>JAODKC010000001.1:43886222-43909147 GCA_026777985.1 Mormyrops attenuatus | reverse complement strand
TTGTAGATCATCTCTCGCCATGTTTTATTGCTGCATGTTATATAAGCACCTTTGTTCAGGTCGAAAAATTCATGCCTGTTTTCTGAAAATCAGTGCAAACATGTGATGCTGTAACTGCAAAAGTTTGTTTTCTATAATAAAAGTGAAAATTATGTCAATGTATCAGTAAGCCTTAGAAAGTATTGAGTTTCTGATCTAATACTGGATTCTGATCACATTCAGGTCACATTTTCAGTTTCTTTGCACATCGTTCTGTTACTATGGCTGAAGAAGCCTGATTTCACTAATGCTGTAGGTCAGTGTCTCCCAGTCCGGTCCTTAGGGACCCATAGTCAGTCCTACCAAGAGGGAGCAAAAACGTGGACTGTCTGTGGGTCCCTGAGGACCAGATTGGGAAACACTGTTGTAGGTCATGCTGCCTGTTGCCATGCATTAGCTAATTGTATATTTAGGCAAGTGAAAAGGAGGTCAAACCTAGCCTTGTAGTGATGGTACTGTTATTGGCTGTCTGGCATGTTTCCACGGAGTTTTCTGGTGGGGAAAATAGAGACTCTGTAATGGGCACATTAACCACAGTACAAGCAATACCTTTTCTGTCAGTGTGAGTGAGTCATAGTATGAGCTGTATCTGATTCTGGCACCCGCATTTATCAGTACCCACCAGCACCCAGTATAAGATCACTGGTTACATGGAATTATATGGCATGAGGCAAGGGTTCACCCTGGACAAAATGTCAATGCGTAGCAGGGCCAGAACTCATAGGCAAATCCTTAAATGTGTACTACTTCAATTTAAAGCTCATCTTATGCCGTTATGAGCAGACAGCTCGCTGTGGGAGCTCCGAAAAATGCTTGAATAATCCACTGTATACTGCTGGTGTTGCCGCAGTCTTGACACTCAAAGTGTACATTTTAAGTTCATGCTTTAAGAGGATAGCTCACGCCGGGCACCTTGATCCAAGGCAGTCAACCAATTTCATCCTTCTCTTTCACTGGGAGCGCAATCCTTTCTTACTAGATTGCACTTCGCCTATTAATTGCCGGTAATACTGGCTTGTTCAATATACAGATATGATATCAAGCATTAATTCAAATACAATCTATCAAATGACTTAAAGAATGACAAAGAGAATGACAATATCAATGCACAACCGAAATGATGGCGTTTTTAAAGAAGAGAAATGTACACACCCTTGACCATCTTCCAGACGACGGCAAAGATGATCAGGTAGAACGTACTAAAAACCCTGAAAGCAGCCATTGTTGCGGCCTCGTCGGGAGGGATCACTCGCGGCCGGATTTTTTTCAGCCTCTGTGCCTCTCGTTCCTCACCGATCTAGATAAAAAGGCTAGATGCTGGGCCACCTGCTTTGTCTTGGAGCGAAAGAGTTGTGGTAGGGTTACCAGAATCTGTGCCGCCCCTTCGCTGTCAATCACATGACACCTACACAACTGAATCTGAGATGTGTTGAGGAGGAGATGTTTTGTCACTTGAAGTCTTTTATGTGTGAAAAGCAGTATTTTTACCAGCACAAGCATTTGAAGTATTGAAGTTTTTGTATTGTTCGCTCTAAGTGATGATCACAACACACCTATGTAAAGCGCCTTGGGGCGACTTTTATGAAAGGCGCTATATGAAAATTAATTGAATTGAAATTAAAATGGTGATTTATCAAGTATGTAATATCATTGAAAATATATTTATAGTGTCACCAATCAAAGCAGTTATTTTTACGTAATCTATCATTTTTTGCTGTACGGACGCTCCCTGGGTCATGATGGTCCATGTTACAATACTTTGACTTGACGGTGGGTAAATGTTTTTCACTTTCAGTACATTATTCAATAAATTACATGAGATATTCAACCCTTTTTTTATAAAGCAGGCTTTGTGTTGATGATTTTGCCCAACTGTAGGCTAATGTGAGTGTTCTAAGCATGCTTAAGGTAGACTATAGGCTAGGCTATGATGTTTGTTAAGTTAGGGGTACTGTATTAAAATGCATTGAAGCCCTATGATAATTCCACCTTAATGGAGTTACTTTCCAATAAATCATAACCCGGGGAGAGACTGTACTTCTGAGTAATACTTCTGAGAGTGTTTGAGCAGATTAAAGCATTGGATTAAAAGGTTGACCTGAGTCTTGGTGATATCAGTCCGGGAATGCCAGGGGTATTTCTGCACCATGTTAAGTTTTCAGAATTGTAAAAACTGCTGACGCAAGAGCTGAAGGAATATTATGATACCTAAAATCATTTAAAATGAGAAAACCCTACTAGAGTACACACAATTGAGGTAGAGTTAAGACGTCACTTCCTGAGAGATAAGATCTCAAAGAAAAGAATACAAAAAACAGAAAGCGTTCCAAAACAGCATGTTCCAAAATGAAACGGCTTAATGCTATGTGAACTTTAATTGAGCTTAATAACCTTTACAATCTTAATAAAATGAAATGTAATTATGCTACATTGAGTTAGTAGATACTTCTGGCCAAAGCAACAATTAAGTTAGGATCAGCAAACAGGGTTAGACAACATCCTCAGGGCCTAAAAAGGCAAATCCAGAAAGACATGGATCTCTTTAGTCGAATGTATATTTTCTTAATCGTTTTTTTTTTTTGCCCTATAGGTTAAAAAATGTTATTTTCCCTTTGTACTACCAGCACAAATAAAAAAACAGAAAAAGATGTGGAAAACACCAGAATGGTGCAGAATCACTCAATGCTTTATTCTGAGACCCAGACATTCAGTAAAGACATAAGTGTCATTTGTCACGCAAAAGAGCTTTTGGCAAAGTTGCTTCATCAGTGGCAGCTGCTCAGTGCACCTGTGCTTTGCTGAAGAACCCAGACATATGACATGTAAGCTTCTGAAATGTGGATGTTCTACCATCCAGGACACGTCACAACAAAAATGATCAGGCAGATTCATCAAGTTTTATTAAGCAGAGGGTGTGATAGTAAAAAGTACAGTGACTTTTAGAAGGAGTCTGGGCTCCTGTTTGACTAGATGAATGACAGAAAAAACACAGGAAAGAGAAGTAGAATATTAGGACAGATGCATGCAGGAATCAGGACAGACAAATCTGAACAATTGTTTTTTTCTTTAGTGGAGTGCTCTGGGAGGGGTTTAAGCATATTACTCTGGGAGGGGTTTAAGCATATTACTCTGGGAGGGGTTTAAGCATATTACTCTGGGAGGGGTTGCAGGGCTTTGCTTTGGGTGGGGCTTTGGGGGGAGACTCTGGGCGGGGAATTTCCATCGGTGAGGCAGATGCCGGGAATCAGTTGCAGAGGTCAGTCGAGCAGCAGAAGGCACTGACACTGGGAATGGAAGTCATCAGATGGCAGTCTGATGCCTTCATGCATCTCTTAAAGTAATTGACAGCTGGAGACAGAGGAACAAATAGAGAGCAAAAACAGAGTTCAGATTTGAACCCTATAAAGGATGTCTGGTCTCACATTAAACACAAACTAACCAGGAAACATTTTTCAACCTTCAATTATTTGCTGTTGAGACCCTTGAAAGCTTAATGCTTGCAATTTTGAGTTTGGCACATTTTTTGGCCCAGAGTGCATGTCTGCATGGCATTAGAGCGAGGCTGAGGTGACTGTATTATAGGGAATGCAAAGAACACATAATCTCTCCTAAAAACAGCAGAGGTCTCTCTGTGTAGGAATAAGGACACTTACGCATAGGTGGTAGGAACATGACTCTGGCACAAACATCATTGGGAGATGAGCAGGTCTCCACTGTGTTACTACAGCCTTTGTTGATACACCTGTTACATCGCAGTGCCTCTCCTGGAGAAAGAGATGGAGGTCAACATGTCCTTCCTCACACATTCACCCAGGGTCGTTACATGCTCATGACGGATTCATCACATGATCAACTCATTCAACTGAACTCTGCTTCTGGACGGAGAACATTTTCCCAGGATGCTGGTGAATTTAACTTGAATTGCAGTGGTAAGACATTCAGCTTCATAGCAGGGTCAAAGTGTGAAGCTTCACATGATGGAAACGGGAAAAAACTGAACAATTCTGTGACAAACGGAGGGATGCAGCAGGACGGACGATGTATAAGAGGCGACCTCACCACAGCTCACAGCCAGCAGGACCATGACGGTCAGCACTATGGCCTTCATCCTTCAGGCAGCTTCTTAGTCCAGAGAGGAATCAATGAGCTGGAAAGCAACATGAAACAGCACCATGCAAAAGCATTACTGAGATGAAAAAAAAAGATGTATTGAAGAAGGTCAGAGGCAGCTGGAATAAAATGAAATGTTAATGATTAATGATCTGAAATGTAGTCACAGTAATACCTAAACAGTGTTTACAGACAGAGGGTTTATAGACCGGACGTTTACAGTTATAGATAGAGGGTTTACAGACCCAGCTCGGTACAATGTACCTTCAAATGCTGCTGTCGAATTCCAGTTGCGTCTTGTTCGATGTTTGAGGTCATTCCACCAATACTGCCCACTTCATCTGTTTAAATACCTGTATAGTGGGACGGTTGGGTGGTGCTGTTGGGGAAGCGGAGTTTGTGTTAGGCAATGCCGGTGGCATAAAACGTACGGCTTCAGTACTTGTGAAACGATCAGGTGACCGCTAAAGGCGCACACGCACATGGGCTAGGAGAACACTAGACCACTGTATTCAGGACATCTCGCAGAAAAAATATGATGTGCTTTGCCGGAGAGTTACTGAGTTGTATTTCGTGGCTATAGGACTGTGACAGAGGGTAACGCTTCACTTGAGGGGACTCAAATAATGCAGTACTATGGTATTACTTATGTGTTAATTAACCACAAACTAAGCGTTAGTTACAAACCGATCTCATGTTTGTTCATCATTAATGAATTGTCACACATCCTGTATCTCAAGCAAGTACCACATTTGTTACTATATCTGTTAATTATGGAAACCTTTGTGAAGTACTGAAGGAAGTCCTGTAGGAACAAATAATGAGTAAGACACACAAAATACTTCTCATGTTTGTTCATCATTAATGAACAATGTGACGCATCATTTATCCGAACAGTTACTATATTTGTTACTGTATCTGTTAATTCTGTAAATCTTAGTGAACAACTGAGGAACTATTAAAGGAACAAGTTATGAATAACACAAGTGAAATACTGATGTCATATTTGTTCATTAATGAATCATGGCACATTTTTCATCTTAAGTAGCAACTTTATTTGTGATTTGTACTTCAGTAGTAACTGAATTGCTGCTAAGTATTTGTGTCCCCTCAGGTAGTGTTACCCGACAATGTACAGAGCTTCATTCATTGAACTGATCACAGCCAGAGTGATTCAGAGCCAGAGATAAACATCAGCAGATCAGGCACCGGGACTGAGAGAGCACATTCCATTTAGGCCTGCGGGACAGTTTGCAAACATACACTTGTTGGATTGTTAACTTTAGATCAGCCTGCAAATTCACCAATGTTTGGGCTAAGCATGATAAACACGGAGTTTGCTAAAAACTCTGAAGTGTCTGCCATAATTCAAGGTTGCCGAACACGCCAGAGGTAGTTTCATGTCTCTACGATTTACGGTTCCGGAGATGTCAATTTTGATATATTTGTTGGATGATTTCGAAAACTTCCTGGGGCCATAGGAAGACAAATGGGGGGGGGGGCAATCCAAAGGGCTCGCACCACAGAATCTAACACACATTGCGTCAAGTCTCTACGACCTTCCTATCCGGAGATATGGGCCAAAGATCCTATGGTATGGGGTACAATAAGCGGGTTTTAAAGAGGCTGTGGACAATAGCACAGGAAACAGCTTAAGAAAGTGTCATAAATAAAAGCAGAATATTATAACAGCTCCATATACATCAGAATCAGGACAAACTAAGAAATTTAACTCCAATATAAAGCATGATCTGTTTCTTTTTTATTTTGTAGGCGGGTTGCAACATGATAACAAACTGTCCGGCAGGAATTTAGGCCTTTTCAGTCGTGTACATGCTGGACTTTTAGCTTTAGTTTATCTTGTAAGTCCACAAATTTTCAAGCTAAGCGTGAAAACCCAGAGTTCAGAGTCTTCCCTTCATTTTCCTGGTCATGCTCCCCTTCTTCCTACATCAGATATGCTTCCCCGTAAAATTCACCATTCCTAAAATCATGCTGTTTGAGGACTGAAAAAACCTTGGCGTGCTGTGTTCACTGACAAGTTACCCTGGGACCTTTTGCAGAATAGCTGAAAGAGGCAAACCTGAGTAATCTGCTGGTCTATGGAAACATGAGAGTACCATAACACTGTATATCTAACTCATAAATTTCCCTATTACTGAGTAGTTGACACTTTTTGCACAATGACTGAAGAGGGTGTGATAGTAAAGGGTACAGTAACTTTTAGGAGGAGTTTGGGATCCTGTTTGAATAGATGGATGACAGAAAAAAACCCGGTAAAGAGATTCAGACGCTCATATGAACAAAAGGAGAATATTAGGACATGCAAGAATCAGGACAGACGAACAAATCTGAACACTTGTTTCTTTATTAGAATAAAATAAAACTGGGAGGGGTTTAAGCATATTACTCTGGAAGGGGTTTAAGCAAATTACTCTGGGAGGGGTTGCAGGGCTTTGCTTTGGGTGGGGCTTTTGGGGGAGACTCTGGGCGGGGTCACAGCGTGAATTTCCATCGGCGAGGCAGATGCCGGGAATCAGTTGCAGAGGTCAGTCGAGCAGCAGAAGGCACTGACATTGGGAACGGAAGTCATCAGATGGCAGTCTGATGCCTTCATGCATCTCTTAAAGTAATTGACAGCTGGAGACAGAGGAACAAATAGAGAGCAAAAACAGAGTTCAGATTTGAACCCTATAAAGGATGTCTGGTCTCACATTAAACACAAACTAACCAGGAAACATTTTTCAACCTTCAATTATTTGCTGTTGAGACCCTTGAAAGCTTAATGCTTGCAATTTTGAGTTTGGCACATTTTTTGGCCCAGAGTGCATGTCTGCATGGCATTAGAGCGAGGCTGAGGTGACTGTATTATAGGGAATGCAAAGAACACATAATCTCTCCTAAAAACAGCAGAGGTCTCTCTGTGTAGGAATAAGGACACTTACGCATAGGTGGTAGGAACATGACTCTGGCACAAACATCATTGGGAGATGAGCAGGTCTCCACTGTGTTACTACAGCCTTTGTTGATACACCTGTTACATCGCAGTGCCTCTCCTGGAGAAAGAGATGGAGGTCAACATGTCCTTCCTCACACATTCACCCAGGGTCGTTACATGCTCATGACGGATTCATCACATGATCAACTCATTCAACTGAACTCTGCTTCTGGACGGAGAACATTTTCCCAGGATGCTGGTGAATTTAACTTGAATTGCAGTGGTAAGACATTCAGCTTCATAGCAGGGTCAAAGTGTGAAGCTTCACATGATGGAAACGGGAAAAAACTGAACAATTCTGTGACAAACGGAGGGATGCAGCAGGACGGACGATGTATAAGAGGCGACCTCACCACAGCTCACAGCCAGCAGGACCATGACGGTCAGCACTATGGCCTTCATCCTTCAGGCAACTTCTTAGTCCAGAGAGGAATCAATGAGCTGGAAAGCAACATGAAACGGCACCATGCAAAAGCATTACCGAGATGAAAAAGAGACACAGATTGGATGGACGGTATAAAAAAGATGTATTGCAGAAGGTCAGAGGCAGCTGGAATAAAATAAAATGTTAATAACAATTAAAGCTGTCAAATGTTATCATAGTTACACCTAAATAGGGTTTACCGGTGGACAGAAATAAGGCCTGATTGGATAAAATTTACCTTTAAATGCTGCTGCTGTATCCCAGCTGTATTTTGTTTGAATGTGATGTTGTTTCACCAGCACTACCTGCTTTAAATACCTGCACTCTGGGACTGTGGGCGGTACTGTTGGTGAAGCAGAGTGTGTGTTACGCAACACCGAGGGAACAACAGGTATAGGTTCCTAGGTATAGGAACTTATGAAATTATCAGGTGACTGCTGAAGGCACACACTTTGGCAAGGAGAACACTACACTACTGTACTCAGGACATTGCAAAGAATACAAAATCATGTGCTTTGATGGAATGGATCACAGCCAAAGTAATACAGAGGCAGAAAAATCAACAACATAGGCAGCATGGTGACTAAGAGGGCAGATTCCATTTGGCCTGCAGGACAGCTTGCAATCATGCACTTGTTGGTTTTTTTTCAACTTTTGCTCAACCTATAAGTTCAAGCTAAGCGTGATAAACACCTGATCATTTCCTTGTCCTTCCAGTCATACCCCACCCTCTAAAATTCAATACCCATTTAAAAGACACACATTGTCCATGGATGGAAAACAGCACAACATCACTGTGTTTACTCGTCGCTTGGGCACATTTTGCAAAAACGGCTGAAAAAAAGTCAATTACCAGATGCAACCTGCTGGTTTGAGAAGATATGAAATTGTTTCCTGTACTTCCCCATGCTCATTTACACAGTCTAAAAGTGAATAAGAATGTCTTTAGAAATCAGTTTTATTCGTTGGCTATGAATGGGCTCACGCGACCATCCTGGTTTAATATCTACCTTGCAGCCATAGCTTCTGTGGGGGGCGTAGGTTTCATAGTAACATTGGGGGGGCGGGTATGTCGGGGCTAAACGTGTGATGTCACATTGCATTATAGGTCGATTCTGCAGTTGCACTGTATACAGTTTGTTGTTTTATTCATGAACTACTGCCGTTGCAGTCACAATATGTAAAATGATATTCATCTTTCTGTTTTTACTGATATCCATTTTCACTAATACGGCGGTTCAAGGGTGGTAATGTCCCACATTATGTATGTTAAATTTGTGGGAATTATTAAAATCATGCAGAAATCTAACGTCAGGTCATAAACTTTGGAAAAATTACCTCAGCTCAGGGTCCGCTGTGATGCCCCTGTCACTCTCCTGCACCCCGTCTTCTCTCACAAAGATCCTAACTTTCCAAAGAGAATCACAAGCACAAACACAACACATAAAATAGCAGCTAGGAGATGTTCTTCTAGAGACCGATATAAGTAAATATAGCAGATTTGTTGAGTTTCTTTTTGGCAATAAATGGACTTTCTGCCTGCTCTGTTCATAACCTGAATGATTCTGAGTTTCTGTTAACTGAGTAACTTACTTTAAGGTGTTTTCCAAATAAACGCTAGGTCTGGCCCTGTTCTTTGCAGGCTTCTTAGTCATTCTTATGTCCTGACAGCAAACACAGTGGGATGAGAACTATGACCGACAAAATCGCTAAGTACCGCTGTGTAATCAGCGTTGTTATTCCTGATGTGCTATTAACCAACAACACTTGTTGCAGTTTACACAATCAAATAAGATAATCCTTTTCAGAAATGATTGATATGTGATGATTAAATTCCACCATTTCAGATAATCTTTTATTGATTAACTGTTGGTTATGATACGAGGTCTTCAAAGCCATACTGTGCCTGTCCGCTAGGTCTAGAACTGAGTGTCTGCCAGGCCAGAAAGTTGTACCGCTGCATCCTCGCCCTAAATTTTACAACTCTCAGCAAATTTTGCCCGCCCGCCCCAGTTGGTAATATATAAATACGGTATTGCTGAAAAACCAGCCAAGCATTGGTTAGCACCCCTGCCCTCCCGGGGCCCCCCATATGCCTCCCTGAAGTCAGTATCCCTGTCTGCAATAGGGTTCAGTGTCACTCTGCCTTTGTATCCCACCTATTTAAATAATATTCTAATTTCTGTCGAAAACAGCCTAATGCTGTGGGAACCAAATCAAACTGATCCAAGGTGATTCACCTGCAGCTCTCAAGTGATTATACTGCATTGGGAATATTATCCAAGTATTTGTAAGGAGGTTCACACTGGAGATCCCCACATTCAGGTCATGAAGATCCTCGATTTCATCCTTACCATGAGTGTATTGCCATTAAAGAAGTTTATAGCCTCCAGAACTGTTAGATGACCTACAGGTGATAGCACAAGAACGGGAAAGAGGATTACAGAAGATGCAATGTTCAAGGCGCTGTTTGTTTTTCAAGCATTTTGCTGCTGGGCAAATCCAGGATGTTTAAACAGAAGGTGCTCAGCGTGATTCATTAGTCTGGGTATTTCCTTGGTGTGGCAACTATGTTATTAGGCAAGCTTAAGGAAATTGGCACCAATATCACCTGCAAACTGTGACCTTGTGGCCAACGGGTGCAGCGCTGGTGAAACAAGAGTCTTTGTTCATGCCAGATAGACATCCACTTCAGCTGATTTTGAATACGACAAAAGATGGCCTTGAAAACAGGGGAAGGACGTGACAGGCAAAACCAGCACAAAAGTACATCAAACAAATGTACCGGAATGTTTGTGAGATCGTAGTGCTTTTCCATCAAAATGACATTATCACCTTCCCAGAAGTTACAGCAGGCTACATGAACCTTGCTCTGAGCTACGGGCACCAGCAGACCTATGACTCCTGACCTGACAGGAGTGTCCCTCTCACATGCTACACAACAATCGAATGCTTTTCCTGTAGCTACTGCAGTTGGTTTCAAGAAGTAGCACGGCACTGAGCAGAGAGCCCACATTAACTTTCCGTTCTTTCTGTCTTATTTGTGTAGATTTCTGCTACACACCTGTCGGTCAATGGAACAAATGAATAAATCAACCTGTTTATACCACAGAAGTCAACCTGCTTAGAACATGCCAATTACATAAATGATACTGGTCAATGCATTTTTTGTTTTGCTTTTGTCACATGAATGAAAATAAATTAATTTTACAGTATGTTTTGTACCGAATTCAAATATACAATCAGGATTTCCCTATCATGCAAGGATTTTGAGTGACACACAATTTAACCTTACACTACACATTTAGAATATATGTGCATGGTGGGTGTAACTCGTCTATAAATTAGAAGTGTATGATTTTCTGCTGTACGTGGCCTCATGAACATCCCACACAAGGGTTCAGCAGAATTCAGCCAGCATACTGGGACTGCACTCGCCTTCATATCATTTTTCCTTATCTGAGACCTGAGACAGAGCAGGACCCTGTCTCAACATTTTGAAATGTGTTACAGCCTGCAAACACTGCCAAAACAGACTTACAGTACTTTGTGCCCTTTCATAAAGTCTTAAAAATGTTCACAAATAGAAATTAAATCATTTTTCCTAAAGAAACTTTTATATACCCATATATTCTACATAAGGAGTTATTTACTATCAATACAGCCTAAAACAGCATCACTCAAAAACTATGGGTGGTAGCAAAATTCTGAGTGAATTTCTGAAATCAGAATAGAAAAACGTTCTGTGACAAGCACTTTGCTAGCCAGTGTAACCAGAAAATTCTATGCCAGAAAATCATGCTGCTTATTCTAGGGTGAGGCGGGTAGAGTTGAGTGTTTTTTTTTGCCGGTTCATATACAAAAATAATTAAAGTGAATAAAAGGGGAACAGACTGACTGTTAGCCCTCAGATTACACAACACACTTTTTTCCACATGTGCCACCAAAGAGCTGGGAAAAGGAAGGTTCTGTGGAGGACGGTTACCGGAACAGAGTCCAGGTTATGTAACACCCTATTCTAACATTGCACAGGGGCAGCTGCATTGAGTACTGGAAGAGTCTGTTTACCATACTAGAGCTGAATGGATCTGACAATGGAGTGTGCACACAAATTACTGTTACTCTTTGACCATTTATTTCCAGAGAGTTTCCACATGGATCTCCTAAAAAACTTTGTTTGTTGAGCTTTATTTTGTTATCCATTTTAGTTTTTTCACAGGCTTCTTTGAGAACATCAAAAGTCAAAGTGATTAATATTTGTGGTCGAACTGTTGAAAAATCACTAAATCAGTGGATAATTTCAGTACAGCTTTTGACAGAAATAACCACAAAGGCTGGTAGAAATACTCTTTGTTTTCCTGAGAAATTATTTAAACGTGACATTTCTGAAGCATTTTGGGCCAGTTTACGCCCTTTCTTCCAGTCAATGCGCTTACTTACCAGCTTCTATTTATAGCTAACAATCAGAAATCCAGTTATTAATCTGGTTTCAACTGTATTTTAAAATCAGATTTGAATTTGAATCCTAATGAAGGTCATTTATAGCTGTTTTGCAGCCTTGGCACTAAGAGCAGTAGCTCTGAATTTACCTGCAGTTTACCACCACTGGGGTCTCGCAGCCAGGAGGGCCCCCATCAGGACCATATTACCCAATACACTGGTCACCTAAAGATCAGCCACATGTGCGGTTTGGGAATTCACTGCCATCTTCTCCTTTTATGATACTATGGGGACTTAGCAGACGCAGAATTTTCTTAGCAGTTTTAAGATATGATAAGCCCTTAAAAGTCACGGATTAATCAGGTCTTATTTTCTTAATATTGAGCAATAAAGTGGTCTCCAGCCTCATTTATATTGAGAGCTACATCTACAGACAGATTTCTAAGAAAATTATGTGGGCAGCCGTGTGTTTGATTAAGTTTATCTCAAGCACCCTGCGCTTTTTGAAGGCAGTGCCACAGGGCAACAGCAGCCACGTACGCATTTCAGAAAACAAAACCTAAATAAGCTATATTTAAATCAGCGTACACAAAATAATGGAGAAGCATTTAAATCTTGAACGTTACATTCTTTATCTTTTATAACACATAATGATGAACCATGATCTGAATTAATTTAAGGGTTAGTCAAATCTCAGCATTTATTCATTGTGAAAACCTCACACTTAAAGTGTTCCAACCACACGTTTTTTTTTTTTCCTCTTTAAAGTTTATAGTAAGAGAACTATTTTTGCACACATACACTGACTGAGACATCCCCCAACTCCAACGTACATTGTGCTATTCTAGGGGACTTCACCACCCTGTTAGTCTACATTCCTGATGCGTGATCAGATAAACGTCTAGATAATCTTTTCACTCGACACTCACAAGCTGTTTATCTGACTGCCACCACAGTAAAACCAGTTGTTCCAACATAATTCTGGGCCCCCAAGCTAACAGGTCACTAAACAAACTGGTGACCACCCACTGCATGCACACAGTTGTTAAAATTTCACTACTACACCTTATCAATACTTTACGATACTGTGGTTTAGATTTGCACATCTTTATCCCCATCCTGATGATCAACCTATTTATTAGGGGTCTAAGCAGCTATAGCTGCTGGATCCCTGTTGTTTCTCCTAATTTATTTTGAACCTGAACCTGAACTCAGCAACTTTAGTATCCTCCAGATAAAACTTGAAACTCTCTCTTGAAACTAAAACAAGAATCGTTCTTCATACTATCAACTTCCGCCTCCTGGCGGACAACATGCGAAATGCTGCTTTCCGCGTCCGTTACCACGGAATCTCACAGTCTCCATGGTGACGGCACAGCGTCTCCGCCGTAGGCACCGCGACTAAATCGAGCTGCATCAGAAATCAACAGCGTGACCGGCGTGGAAATGAGCGCACACGCGACTCTCGTTGTAAATCGCCATCGCCAGGGTGATGTTAAAGGCTATAGGGAGCAGCGGTCACACGATTGCCTTTACGGTGCGTGAGCCTGTCATATCCGCGCCTGGGCTGCTGCCGAGGCAGGCCGCCCATTGTGAAAGTGGATGTAACCTAAGAAGCGTGTTTTCCCGTAGATCCGCTGTTCACAGTGTCCGGGGAGTCGGACCACACACGGGCCTGCTTCAAAGCGCAGACCTCCGGGCAACGACTGGTCAGTACGCCTTTGCCAAATTCTCCGCCTTGCTGTTGGAGGTATCTCATGCAACGAGGCTGAAGTTGGCTCCTTATTCACCAGCTACTTATTCGAGATTTCGGTTCCACCTTAAATGTCTTGCAAAGTAGTGCTGTGCCGCCTCTAGAAATAGCTGGAAAAATGTTGTCGATCCATAGATTGGGATGCCAAGTTTAGGAGGTGATTATGAAAAAAAATGCTACAGTAAAACTTCACCAAAATAAGTCTCCTTACACTCTGTTATATTTACTCTAACTTGGTAATGCCAGATTTTTTGGACGTTTTGAATTAAGACAGAAGGGGCCTCTAGATATAGCTGAGAAATGCAATCAGTCCCATAGAGAATGGAGTGGGATGCCAAGTTTAGGAGGTGATTATTAAAATGCAACAGTAAAATTTCACCGAAATTCCCTAGACGTTTTGAAATGAAAGAGGAGTGGCCTTCAGAAACTGATATAAAAATACCTTAATGTCTTAATGTCTTAATGTAGTGTATGCACTGATGCCATGTTTAGGAGCTCATTATTTTTCAATGCTGCATTGTTTTAAAACGATGTATACTTGTTTAAAATTGCACATTATTAGCATTCAGTTACTTACATGGGCGCTATATTATCTAAAAGAATGTATTCGAGAACCGTACTTTAACAATTCCTCATGTACTGCACTTCGTTAAAACGAGTGAAAACTGCCACCTACTGGCGGCACAGCGCTACTTCGCAAGACATTTAAGGTGGAACCGAAATCGTGAATAAGTAGCTGGTGAATAAGGAGCCAACTTCAGCCTCGTTCTTATGCACGAATGTTAATTACGCATAACGGTAACCACACTGCGTTAATACGGTACTCAACACCCATTAGTAACGTACTTGTGACAATCCTACAAAACCACAGTCCATCCATCCCGAACGGAGTAAAATTAAATCGTTCTCAGTCGTTATCCTCTACGTACTGTGAGCTTCTCTAGCTTTTGATGTAATTATTGACTCTCGCTCCCAGAATCGGGTTCCCAATTATGAGTCCATGTTCAGCAGCCTGCCCCACCACCCCAGCTACAGCCTGCGCCTGGAAACAAAGCATCCCGTCCCCGCGGTCATTGACCGGCGCTGGCGGGGGCATCTGGATCGACGGCGGGACGCGCTTCTGCAGCTGGCGGGGTAACAGCGGCGTGTGTGCGTGGGGCACGCAGCCTATGCCCTACGGTTGTTAAAATAATGTAAAGAAATACCAAAATGATGCCAAACATGAGAATCGCCAAAAAGTCAACACTTTTCATCGTACCTTGAGTCTCCCAAATCAGTTAAATTCAATGTATCTGCTTGTTTTATCTGGGAAACATGCAATTAATTTAATGATTTAATTATTTAATCTAATCATTACTATGTAAAGGCTTATGCATGTCTATGTGCGATTTATTTCTTGTTTATAATACACAAAGTTTGCAATTAATACAGTTTCAGCACTGCGTATCCGAGTCACCCCCGGGATAACTGCGACATTTCGGGGGCGGATCGGTGCAAATTCTTTAAGCGGTAAGAAATCTGCCTTAAGTATGATTTCATTATGTTGAACTGTAGCATTACACAGCTTGTTATCCTTATTAAGTAATTTGCATTCGACATTGTTATGGCTATTCAGACGCTATCGTGTTGCTGTCTAGTCGTGTGTCCTTTCAAAGAAACGTCTGATTCACATTACATTGAAATCGAATCGTTTATAATTACGGGAAAACGTGGTTCTAATTACCTGTCTTAAACGATGCTGGAGAAACCAGCAGAGTTTGCTCTCAGATTAATTGCTGCAGGGTTGGCATTTAAAAAAAATGTGCCTGATATTTCGGTTGGTTTTTGCAAAATCGTTATCAAATATGGAATATTTCAAATACTTGGTGCCGCAGAGGTGTGTAACGTGTTAGTCCTGGTTTCCCGTGTCCCTCATTTGAGCTAATGTGTTATTTAAATCTGTTTTTCCTCCACTTCTTTCTCCTTTCTCAACATCTCCGATCCGAATTCCCATTCTTCCCTTTGCAGCCCTCTGATTCCTTTCTCCTCACAGCTCCCGGCCCATGTGTTACTTTCACTTCCCAAGTGAGTTTATACTACATTCTATATAGCACCTTCCATGCAAGGAATGCAACTCAAAGTGCTTAGAAGTAAATAATATACGTGAAAATAGACATAGAAATAATATGGATGAATGAATGAATGAAATTAAAAAAATAAGTAGAGTAAAACCCTAGGTCGTATCCACCTAACAAAATGAAAATGTATGTATCCACAGACATAACATAACATTAAATACAAAAGTCATAAGATCAAGTGAAATACAGTGTTTTATGTGGTGGTGCATAAGTGCAAGGAGAGTGCAAAAGGAATTCAGGCCCGTATCAGGAAGGTCATACAACTGCTGGTTAAAGGTTGTGAAGAGATTCGTTTCTAAATTCAAATTTCTCTTAAAGATACATTGTGAGCTATCTTCCCTGATGTCTATAGGTAGTGTGCTCCATATTTTAGGGTATAACAAAAAAATGGTGTAATAAACTGACCGATTGGTGTTGGTGTATCCCGGATTCACGAAGCCCCGTATCTCCGTTTCCAGAGCCAATCCGTACTCCTCTGCTGAGAAGGGTGGTGACCCTGCCCAAGGTCCTTTCCAGCGCTCACAGGGGGTGCAGACTGATTACCGCGACAGCGAGGCGCAGACAGACCCTTACAGCCCCAGCTATGTGGTGAAGGCTGACTCAGTGCCAGAACTTCTCACTTTGGCCACGCTAACATGGAGTACGAACCCCCCCTCTGGGTTACAAGACATGCTGTTAAGCAGCTTTTACAGTGGTTTAGCGCTTTGTGGGTTTTGACATGATGGGGACTCCAGCACTGTTTGCTCTAAGTGTAGAGCAAGTAAAAGCAGATCCCTGCACTTACTGTGCCACTAGACATAAAAATAAAAACAACTGTGTAACATACAAACTCCTCCCGCCCCCATGTCCCGGCAGACCGTGGTCTTCCCGCGGGACTGGCTGAGGTGGAACTGATCGAGAGAGCCAGAGCCAAGAAGAGCTGGGAAGAATCTCTCCCACCCCTCAATGACGCATCCCAGCTGGACAAGAGGAGGAGAATGATGGAAGAGATGGAAAGGAAGGAGTGGGTTTTCAGGGAGGAAGAGATACAAAAGTGAGAAAACGACTTGTAACAGTAGGTTATTGGGGAGAGTTGCTTCATGGTATGTACGCGTGATCGTTTGGAGGAATGTTCTGTTGGAATGTGACTTAACTGTGACCTGGCCTAATCTCTGTCGGCGTCTGGTAACATACCTGCATTTTCTGCCCAGCCTGTCCTGATGTTTTTGGGTATCTCCCGCTGTCCCAGGTTGCAGGAGGCACGACTGGACCTCCTCATGAGGCTGCTCCAGCAGAGGGAGCAAAGGAAGGAGGAGATCACAGAGAAGCAGCTGAAAACACATCACATTGTGCTCCAGAGTGGCATGGATGCCCGCATCAGCAAAACACGGAGTGCTTATGTTCTCTGTAAGAGCCACTGGCCTCCACTGACCCTAAGAAATACAGGGCTGCTGCTGGTATCTGAGGAAGTTCTACAAGATTTTGTCTAACACAGTGGTTCTGAAACTGATCAATGCTTTTTGGGTAGTCAGCAGGCAAAAAAATTTGAGAACCACTGGTGTAACAGACAGCAGTGCGTGCTAATGGCTTGTTGGGTGACTCACCGACCTTCTGTGAGAATATCAATTGACCAGATTGACCTCATTCCATCCACAGCCATGCGGAAGCTGATGGCCAAGAGGAGGAACGTGGAAGGGAAGCTGGAGAGACGAGACACCGTCACTGACTACTGTAACTACGGCTCCCAGGTCTACGCACCGCTCTCCCGCTCCGGGCTGCTCCCTGACCGTCACTCGGAGAGCAACGTCGTGAAGAGTCGATTCCTCAATACCTACCAAGGTCCAGCTTTTGTCACATAAACAATAACAGGAAACACTTCAGGTTGATAATGTTAATTTGGAAATGGCTCCACCCAACACCAATGTGGATCACATATATGTATAGTGTGTGGTTGACAAAGTTGATGATGGTGACAGTGATGGGGTCACTTCCTGTGCCATTTCATTGGGTTTACTGACATCACTTCCTGTTTCATCATCACTTCTTGTACAGGCTTACTGGAACTGGAAGCAGGCCTTCCTGCTTCAGCCTTACTGCCTTGTACCGTTGCCCCCAAGCCAAAGGTGTCTAAGGGGTATGTCAAACGCTCTGACCGCTACAAGATGGAGCTGGACAAGACGTACCAGGTACAGCAGCCATGGGAAAATGGTTAGCACTGCTTCATGTGTGCACATTGACACCGGACTATGTTTCCTGTTACAGTCCTGACTTGCAGCCTACAATGTCACAAGCTGTGCACTATGTCTATATGTTAGTATTCAAATTTGTCCAAAATTGTACTGTCACTGTGCGAGTCAGTACAGTTAATTCAGTCCGTGTGTGGTGTTTGCTACAGTTACTAAATACTTGAGTGTGATTTGTGTGAGGTACAGCTAGAATGGTCAGTGGGCTGAGAATGGTCAACGGTGACTGCAGATGGGGGCAGTGTGTGGCTCTGTGGGCTAGGATGCTGTATCTGTGATCAGAAAGTCGCTGGTTCCAGTCCCGGAGCCAGCAGAGGGATATCGCCATACAGTTTATGTTGGTTCGGGGGCTGGGGGACCCTGCTTTCTCAGTGGTATGTGGCTTTGGATAAAATTGTGTTACCTTCACCCAGGAGCTGAAGGAAGTGAAAGTGCAAAAGGAGAGCAAGCCCCTGAGATTCCTCCAGAGGATGGAGAAGCCTGCTCCTCGCCCCCCCACCCCAGGTGTAGCGGTTCCCCAAGAGGTCAGCTGTTCTCACTGTCAGCTCCCAGTCCACATCTCCACACTTTCCGCAATGTGTCATCAGAGTTCCTTGATCTGTCCCTTCAGGGGGAGGAAGACCGGGAGCTGGCCATCATCAACTTGCAGAAGCTGCTAAGGGGCAGAAGCATCCAGAACATGGTGAGTCTATACGTGAACATCTTTCCCCGCTAATGCTTTCAAAAATGACACATGAGCCCCAAAGCATAAAGACCATAGCTCCATATTCCACATATCCTTTAGATGTTCGAGGGCAAGATGAAGCATCTGGAGCTGATCCAGGAACTGCGCAGCACTCATGCCCTGCAGCGGGAGGAGCAGGAGCTGAAGCAGGCTGACAAAGAGGCCACCCTGACCATGCAGAGCCTGAGGGAGATGCACCAGCACAAGGTTTGGCAGTTTCCTCACACACAGCACAGACGGAAAGTGGAGGGGCACTGCAAAGTGGCTTTAGAAGCATTTAAAAACTCCTTAGTGGTGATATGTAGTCTAGCTGGTTATGGATCTGTGCCCATATCTAGAAGGTTTTAGGTTTGAATCCCAAGTGTAAGCATATCACTGTTGGGCCCTTAAGCAAGACTTCTGGCTGCTAGCGGACCATGCTGTCTGACCCCAAATGTGCCTGTATATTTATGTGTGTATTCGTCTCCCATGGAGACCAAGGTCAAATATGCGAGAACTATCCAATTTCCCCTCGGTGATGAACGAAGTATCTCTATGTTATTCTCTGCAGGTGTGGATGGCTGAGGGCCTACAGGCAGGTGTGGCAGGTGGGGTGCTGGCAGACATGCTGGACTTCCTGTCCAAGGAGCTGGTGCGCATGCAGGAGGAACGGCGGATCCATGCCTTGGCACTGCTGGCTGAGCGGGACCGCCGGCGCCGTGAGGCAGAGGAGAGCGGGAGGAGGCAGGAGGAGGAGAGGCGTCGCCGCGAGGAGGACGAGATCTTCAGACAGGTTTGTGAAGTCTTATGCACATGCACTGGCAGGGTTACTCAGCTGGAGGCTGAAGCTCTGTCCCAGCACAGCATCTAGCAAGCATCGTCTTTCAGGTGGTTCAGGTGCACCAGGAGACTGTGGACCTTTACCTGGAGGACGTTATCCTGGGAAGCATAGAAAGGACCGCCGATGAGCAGGCCAGAGAAGAGATACGCAGGATGGCCGAGGAGGTCAACGACATCGCCTACTCCATGGAGGAGGTGTATGTGTCTCGGTTATGGGGTTGGGATTTCATCACAGGGACATCCGAGGAAGCCCATCTAGAGATCCTAACTCAGGTGGGAATCTGCCACTGACCTCATGTTGCACCTCCATAGACGCACCAGCCTGCAGTCTCAGGAGATGGTGGCTGAGATGGTGTACAGTTTCCTGATCCCTGAGGTGCAGAAGATCACTATGAGGCAGAGAGGTGGGCTCCAGTGCACCACCCTTAACCACAGACTTTGTTGCCTACTGAGAACCATTTATCACGGAGCTTAAAGGCCACGTTGTTATTACTCTTGAAAAAAAATCAGGTATTTCACACACTGATGCCTCATTGAAGGCAGTCTGTTTACATCTTATATATCAGACCCAGAGGTCCATAGAGGTAGTGGAGGTAGTCCTTCCTCTATTTTTAGATTCAGAACTCATTACTATAATTTTATTGTCATTTAATAATGCATACTTCTCGCTTTTTTGGAAAAATACACTATTGCAATATTGTAAAATGCATTATCTTCTCACCTCGCCACTGATAAAACCAGGGGGGTGTTCCACAATAAGCCAGAAATCCTGCTTCGTGGAACACCCTTCAGATGAGAAGAGAGATCTGGAGAAACTGAACAGTTCAGTGTGTTTCAATGTTGAATAAGGCATGTTTTTTGCCTGCTAAAGCCTGTCAGCTGAATCCCGTCAGACAGGAAGAGCGAGTGTAGCCAGGCAGAACACACGTGTGGTGGTGGCCGGGTCCTGCAGCGTGGGTACAACATCAGCGATAATGGAGGGGTGGAATAGTGGGACAGTGAATAACAAAACATGTGTCCCGCAGTGAGGCAGAACCAGCGAAGGCATCTCCAGG
Organism: Mormyrops attenuatus; assembly: GCA_026777985.1. Lineage (NCBI taxonomy): Eukaryota > Metazoa > Chordata > Actinopteri > Osteoglossiformes > Mormyridae > Mormyrops > Mormyrops attenuatus. The sequence continues at coordinate 43,888,446 of JAODKC010000001.1, read as the reverse complement.
CCGCTCACCACCTCATCCACGGAGAGGCACATACTTACATCGGCCCCAGGTCCTTGTCACCTCCTTCGCAGGCCGCTGCCCAAATCCCGGAGGATGCACTGGACCATTCAGAGGGGATAGCCACCAGAAAGCTTCCCGCTTCCCGAGACGATCAGCAAACAGGAAGTGAGGGCAGCTGAGGCGCCCATCACATCTGGTTTTTCTTTTTAGCCAATAAATCCGAAGGAAAGCAGAGCCTTGACTCCTCACCTCTTCCTTAAAGCATGAAATGCAGCAAAGCTCTGAGTCACACACTCAAGTGGCTGTACTGCAGAGAAGGACTCCCTGTTTTTAGACCCTAATGATCCAGCCCATTCATCTCAGTGCAATTTTCTGCACACTTTCATCCACGGCTCTCGGTCCTAATTAGTCATCAGGCCATTCAGGAATGTGTCTTCCCACATCTGTCCTTGTGTGCTCACTTGACAGTGAGGTGGGACTCATTTGTTAGAGAAACATGAAGGGGAGGACCAAATAAATGATTCTGAATAGATTCCAGTCCTTCTGTATACAGCACCGATGCACTTCCTTGTGTTTTTGGGTAAAGTCGTGGTCCTAGAGACATCCCCTAGTTTTCTGCAGTAATGCCAGCTTCACCCCAGTCACCACAAGGGGTGCTGGAGGGGCATGGATGCCCTGACCGATTCAGGGAGCCCAACACTTCATGGGGGCTCATGGGAGTTTTACTCACACAGAAATGTTCTGAGGACAAAACAAAAAATAATTGGTTTAGAGAGATAACCAATCAGATTGTAGAGGAGGTGGGTCCAAGCCGCTAAAAGTGGCTAGACCAAGACATCCGATTGGTTGGTGGGATGTATACTCCCCAGTATTAAATTTGGCTTCATTCACCCCCCCCCAACTATAAGTAAACTTTTACCTTTATTAATTTGTGCCCACCCCCAATATCAATCTTTCTCCTACTCTATTAGTGTGGGTATTTATATTGTGTTTGTGCACATAATAGAGGTCATTATAGTAGTATTGGGACCGAGGTGAAGCCTGTGCGAGTTCAGTATTTGTGCGCTTGTGTAAGTACGGGCGGGTTACGCGCGTCGGATAGATGCGCCTGTGATCGGAATCCCAGCTTCGGCATCAGAATATAAAATAGGCGATCAGTGGGTTAGGACGTCATGCTTTTAATAGAAGGTAATAGTTCTAATTTCAGTTCCGTTAAATTTGATTTCCCCAGATGCTCCACGGAATGTCTGAACTATGGATAAAACAGTAAAAGTCTTCTAAAGAAAATGTAAATAAAACAATAAAAGAGAACCATAATAAAAAATGATACGGGATACAGGTGCATCGTATCTGGAAGTTTGTGAACAGCATTAAATCCCCGACTGAGAAGATTGTTGGTAGCGGGAGCGCAGACAGGTGTTGGGTGCGGACTGAGCCCGATAGGAGCGGGGCGGGACAGGGCAGGACAGGACAGGGCGTTTCAAAACCAGGAAGAGGTGGCGGACGCTGCGCAAGTGCGACGTCGCTTAAAACTTTCGGTTCTTTAGTCCGGATGGCTTCGATGTGAGCCCGCTTAGGGATCCGTGGGAGTGGACTGTTTGCTGACCGCCCTGCCGTCATGTCAGAGTAAGTACTTCGCCCCCCACTTTCCCATACCGAGCCGTTTCCATGTGTTCATATTTTCAGTTTCGATCGGCGATCGGTGCTTAAGAAAGACACGACGTCCACCTTTATAGCGTTATTTGAAGGGTGGCATGCGGAAAAACAAAGTTACCCAGGTTTGGGACTGACACCTGGAACCCATCAGGTCCGCCGGCAGACCACACCAAGATGAACAATTGCAATACACCTCTACGCTACTGCAGTTAATTACGACTTTAGACATGAAATTATAAAACAATACATAATTTAAAAATTTAAATGTTTTAAACTGACCCGAAGTCTAAAACATTCAGAAATGATGAGCAGCCCTTAGACAGGTTACTGCTTATGATATTTAAAGAATATCTAATCTGGATGGTCTCATAAATTGTGTCTCAATGTCAGGGATAAAGTTAACCTCTGATTGAGATCTAGATATGCTGAAGATATAACAAACTCTGCCAGATCACAGACACCGGTGGCCTGTACTACGAAGCTGGGTAACTAGCTTATCGGGGTAACTTGTCGGATTTAAGGTACCACAGTTTAAATGGACTTCATATTCGTTCACTTACATTTTGCC
>JAODKC010000001.1:43849204-43866178 GCA_026777985.1 Mormyrops attenuatus | reverse complement strand
GCCCCCCCCCCCCCCCGCCCCCCCCCCCCCCCCCCCCCCCCCCCCCCCCCCCCCCCCCCCCAAGCACCATTTCAACAATAATGGCACTGCTAACATGGTTGCCTGCACAATGATCGAGCAAATCAGGTAAGTTCAGGGTTAGCTGGTCATCAACCACAAGCCAGCCTTACTATGAATGGGCAAGGAAGTGTGGGGGGGGTCACAATGGCTCACAGATAACATAATTTTTATTTTTTTAGGTGGGCCATAATTCATACAGAGAAGCCAAAATTACCATTAGCCAATGACATGTTTTGCATCAGTGAGGGACATAAGCGGAAGAAGCCAATCAGCTTTCAGCTGGGACCCAGTGCCCCTGTGGCCCTGCCCCCTGCATAAACCCCTGCCCTGCCTGAGCATACCTTGAGTGGTGAAGTTGAAAAGGGGAGGCTTCTCGCGGCCATTGGGCAGCTTCACGCTGGGGTCGCGCAGCTCGTCAAAGAAGGAGTGCGCGCAGGCCTCTAGCGGGGACAGCCGTGCAGTGGGCGTGTACTCCAGTAGGCGCGAGCACAGTGCGATGGCCTCGGGGGGCGTACGCGGTCGGAACACCTGAGGGGCACGTGGGGGGGGGGTCACATACTGGGGCAGTCCTCGGACACCAGCAGGACAAGACAGGCGACAGGGTAGGTGCTATGGTGGAGTTCAACCCCATGTGTGCACCACACTGCAAGTATTATACACTAATACATAGTATTATAATAGTACAGTTCATATTAGCACATCAGCTCTGTGAGCAGAGTGACCTGCCCACTGTTTAGTGCCTCTGTATGGAAAACTAAGACTCCTAGAAACCAATGACCTAATGTCACACGTGACACATGGCAGGCAAAGGAGCCTCATCAGATGAAAGTAGCAAAACTGTTCCTTTACCTTTTCACTCACCTTAGTCCACGGGTGCGCCTTAATCTGCGGGAACTTGAACTCCGTGTAGTTGGGGTTCATCTCTCGGATCTGTTCCCTTGTGGGAGTCCCTAGAACCTGGGAAAATGTGGGGGGTGGGAATACAACCTAAAACTACCTTTCACTGGACACACACATATACACACCATGGTCTGGTCACATGACCCACCTGCTGTGGGTGGGGCCTAAGGGCCATAACACACATGACCATTTCCCTTGGTCTCAAAAACTGTTAGCATTCCCCCTTTTACTAACAGGGAATGGAAAAATCTTCTAATCGTTACACTAAGCTTAACACACCAGCGGTCTGGTTTGATCTTAAGCAGCAACAGAAAATGATTTACAGATGTATTACTCTCTCTAATGATGTTTTATGTATCACATCACATCCATGTAAAGCCCCTCGGGACGACTGTTGTGAAAGGGGCTATATATAAATAAACTGAATTGAATTGAACTGAACTGAATTGAATTTACTGACTGCATTACCTGCCGCGTGAATTTTTTCCACTTTGGCTCGGCTAGTACAGTTTCGATAAGTAGTAAAGTGAAAAAGGTATTAATTATCATGCACTGAGATTAAGAGCTATCTTGCAAGACGATTATTTATCAAAATTAATCTGAATCTCATTCTTTTTCCTCACCAGTGGTCTTCCCTTTGACAGTGGGTCTGAGAGCAGAGATGGTAGCACTGCAGTCCTAAATAACCCAGAACCAAAGGATGGGGGCTGGGGGGCAGCTCCAAGGCACCTGACATGGTCTTGTATACTAGGTGCTTCCCAACCCTGCTCTTGGAGACCCCCCGACAGCCCAAGACTGTCTGGCAGGGAGGTGGGAGGGAGCAAAAACATGGATTGTCTGGGGGTTCCTAAGGGCCAGTTTGGGGAACAGTGGTGCATATGACCACTTACCTTGATGATCTCCACCAGCTGATCCACTCCGCTGTCCCCGGGAAAGATCGGTTGTCCTAGCAACAGCTCAGCAAGTACACAGCCAGCTGACCACACGTCTGCGGCGGGAGGGCAATCAAACTCCGGCTTTACTTGTCACACAGCAATTTTAATAACACGGAGCGCTGGAGCGGGCGGCGGCTCTCACCTATGCTGGAGGTGTAATCCGTAGCCCCGAAGATGAGCTCAGGGGCACGGTAATACCGAGAGCAGATGTAGGACACGTTGGGCTCCCCACGGACCAGCTGCTTCGCACTGTGAGTGGGAAGACTGTCGTCATCGTCACGCTCATCATCAGCACCCACAAGCAAAGACCTCAAGTACTTTTAGAGTCCCAAATGTTACAGTAGTACAGGAGGTGAATACATTGCTAATGTAACAAAGAACAGAAATAAGCTACTTGATAAATCACATGGAAAAAATATCTAAAGGGCAGCACTGAACTCCTACGTCAGCCACAAAGCACCCTCTCAACAGACCTCCCGAAGTCACAGAGCTTGAGCACCGCTGTCTCGGGGTCCAACAGAAGGTTCTGAGGCTTGATGTCCCGGTGGCAGATCCCAAAGGAGTGAATGTAAGCCAGGCTCCGGAACAGCTGGTACACGTAGAGCTAATGGGTGATAAAAGGGCCTCACGTTACGATGCGGGGGCACTCAGGGGAACGAGACACCAGCCTGGAGATAGGAGAAGGCCCAGCTGGACTCCGAGGCACAGCTAAATAGTCCAGTCATTGTACTGTAAACCCAGCCCCCACCATGGTCAACAAATATAATTGTTGGGGGACCCTCGTCACAAATTCTTTGGACACAGTGGACCATTGCTGATTATAATTAACCCTGATAGAAAAATGGTTAGGCAGCCCTAGTGTACGGCATTAGACAATACTCTGGGACACCCATGGGGTCCACATATCACATCACATGACAGGGCAGGTCAGCAGCAATCCTACAATCCACCAAGACGAGTTGTTCAGAAGGAATCCAATTGGAGTTTGGCTATCGGATTGGATCAAATCTTGAAAATGGGTTGTTCAAAAGAAAAAAAAAAAAAAAGGATCAAACTTTGAGTATGTGTCGTTCAAAATGTTTTAGTGGGATTGAGATACCTCAGATCAAACCCAATAATAATAATAATAATAATAATAATAAACAAACAACATCGGGGTTACCTTGATTTGAATGTTTTTTAAAAATAAAATAGAAGGGAATATTTGTTATATGGTCTCTTTTCAAATAACACTCAAAGTGACTATTCTATGTTATTAATTCCATAGCTAGTAGGCTACGTTGTGATATATCATTCCACTGGTAAAAACACTGGTAATCCGGATTTGGTAATCATGAAAAGTTTGGATCTGGATCAAGGTGATCCGATCCAATGTTGCTTTGTAAAACTGCTGTAAGAGTAAGATGGATTACCTGATCCTGGCCAGCCAAATATGGTATTTCCAAACCGGGATCATTCATATCCAGATTAATCTTTTTAAACAACTGGGCCCAGAGGATCAGGCACTCTGATCCTGTTCAGCTTCAGAAAGCCACCAGTCATTTAACATCAGGGAAGGCGGAAACAAACCTTCACATAGATGATGGGCAACGTCTGCTTGGCTCGGCTGTAGTGTCTGGCTACTCGGTATACAGTTTCAGGAACGTAGTCCAGCACCAGGTTGAGGTAGACCTCATCTTTCTGTCAGACAATAGCAGGTTCCAAAACAGGGTCAGTAATTCTGGGATTGAATGTATCAGCAAAACAATATATAGCAAGGCATAAGAGTCTTGGAAAGTCAAAGAATGTTTAAAGTTATTTATCAGAGTAGTAGGTTTGCCGAGAAAAAAAAACAATTTAACAGAACATACAAATTAACAGGAACACATAAATTAACAAATATATCTTCTGTTCTCCAAAAAGTTTACGATATCTTGTTGGATGGCTAGATGAACATCACTTCAGATCCCAAATCTCTCCTCAGGGGCACCCCAGCCATTCAATTTATTTATTAAATTTCACCACCTGCTCGTTAATTAACTTAAATGACCCAACGAGTAGTAGCTAAACATGTTTAACTAGTGGTTGAGTCAAAAAAATGCAGAGGTGTTTGGGGTGGTTACTGCAGATATTAGGGTGTCTTTAGGAAAGGCTTTGAATGGCCAGGATGACACTTCGACGTATATAAAATCATAATACCAACATGATGATTTCAACACCATTTTCTGTGACTCTAAGACTTTCACACAGCACTTTATCTCCAGAACCTTCCACAGCATACAAACATGGGCACACAAACACCAAGACGGAAAAGGAATACATTGCATGATCTGCAGAGAGATCACGCCCACTTTCCTATCACCCTTCAAAGAGGCCCACAGGGTGCAGGATAGCACTCGTACACCAGGGGGCACTGCACGGCTGGCAATCCACCTTGAAGGAAAACAGCCCTGGCCCCGATGGAGACTAATAAGCTGTAGCTAACAAGTTCTAATTGGCATTGCCATAGATCTTAATAGCCGTACCACTCACCTTATCTCCACTGGAGTAGAAGAAATAACGAAGTCGCACTATATTGCAGTGGTCTAGTTTCCGCATGATCTGAAGCTCACGGTTCTGCAACAAGACGACAATTGGCTCAGGCCTAGGTCATGCTGCGTAGGTGTAGGGTCACAGCAGCGCAGTCATTTCCCAGGCGAACACAGACAGGCACCAGCAGGGGGAGCCCAGGAGTCACAGCGGCAATATGGCAGTCAGAGTTCTGGTTTGGCTTCAGAGGGTTAACCCTGTTTTTGTCTGTGACAACCTTGGTTGAAAACCACAATCCCGCAATGAACAAAAAGTGACACCAATCTCAAAACGCAGAGAGGCAGTTCTCACGCCCAGGCCTTAACCTCCACTAGCCATGAGAGTCACATACTATCAGTGCAAGCATTACCGCTGCCCTTAACTACTCAAGGGCTCTGAAATGTACCAAAATGAGAGCTGTGTATCACAGAGGCCACAGCTGTCCATGTTTAGCTAAAAATTCCTCTTAACAGGGACCAGTAATGCTTGGCAGGATGACCAAAAATATGCATCACAGAACCGTTTTTTTTTTTTAAAGATTCGGGTGTTTACGAAGTTTACGAATGTTTTTTTTTAAACAGATGTGCTTTTATTATTTATTATTTAAAAATTGTTTACATTTAGCCTGATAGTATAAATGTTTTGATGTGGTTTAAGACACTTTATTATATTAATAATGTATATTTAGCTCAATAGTGATGTTATCAGATTATTAATGTATATTTCGTTGAACAGCGACATGTATTTTATATGCAGTAGTAATAAAACATTTATGAATTTTTTTATATATAAAAATACATTCAACTTGATAGTATAACCAAAATGTTTAAACTGACATGTTTTATTAGATTAATAATGTATATAGCGACACACTTCAAAACCCAAGAGGAAACAGGGCCACAGTTACATATTTTATTGATTATTAATGATTATTTAACTTGATAGCAACATGTTTGCTTAACCAGCATGATTTGAATAATTAATTACCTTTATAAATCAATAACATTAGGAATTTTGCTTTACTGATATGCATTCAACTGCATACCTAATTATGATATACGTAACCGTAAATTTTCAGGCACAAACTGAAGCAGTAGCTATAAAGTAATTTTAAATAAAAGTTTAAATGAAGTTTTAATACACTCTACACAGCGATCCAAAGTGTTTCTTGTGGCAAACAATATTGTATAATGTGTTGCTTACAGCTGATCTTTTAGCTATACTACAGGATTGAAGTATATGAAAAATTCATACCGTACAGGAAAATAAAACTGGTATACTGGATGACATGGTATAGCGCCCAGCACTAGGGCAGAGCTGGGCGGTATGACCTAAATTTTATATCGCAGTATTTTTCAAAGTTATATCGGTTTCATGGTATACAATGGTATTTTTTTTAAAAGTATGATTGGGCATTTAACATATTTTACAGGACACATTTTTGTTTTACGTTTTTGCATTGTTCCCACATTAACTATATTATTTTATTATTAGCCATTGAGCCTATCCACTACCATACTGATAAAATACGACTAAAGTGTTTGTTGGCTAACTGCTTATAGATAAACGGCTAATATTAAGATGTGTGCCGGCCAAGTTGACAACCCCAGTGTCTCATTATTTTCAACTCCAGCGTCAGGTATATTTTCCGTTTCCGATTTTTACATTTTTAGCGGTGCAGCAGTGAAAAAGGTCCCCCCTTAAACAGTTTCCAGCTGCGCCACTTTCCGAACATTGTGTCGGCTATTTAAACCGGTATTGCAGTATAAGAAAAATTCATATCGTAGCAATAAAAAAAAAAAAAAAAAAAAACGGTTTTCGGTATGAACCGGTATACCGCGCAACACTACACTAGGGACCAGCTTATTGCAGTTTTGCAACACTCTGCCTGCAGATTATCCGCCTGCTCAGTTTTGCAAGCACCATAAAGCCCTGACCCAAACTGGGACAAGCAGCCATTCGAGTGTCTCAACCCACTAAACACCATCCACCCCACCCCTGAAAGAATGGGGGGCTGAGTGTAATTCAACGGGTTAGGTCACTGTGTTTGTGACAGGAGCATCGCCTGGTCAAACCCTAGGGTTGGCAGAGTGGTGTCACTGTTGGGTCCTTGAGCAAGGTCCCTAATTTTCCCCCAACTGCTCCAGGAGCAGGCTAACCCTACTTTCTCCACTGTATGCTGCTTTGGATAAAAACCTCTGCTACACAAACATGAAATAATAGGGCTCTCCATGCTGGTAGCTGAGCTTACTGCTCTTAAGGCGCCCCTCACCTTGAAACGCTTGTCCTGCAGCACCTTCTTGATGGCCACCAGTTCACCGGTGTCGCACAGTTTGGCCTGGTACACTACGCCGAAGGAGCCATTACCAATCACCTTGGTGTCCGTGTAGCTCACCTCCTGGGGCCGATCGGGACCTTGGCCCTGTGTAGCCACCACCGTGGTCACTTTGCTGCCATCTTTGTCTCCTGGGACACAAGGGAGAGGCGCAAGCACAGGTTAGTCGCCAGAAAGGCAGGTAAACTATGCATACAATCAGAAACAATTCTAGCACGCTGGGTCCGCCCAACAGAAACAGTCATCTGAGAAGCACCGTTACACAATGACTTCAGAGGTGCGATCGTAGGCGCCATCAATAACCCGCAGAGTTCTGTCAAGACCGGTCAAACCACTGCACGCACGCACATTATCCAGTCGAACGTCACTAGCGGCAAAACAAAGCACTACTTTCAAAGGGCGATTTTACAAGCCGCTCAGAGTGGGACAATGAACCTGCAGATGTATCGCCACACATGCACCCATGTGAGGTGGAACTCAACGCGCCAGCACAAGAAGTCTACTCTGGGTGGCAGGTGAGCTCCATTTCCCTAACCCAGATCCATCCTAAGCCAACATGACTGTGGGGTCCCAACCATCCGTGGTCCACCTCCCATCACAGCTGCTGCACTAAAGTGGCAAAGGCGAGGATTTCTCTAAGGCCCCCTAGCGGCAGGAGGGCATAACAACAGGTCCCAGGCGATGCATATTGGAAGCCTTTGTTCATCCATCTTTGAGACCCATCTCTCACAGCGACCGGTTAAGCTCGTCTGAGGAATGCACCATCTCAGGTGACTGAAGGAGCACATCTCGAGGTCAGGTGAGCAGCTGCCCCTATGGGACGTTAACATCACCTGCCGCGATCTTATAACTGGGAGTAGGAGGGACAGCTGGAAGGGGGCCAGACCGAAACAAGGGTTGCACACCCAGATCTGCACACAATACTCTCCACCTACACACAGCACTTAGCTGATATCAGGTGTTTAACCAATACACCTGTGACTGATTCAAAGGTTCCATTTAAGACGTGCCTAAAGAAACAGACCTCCACCCATGTTTGTACACAGGAGAGACCTCCCTCCGGGCACACATGTACACGTGCACACATGTACACGTGCACACATGTACACGTGCACACATGTACACGTGCACACAGACACACACATTAAGCTGGCACTGCACTCAGTCATACAGACGTTTCACTCTGACTGCAGACACTCAGCTCCACGTCCTGCCTGGCCAATTTTTACGCTGCTTCTCCTTCACCGAGCCAGGTATAAAGAAGAATAAGCTGCTAAATCAAAGTGCAGGATATTGCAAGATGATGGCCTGTGGGAGAAACCCGTAGGTGTTTATGCAAGTCGTGCTGCCAAAAAGGAACCATGTGCTTCAGAGCGCATCAGGATGAAGTGATAATGTTATTAGGGACTCACAGAAGGTCAAACTTCAGAGGAAGGGTTAGGGCACATTTTTTAAATTACAGTACTGCACAGATTAAATTACTGAACTGTGTATAATTGAAATACACTATAATACAGTACAGTACGTAAAATATAGCTTTATAGTTTTGCTACTGCATCTCGTTGGTTTGTTTTTGGCAGTTTATCATAAAACTTTGATGAGTCCATATTCGTAATTGAGAGATGACTTTTTCCCCCCCATCATGGTTTTCTGTGCATGCAGCATTAGCTTCAAGTAGCAGACGGGTTACCACAAGGCAAAGTGGGCAAGTAAAAAAAAAAAAAAAAAGAATTATTGCAGTTTTAATTTTCTCCATGTTATATATAAGACCCTAGATGATCACTGTGAGCAGACTATTTGATTACTATAAGTGACTCATTTAAACTGTATTTGTACAGGATTGATTCTCTCCCAAGTTTTTTGATTCATACAAGTGCTTGGCCACAATAACCAGTTTCCACTGTATTTTAAATATTGCTAGTGCTGACATCGATAGGTGGCATTTCCTTTGGTAGCTGAAACACTTTTTCCAGTGTGTGCATTTGACCTCTTTGTCCGGTGTCGTCTTCAATAAAGCCACAATGTGAATAAATGACGGACACGGCTTTTCTCTTGGGTAAAAGCTGCTCCAGTTGCTCAGTCAGCTCGGTGTTCGAGTTCTCCTCCACACTGCTTCCATTTTGCAGACTGGACGGGGAGGAGTCATGCGACAATGCACACAGTAGTATGTTTTTAAGGGAACAGTACATGAACACACACGGGGTGAAAGTAATAACAGAATTAAAAAAAAAAAAAAAATTACATAAAAACTGACATGGGCAAGGTTTTTATGTCGATTGAGGTTCTGAATGTTTTTGATTCACTTTCAATTAATTGCCCAGCCCTAGGAAGGTTCCCTGTAACCTCAGGCTCTCATACCATACTCCAAAAAGAAAATATGAATGTATCAGCTGACAGAACATCATTGTTAGGACTCTGACCATTAACAGCACCGTGCTAATCAAATGTTAAATTCAGAAGGGTCACCATTATTCCTAGGTCAGTATTTCCCAATCCAGTTCTCAGGGACCTAAAGCTGGTCCATGTTTTTGCTCCCAGGAATCGGATTGGGAAACACAGTTCTAGATGGCTGCTGCAGGAAAGCCAGGCCTTACAGAGGAGTACTGGTTTAATTAAGCCCAGCGCCCAGCACTCAGCAGGCAGAATTGAGCCACAGCCTCCACACCAACGAACCAGCACAGATAAGAAAGATGGGAGAAAAGCTCAGCTGAAGTCAGTACAGGTCCTACAGTATTTACTGGTGTCATCAGTGGTGTTAAGCTGTAAAGTGAAGTACCAAAGTATGAACCCACAAGCTGAACACAGTCCCTGACCATGCTAAGGCTTGGACAGGCAGCAGTCAGCCACAGTGTGACTACACCTGCTACACACGCGAGGGCTAAACCGCTCCCCTCAAACGGACAATGTCAAAATGGAGACGTGTCTATTCGACTGACTGTAAGATTTGAATCACCCCATCAGTGAGCACAACAGTCTGGATGTTGTACTAGATACTACACTGCCTGACCAAAAAAATTATGTTGCACACTTTAATATTTCATTGGATAACCTTTAGCTTTGCTTATGGTGCATACTCGTCATGGCTTTGTTTCCACAAGCTTATGCAACATCAACATTTTTTTCATCCCACTCTCATTTGAGATCAAAGGTCAAGACTCTACGCCGTCTACAGTGGCCAATTCATGAGTGAAAATGATTCTTCATGCTCCCTGGACCACACTGAATGAACCTGGATATTCTTGTCCTCAAAATATGCCCATGCCATTTCGGAAGAAAAAAAATCCACTGATGGGATAACCTGGCCGTTCAGTAGATTCAGGTACTCGGCTGACTTCGCTGTATTGCTATATAACATTGCTGAGCTGTAATAATGATCCAGTCATTGGCTAATGACTGAGTATAACTGCCGATTTAAATTCAAACTGACTGTTTTTGCCCAGACAGTGTATGGCTGCATGAAAAAAAAATCACAATGCAAAATTTTACAAAAGAAACATTATGATATTTAGAAAACAAAAAAAAAAAAAGAGTTGCCATTTTCCCAAAATAAATTATAGTCAGTCAAAGTGTCTGTCATAAATAGTGTCTGTCAAATAAGTTGATGGTGTTGATACAAACTGCCAACAAATCACTCAGTTTCGTTCAATATAATCTCTATAGCATCCAAAATATTTCCTCGCAACAGAAAATTAATGTCTTGGTGACCAGTTCTTTCTTGTTCTTAAAATATGTAAAATAATTCACAAAGTTTTGTTTTCATTGACATGAAAATTGATTTACAGAGACTTATTGATGGTCTCAACCCAATGTTACATTGCAGTAATCGCAGTAGTATAACTGTATGTGGATAACAAGCAATGTCGATATCAACATTTACACAGCCTACTAGATACACCTCTATCATGGGTGAATCAGGATCTACCATGGAAAGTTCCAATTCGAACACGGACCACCGCCAGCCAAGTAGACCTTACATATAATGCAGGCAGTATTTTTATGACAATTTGCCACAGTATAATACAGCTGTAATGAAAAGTGGCATGGCTGACCTTCTTAAAATGACTTTTATATACACGTATGTAATATTCATCCAAGAAAGTCCAGACAGAAGCAGGTCTTACTTTGCACCTACACAAAGGACGTAGGTTTTACCAAAGCTCATTGCTGAGAGATTGGACAATATCCATTTTAACATCAAGTATCATATCTCCACTGCTCATTATAGTAACAATGTACAAAAGCCACCATATTTGTTTTAACACTGACTGAAGGCTTCCCCAACATAAAGGCTCAACTTAATTTGAGAATTGTGATTCGACATACTGACCACCATACTGTTTCTCACTCTAGCTTGCTGAACAGGAAGCACAGTGGATGAAGGTCTGGGAAAGTATGGAACAGAGCAAATGGCACTGCTAAGCATTGGGGGCGGGGACTGCAGAAGGAGCTACTGTCATTGGTACTTGGTGTCACCTGATCTACTCTATTCCTGCCTCCCAAGACTAGCTGGGCATGAAGCCACAGCTTGAGCGTCTTCCTGTTTCACCTAGTCACACAGACTGCCTCTTAATTTCCGCCGTTTCCTCCTCGGGTCAGCTGACATTAAACCAGACAGGATACTGACCTGATCTGTATTGTTTTGACCTCATGACCTCCTGAGAAAAATTCATCCCCTTACCATCGATACAAGTCCCCACACAGACTTTGCACATAAAGATACATGTACATTGCTCAGTGGAAATACATCAGTCACATAAAGCACACAAGCACATCTTATACATCTGTGGCCGTTGGCTGACACAGCACGCCATAGAGCGCCTTCACATTGCCTCCAGCATTGAAATAAATGATGCAGTCATGCTGTATTCTTCAGCATCTCATGGAGGTCAAGGTGCTGCAATGAAATTCCCGAAGAATCCCTGTAAATGCTCCAGCAAAATGCCATCTGTGCAAACGCAATGCAAAATAGCCAAGGAAATTCTTCACAAGGGTGACAGGACAAAGCTGACAGAGGAGGGCAGGGCAAGTCGGGGGAATGACAGGGCGGGCCTCGGGTCATCTTCATGCCCAGAAAAGGAAGACCGGAATCTCAACCGAAAGGAGACTGGAAGCCTGTCAAATCAAACACTTAACACGAACAGAGTAGGACTTCTCTGCAGCACTGAACGAAGGGGCACGAAAAAACCGTGATTGTCTCAGACCGGAACACAAAGCTGACCATAGTGACGTTTTCAACCTCACTGCACGATCAGAGAGACCGATCAAAGACGAACACGGACTTTGAACACGACCGTATCTAAACACGATAAAGGCGCGTTCCCATTCCAATGAACCATTTTAAGGCCAGCATGCAACGCTACAAGCCTGGCGTTTAATTTTAATCTACGTGGCCAGGCAGAGCCATAACAGGCAATAACTTAAATGATATAAATTTCCCAGAAGCCCCAGCGGAGCGGCTGCCTCTATAAACGCCATTAAAAGTGGCACCGTGTCTACAAACTGGAAGCAGGCAGACTTTAGAGATTCTGGACAGGAGAATCAGACAGCGCGACAGACGGGGAGCGGAACCGGAACCGCCCCGAACCCAAATCTCACTTACTGCTGACTTTCATGCTGCCGAAAGAGGACGGCTGCGGCACAGGCTTGCAGCTCTCCGCAAAGGAGGTGGTTCGAGGCCGGCCCGACATCTTCCTCTCCCCGGGGTAGCCCTAGTTCTCTGTCTGCTTGCCTCGTGTATCCGCAGTCGGTTTTGCTTCACTCGGCGGTTCGCCGGTCCTTTCGGGTGGAGGGATTCACGGTCAGCGGGCTATTCTCCCAAAGGATCAGATCATCCTTCACACATCCGGCAGGGAGCGGCTCAAAGCGCACCGTCCTGACAAGGACCACCCTCGACCCGCCGCTTCCCCTAAAATGGCCACTTAGTTGTTTTTTTTTTTTCCCCTAATCCGGCCGTAAGATGACAGACCGGGCCGGAGGGAGGAAGCGTCTGTCCGTTAGACCGACGACGGGGGTTGTGGAAAGCGCCCGGCTAGACAGACACTTCGACATCCGATGCCGACCATGGCGGATCGCTTCCGCGGCCACAACTCAAATCCCCGAGCGTTCCGTGCTCAAATGGAGCGCTATCCACGAATCCCCGATGTCTCCAGCCAGGCCGCGCGCTTTCCCAATTCTCCGTTCCTTCTTTTGCGCTCCTGCCCCGTCAGTCGGCGCTCGTTCCCTTTGTCACGCCGAACCCAATACGTCATCTACGCTACTTGCGCAAAAATGTCGCACTGGCTGCTATATGCCGTACAAGGCTACGGCTGCCCGCTGTTACGAGAATGGGTAACGCGAACGGGAACATCCAGCCAGGACGGGAGCAGCTCGACAGCCAATAGAACGCGCTTCCCTGGAAGGTGGGAGGAGCAACCGTAAGCCAATTGGGCGGTGGCTTTCCGCCGAAGAGTGCCGAAGTCTGCTTGCGGTGTCACGGAAAAGTCCGCTGGGGGATGAGAGCGGCTTGGCGAGCAAATGCAAGGCGGTCGTGACCCGGACACAGAGGACACTGGGAATGCAGCAGCTGCGCCAATGGGTTGTCTATACTGCTGCTGCGCCCTACCGTCGGGCGGCGATATTACTACTTCAGATCTTGAAACTGTCCGGTATCCTGTGAAAAAGATTTGTTTGTATTTCATCTGTGGTTTTATAGTACTCTTCCTATGACACCAGGTGTATCAAGAGAGAAACAATATACAACAGTGACTTGCTCGTGTGAGTAATAAATATAATTTCTTATTCCGGTTACCTTATTCTTTTTCCAATTTGTATGCTTTTACACTCATAATCCTAAATCTGTTTCGCGGTATAATACACTTGTCAAGAACCTACTGTTTCTCTTTTCCCCATAATTCGTTGCACAAACCACCTGTTATCTGTTAAATCGTTTATCAGAGTTAATGTGCAGATTCTTATGTAAATATTTTGTTAGCTTACTTTTTCTGTATTTTGTCACAGCTCACTTTATTTTGGGTACTTGCAGTAAGGACTCAGAACACACGTGCAATCTGAAGCATCGAGTATTTATTTATTTTTTTTTTGCAAGCCACACGCATGCCTCTAAAACTGCAGATGTAAAGTACTTACCAGGCACCTTACTGTGAACTTACCTACTCTGCTTGTAGTAGCTGTAATCAGCCTGAGTGAGATCATTGTCCCCTGATGGCAGTACTTGAGGGGGGGGGGGGGGAAGTGTCTTGAGTTTGCTGAATGCCGAATTGCATCAGAGTTGCCAGGAGAAGCTGTGTGGCGCGATGGGGAAGCCTTGACGTAGGCCCCTCTGTCCCTGAAAGCCATTACAAAGTTTATCAACCTGCCTTGGCCAGTGGACAGAACAACGGGCAGCCTGGGACAGCAGGGAGCTAAAAGAAGGTTGCATTCAGCCTGTGTTACATCATTTCTTTCATATGCAAATATGTTCTGAGTGAGATGGAGGGCATTAATGTTGAGTATAAAAAACACTCCTGGTCTGTGGCAAACCTCCAAACCTCACTGGGTATGTGGAACAATGCACCTAGAAAAAGGGAAAATGTAGCCAGGCAACATCTCACAGCTGCTCAGTATTACGATAGTGTTAGCAGCCAGTTAGAAGCAGTCCACAGAAGATTTGAGAAGTGCCGCTGCAAACTAGCAACTACAACACAAGCTTGTTGAGTCACACACACAAAAAAAAACCATCACGTTAGACCCAGGAATGTTACCGAAAGACTGACTTGTCATGAACTTGGTCAGAAAGTTAGCGTTTTATTAAATACAGTGTGAAATCTTTATTAAAACACAGATGCTTAGTAAGGCCATTTTAAGACTTGGAAAAATTTCACCTAGTTACATCATCAACAAATATATAAATAAAATAAAGCAAATTATGATCTAAACACTTCCATTAAGCCAGTATAGGTTACTAGTTATCAGTACATGCATTCACTAACCTTTATACTTTTCTTTCAAAATTCAAGGTGCAAATCTGTCATTTTCCAAAATAGGCACTTTAACGGGACAAAAGGAAAAAAATCCCTTTACCAGGAGCAGTAAACAAAGAAGTAGAACAAAGTTGTCAGTTTAGTTCACCAGTAGTGCTAAATAAACGATTCACCAGTCCAAACTGGAGTGAAGCTGTCAGCTTCCTGAGTCCAAAGAGCCACATTTTGTTGGACAATACGATACACAATGAATCAACCTCAGCAGTGTGAAATCCCTCCCAGGCAGAAACATTAATAACGACTTGGCACGAACGAACGTGAAGGTGATCACTGAGGACCATGCAGTGGCACGCAAGCTGTCAGAAGTCGCAGGGAGGGCATGGGTCACCCTGTGATACCAGTCGCCGGCTTGTGTGGAACTGGTCCACATGGGTGGATTGTCAGGGGAAAGCAGTACAAAACAAGTAAACATCATACATCACATTACTATGGCCCGGCAGACCCATTAGTCATGTTAATGCTGATTGTTAAATTATACGGTGCAAACGGTTTTAAAGGCACAATAAAAGTAACAGCTTATTTGTATAACTAAATACCAGAATTAACTTTGTAGTCATGCTTTTTAAATTAATGGATTCACTTTTTTTCTGAAGGAGAAGTTTCTATGATTGCTCAGATTTTGTTAACACTAATTTTGAAAAGGTCAAATGAATCTGCTAAGGCAAAATGGATTCACCTCAGTGTTTATGATGTGTTGCTAATAGGGAGGCTCCTTTTGGTTCACCCCACAGACTGTACCATTTGTAATGTTACTCAAAAATACTCACCACTCACATTCTACAGTTAAAAAGATGTCATTATTAATTAACGTCTGAGAAAAAGCGCTTGTTTCAAATGCTGATTTTACCAGACGCTTATGTAGTCCCTTCATGAGCTTAAAGTTATAAAACGGAATTAAAAATAAATAACTTTATAGGGAAGAAAAGGACTCAATTCTATGTCCATATGTATTGGCAAGCTAGACGAGGTGGGTGGATGGCTGACAAGCTCCTTCTCCTATCCCAGCAGCACACGCTGCAGCCGGTCCGCCGGCACACTGTTCTCATCCTCGGAGTCAGCGTCGCTCTGAGGGTTTGAGCTGCAGGGGGACGAGCATTCCGGCGAGCAAAGGTAATGCATCAGGGGCAGCCTGTACTTCCCACAGAAGTCCACAAACTTGATGTGCCGCACACAGGAGTCGAAGTACACACCTAGAGAGAGATCACGCCCAAGAAAAAGCCAGCTGTCGGTCATGCTCATTCAGTCAAGGCTCATTCAGGATGACATCACAGGCAAACACACCACACTACTTACCCGTGCACATACACACCACTCTGAAACCCATACTCACACACACGCGCACACACACGCATGCATTTATATTCATATCTTTGTGAGGACCGTTCATTCATTTCTATGGCAAAAACCTAACCCCAACAATGCATTAAACCTTAATGCCTTAAGCCTTAACCTTAACCATAAGTAACCAAACAAAATGCAAGTCTTTTGGCATTTATAGTTTTTTGATTGCAGGCACAGATTTTTATAAAATTGATACACAAACACACACACACACACACACACACACACACACACACAGTGCTTCTCTCACCTCCACACTTGGGATTGGGGCACTTGCTGGCCATGTCCAAATAGTGCACCAGGTGGCCAGGCAGATCATAGAGGCTGTACGGCAGGTTCCTGGATTTAACGACACGCCCTGCCAGCTCCAGCAAAGACGGAGGGTCATAGGTCATGTCCCTGATGAAACGCACCACCAGCGGATTGCCACGGAGACTGAGCTCCTGCAGGTGCACCAGGCTGATGATCTCACGGGGCAGGTATGTGAGCAGGTTATTGTGGAGGCTCAGGGAACGGAGTGAGTGCAGCCTAGCATGAGAGGGGAGAAAATCAGGTCCTCTGGTGTTGCCCCCCCCAAAAACAGAACTGGCTCAATACTTCAGAATGCCAGGATGACTGCAACTGGAAGATACCATTATGTTGTACAGGGAGACCACCAAGCTCAATCAGCTGGATAACTACGTAAAATAGTATACGTTCTCTATACGGGGGTGCTGGTTAACAGACAAGAGCAACAGGTTCTCCCCCTGGGGGGGGGGGGGGGGGGGGGGGCCGGCCGGGGGGGGCGGGGCGGG
Organism: Mormyrops attenuatus; assembly: GCA_026777985.1. Classification (NCBI taxonomy): domain Eukaryota; kingdom Metazoa; phylum Chordata; class Actinopteri; order Osteoglossiformes; family Mormyridae; genus Mormyrops; species Mormyrops attenuatus. The sequence continues at coordinate 43,849,248 of JAODKC010000001.1, read as the reverse complement.
GGAGGAGAGGGGAAGCGGGGGGGCGGGGGGGGGACGCAGGGGCG
>JAODKC010000001.1:43824338-43842016 GCA_026777985.1 Mormyrops attenuatus | reverse complement strand
GCAGAGCCTCCACCCACCTCTGAGGCAAGAGGCTGAGGACTATTTACAGGGGGCAGTCATGCTCCATGCTGATGCGTTGACGCCTCTCAAGATGTGGTTTAACTGTATCAAAGGGACCTGCCAGACAGACTCAGTCCATCTGAATTCAAAATGCATTTTCACATGCAAGGCAGAAAAGCCCATGGAGTGAAATTACCAGTTTAGTACAATGTGGAACATAGTCCTCATTAGATTACTTATCCTAGATTAGTATACGAACAGTTTCCAAATGTGTGTTTTGTACCGAAGGCCTGCATTTGCAAGTCACCACATAATAGCATATGGAAAAAAACTAATAGTTAAATACTGTATAACTAAGTAGTGTTTCAGTAGTGTACAACTCATATGATGCATTAACATCACTCTGATTGTTTATATAGATGTCTTATACATTAAAATTTTGTCTAGTAACCCTGAAGCTTAAAGCTAACACCAAGTTACCCATGCACAAGTTACCAATGTGTTAAATGTTCAAAAGAACAAACTGTGCTCTTTGGTAAGTTTGTGTCAATGCATTTTAGTATAATAATAATAAGATCACTGAATCCTGGTTCCAACGCCCTGAGGCGCATTGTTGGACTTGGTACTTCAATACTGGTGGTGCGACAAAGGAGATCAATCACATCCCCGTGGACAGATGCTAGAGGCTCCTGCAAAACTGTAGGGTCTACAGAATTGCCCAGTTTGTGAATTCTGACTACATGCTTCTTGTTGCTACTCTGAAGATTCAGCTTAGATCCAGTAGGCTACCACCTACTAGGAGAAAGAGGCTGGACTTGGCCAGACTCCAAGATCAAGCTGTTTCTGTTGAGTTTTCACCCAGTTTGTGTGAGGAACTTGCAGACTTGGGTGCGACTGCCGACTCTAATGTGATGTGGGAGACCTTCCGTGACAAGACCCTGGAGGTTGCTGTGGGTTGTGTTGGTGTTACCGGAGTTCCCAGAAGGAGGTGTCTCACCATGCAGGGCACCCAGGATATTATCGAGAGGAGTCACAGCGCATGACTGGGTGGCAACTCCAGCCTGTCCCAGGAACTGAGGAGGAAGGCTATGAGGGCTCTGAGGGCAGAAAACAAGGCATTTCGTAGAGGAATATGTGAGCAGGTGACATATCATATTTGGTCTAGTGACCCACAACCTGATAACAGAGGAATCAAAGCATTACGTACATCTGAATCTGTTCCTCAGAGACTTGCAGGCAGGGCAGTGATGGAATGCCATTAGGAATGACACTGCAGTTGCGACCTGCTTGGCCGGCTACTTTGAGCAGCTTTTTAGAGCTGATCCTCCGGCTAGGATGTTGGATATCTCTGGGTCCACAGTAAAAAAAGTTAGTTGGTGTCTTGGGCGGAGCTTAGTAGCTCCCCCCCATGACATCATAAGCGGGAGGGGGGCGTACCCCTTATTCTGACTGGTCAAGGGGTTATGTCCATATATGGTATCATACATGCTTATGCCACGTGGTATTGATAGGGGCCATATGGTTTGGGAGATGCTGTTAAACTTTAACAGAATAAAAATACATTACATGTATTTATTAATGTGTTATTTTTAATTACGTTTTAAGGAATAATAAAACAAATAGCAGGATTAATGTAATCTAGCGCATACACGTCCAGCGGGGGTCCGGCCGCAGCCACGTGCTGTTAGGAGTAGGCACAAGCATCCCAGCACTTTGCGATTTGTGTTTAAACAAGCACAAATATTTTAGCACAAGCTTTAAAAAATGAGAAAAAGCCGTAATCAGTTTAACAGTTTATTTCAATATAAAATAGAAAAAGTATTTCACCAAACGCGAAGATCCAGCGATCCGGGTTCCGTCGACGCCGCACAAACAGCTGTCATTATCCCGCGACGGAGCGACCCCGCCGTGTGTCCTCGGTCTTCGAAAGTCCCGCTGGAAATTAATTTGGAGGTGGAACACCCTTGCGCATGCGCACTGAGAATACACACACACACACACAGTTCAAAATGGCAATGCCAACGGGGCGAACAGTTATTTCACATAAGTCCCTTTAACCATAGCGATTTTAAGTAATGGAACTCTTTTCGGCAAATGTGTTATTTAAAATAAGCGCCCCCCTAAACATGTTGACAACAAGATTCAAGGAATAACGCTGGCAATCCTTGTTAAAATGAGCATACGGCATTCAGCCTGTAGCTGTAGCTGTAGCTCTCTCCCCCTCTACAAACCATTCCTTTAGAGAGCCGGCGTCAGGCAGCTATCAACTGGAAACAAAATGGCTACCAACTGTCAAATTCTTCCGTGAGCCTAACACCTCGTTTAACCGATGGCCCTGTGTATGGAAACCACGCGCCAGCAAAGCCATCCAGGCAGAGAGCACATTAACTCTATTTGTTAATCTGCCTTATTTGTAAATATATTATTTTATACTATTTCTAATTTAAATAAAAGCCCCCCCCACCATCTCTATCACCACAGCCCCAGATTGTTTCGCTACATCTAGCTAAATTTATCTACATTCGGTTAATCAAATGGAATAAAGCGGTATAACTTGTATAAAAAGATGTACGACACGGTTTATTTAATTACATTTAATAGCTGTAGGAACTAGTAGGCCAAAATTATACGGTTTAGCTTTTTTACAGAATGTTGAGGCACACTATACTGTTACATGACATTACGGAGGGGGTAGAGGGGTGTGTTCTTATTGAACGAGCAGTGGGGGGACGTGTGTAGGAACGGGCAAGAATTTAGGACAAATTTAACTCTTTTTGTTATAGCAATATTTTAAAATAGTATGAAATTATGAATGTGCTATAAATCATTTAGATTTTAGAGAACAAGAAATGTGGATGAGTCTAATCAGGGTGTCCCCCTAATGGCCTTTTTAAGGGGCCCACTGGCGTGAGTAAGACAGACAAGGACCACTCGAAGCTTGAAACAGCCTGACATTTATCGACTATAGAACTTACAACGCAAAGACAAAAATGCCATGCTGGGGGTATGACACACTTTTACTGCATTTTAGAATTGTTGGTATAGATGTTTCTACTGTGAAAACTTGTTGCTATTATTTTGACCAAAAGTTTTTCTATGTTATCAAGAGAATTACGGATGCTGTGTAAGGCTGGTGAAGAAAGTGGTAAGTTTGGCAAGTTTTCGAACATATCAATGGATTTACAGTTTAAATGCGGCAAAGACTGAAAGTGTTTATATACACAGGTTCAGGTGTGGGATGGCAAACCGAAGAAATGGCCGCACATGTCGATAAGCTTGTCAGTGAGGTATTTATGGAGGATGCATCTGCTCCGGAAGACTCCGAGGACCGAAGCATGCGGCGGCTACATGCTGTGCAATTTATTATAACAACAGTGTCATGGCTTCTCAACACAATAATAGATGATGATTGTCAGGCGTGCGCAGCATACTGCACGAACCTGCGGTGGCACGCCTGTTACAACCGCCTAGAACCATATTATCTCCTAGATAATTTTGAATGGGTCACAAAAACACGGTACACGCCATGGCTGGAGGATGTAAAAGTTCACGACAAACTTTATTCACCATGCCCATAAAGTGAAGCAGTCTGTGTGACAGTGACAGTGAGGTGAAGAAATTGTCAGTTGTGACATTTCTCCCATCGCCCAGAAATGGCTCCATCAGACTCATGACCACGTTCTCTGCCAGCCTCTCCCCCTTCTGATGACTGGGGTCCTTTCCCAAATAAGGGGACACGTTGCAGACGTATTTGGTCTCCAAATCCGTCGCCATCCAGAACTTGATCCCAAATTTGTCCGGAATGGATGCGATATACTGCGTGGACAACGAACCTTGGTCGGGAACAGCCGTTCGTCTATGGTCATGTGTTCTCCTGGAGTGAAACTCTCAGCACAGTTCTTAGTGAAGCGTGTCCAGATGTCAGAGATTGCAGCAAATCTGTCTTTATAAGTCCCACAAGTGGAAAATTTGCATCGTCACGGCAGAAAAGTGGACAGTGAAAGATAAGAGCAGCAAAATTAAAAATAGAATAAAAACTGTACCAACAGTACAGTATAAAAATTACACTACACAAACAATCTGGAAACATAAATATGGATGAGTGTATTGAAAAATATATGTATATGTAAACTTGGACAAATATATGTATAAATAGAGTGTATGTATATTATGTAGTGTGGATATATAAATATATGTTGTCAAATTGATCCCATTTTTGTGCAGTTTCCCCAACTTGAAAGGAGTAACAACGTCCACTTGGAGGTTTAACTGGATTCCACTCAATAGACAAGGCAAAACCCGCTACTTCTTTTGTCCTTATTTTCCGTTTATTTGAACCTCAGCAAGGCAAACAATATCGCCACCAGGTAAAATAGTCAGGTAAACCTTTAAACAAACAAGAAAAAGAAACAAACCCTACACTATTACATACACATGAGCATAGCCAATAGACACCCATTAACGTGCAAATATGCAAATACATGTACAAATACAAATATCAACGTTACATAATCAATAAGTTATTTAATTTTAATAGAGTTAATAGATACCTTCTAAAATAACATCTTGGCAGGAAAATATTTATACACATTACATGCATATTATACAATAAATACCACCCCACCACCCCCCGACACGCAAGACACCTTCAACTTGTCTTTAATTTCCGTGTACATCTTGCTGCTAACAACGCAACTGCTTTTTATCCTACAGCTCAGCAACCATTCACTTCATATTTAAACTAACCGGAATAAAATTCCTAATCATCAGCAATCAATTATACCAAACCAAACTCATAATGCTGCCACTCAACAAACTTATACTTTAAGAGAAACGCTACAATCACCAACATAGTTACAGCAATTATCAGCCACAACAGCAGATTTCACCGGCAGCAACAGTAAACCTCCTCACAATATAAATAAATTTCTCTCCTTACCGGCTGCCTCTCCAGTCTTTGATGATGTTATTCTTTTGCACAATATCTCCCAGAACGCCGAAGCAATTAAGCGTGTAACACAGCTTCTTGCGCGCGTCTCCAATAAATCGTTTCAGCGCGGCCTTTCACCTGCTTCCTGCTGCGTCGCATGCGTGACGTCACAGGTGATGTCACACTCATTGGACCGTAATAGCCTACGTTGTTTGAACATACAGTATGTACAACACTGTGAATATATCTATATGGACAGGCACGCGATGGAGTGACAGGCATTGACAAGAACTAATATTGCATATGAGATATATTGCACATAGAAACTACCATAGTGTATTGGATGTGTGTGTTTGTTAGTATATGTGTGTGTTGTCAGCTGCAAGGACTTTGTTGTAGAGTCTGACAGCGATTGGAAGGAAAGACCTTCTGAATCTCTCCTTCCCACATCGTGTATGCAGCAGTCTCCTGCATGGGGTGGTAGATGTTATCCTACAGGGATGACAGCTTAGCCACCATTCTCCTGTCACTCACAACCTCCACTGGGTCCAGAGGGCATCCTAGAACAGAGCTGGCCCTCCGGATCAGCCTGTTCAGTCTCTTTCTGTCCCTAGCAGAGATGCTGCTGCCCCAGCAGACCACACCGTAAAAGATGGCTGATGCCACTGCAGAGTCTAAAAAGGTCCTCTGGAGTGGCCCCTGCACTCCAAAAGACCTAAGCCCCCGCAGCAGGTACAGCCTGCTCTGCCCTTTTTTGCAGAGTGCATTTGTGTTATGAGTCCAGTCCAGTTTATTGTTCAGGTAAACACCAAGGTACCATTGGCAGTGGCTAAAGGTGCTGGGTGTGTGCTGGATGCCGTGGCAGTGAGCAGAGAGTGTGGAAGCAGTTTGAAGTGTAGAGGAGTTGTGAAGTGTTTGAGGTGGAACAGAGGTGGGGGTGGGGGTGTCTGTAGCAGATGTCGGGGACTGCATGAGTGAGGGCAGTATGGGTGGAAAGGCAGGGGCAGATGAATCAAACATGTTGAAGAAGTGATTTAGTTCATTTGCCCACCTCACATCCCCCACAGGCAGAAAGTTCTGTTCTTTGTGGCCTGAGATGGTTCTAAGGCCTCTCCAGACTCCACTGACATTGTTCTGCTGAAGCTGGTTTTCCATCCTCTGCCTGTAGCTGTCTTTCCCATCCCTGATCAGTCTTCTCAGCTCTCTTTGCACCCTTTTCAGCTCCTCTTTGTCTCTTGATTTGAAGGCTCTCCTCTTCTGCTTGAGGACGGCCTTGATTTCTGGGGTAATCCAGGGTTTGTTGTTTGGGAAGTACCGCATAATCCTGGTGGGTACTGTGTTATCCACACAGAAATTAATGTAGTCCGTAATGCAGGTCACAAGGACGATGGTCACTGGGTCTGCAAACGCTGCGAACACAGACTTTGAAACACTCTATTTTTTTTTTAAATAAAACAGACTTGTGTTTCCATATATTTTGTGAATGTGTGTCTTTCATATTTGCAGGTCAGTCAGTGTGTGGGATATTTTGTATAGATATAGCAGGCTTTTGTAAAGGTTTCCATGTCACACACAGAGCTTTGGCCTGCCTTGGATTTGAGCTAGTCTGAGTAAACAAATGCAAATGTGCCAGGCTTCACAGGTAATTGGTGTGTTTGCACAACAAAAGCAGGAGGACATTGGAGCTGAAGACCTGTGAAAATCTTAGCAGGGGTGCTAGTAGATGTTAGTTTTAGGGAATTTACACAAATATGCGCAAGTTTAGTAGTTCTAGTGTTAAATGTGCATCCCAAAGTGTGCGTATCTGTCAGAAAACCAATCAACCTGTACAGATCCCGGAGATTTAGAGCAACATTGACTTTAGTGATCCAGGAAATTCTGCCGCATACAGCTGTAACAACGTCATACACAGAGAAACATACTGCACATATAGTGCAAAACCGATAAAATGCAAAGACAGAACACATAGTGCAAACAAGAAACATGGGGCAAACAAATTCAAAAACTACACAGTACACAAATATTTTCCTGAAAACAGAATATTGTGGTATTGTAGAAAAAATATTTACAGGATAGCAACAACAACAACAACAATAATAATAATAATAATAATAAATTAGTGATAGTAAAACAGTTAGCAGGTTATTTGTATTATTTCAGAGACGGGTCACTTCCTGACATGTATTGGCCAGGAGTGGGGGGTATCACGTCAGCAGGAGGTGCTGTGGTGTCTGATGGCAGCAAACAGGAATGACCAGTATCTTTTTTTAGCACGCTGAGGTGGAATGATCTGGTGACTAAAAGTGCCCCAGGATAGCACCCCCTGAAGTAGATGCACAGAATTGTGCATGATATTTTCCAATCTTGCCAACATCCTCTTCTCTGCTACTACCTCCAGTGGGCCCAGGGTCAGTGCTGTGACAGAGCTGGCCTTCCTGATGAGCCTGTTCAGGCATTTTATATCGCCTGATAGCACTTCCCCAGCAGGTTAAAGTGTAGGAATGCACGCTGGCCACTACAGACTAATAAAACATACTCAGCAGCTTACTACACATATCAAAAGACCCAGACTTCTTCGGGAAGTAGATTTTGCTCTGGCCTTTCTTGTACAGTGCTGTCCACCCAGTCCAGTCTGTTGTTCAGATGTACTACCAGGTACATGTAGCCTCGCACCACCTCCAATTCCTCCACCCGGATGGTAACTGGTCTCCCTGTTACGCCGGAAGTCCAACACCAGGTCCTTCATTTGCTGACATTGAGCTGCAGGTTCTTGTCCCTGCACCACAGGACAAAGTCCTCTACTAATCCTTTGTATTCTGATTCATCTCCATTGCTGATGTATCCTACAATGGAGGAGTCATCTGAGAACTTCTGTAGATGGAAAGAACTGCTGTTGTACTGGAAGTCCGACGTGTAGAGGGTAAACGGGAAGGGAGACAGGACGGTTCCCTGAGGTGCCCCAGTGTTTCTCACCGCTATCTCTGACACATTGTCCTGGAACCTCACAAACTGTCGACTGCTACTTAGGTAGTCCATGATCTAGGAGGCTGGGGGTATGAAGTTGCATTGTTGCTGTGTCCTGAGCTTGCTCCCCAATCAGAGAGGCTGGATGGTGTTAAAGGCATTAGAGAAGTCAAGGACCATCACCCTGACTGTGGTGCCGGCTTTGTCTGGGTGGGAGTTGGCTCTGTCGAGCATGTGGATCAGAGCGTCTGTTCAGGTATTAGTGACAGGTGAAGGTCTCCTTGGAGTGATTTATATCTTTGCGCCAATCAACCACCATATATCTTATTCCTGATAGATGCAGCTGTGATGTAGGTCTCTCTGTGAGAGAGGTGTGTCTGTGTGTGGTTCTGACAAGTACAGTAAGGCATCTCTTGTCTTATATTATAACATTTTGTCCCTGTACATAGCCCCCATAGAGCTGTGTGCATGACATGGTTGTTTAGGAGTATATTTAATTGCTCCTGAGAATACTCCTATTCAGGCACAAAGCACTGTAACATTACCCTATACAAGACTGTATTTGTACTGTCGACACCCTATAACCCTGTCCAGGATGAGCAGTTAGAAGATGGATGTATAGTACTGTTAACAGGTTCTGGTAACCAGCACATGCTAGCATGTTTGTCAGAAGTTGTGAAAGTTGTGAAGACAGGAGGGTCAGGCGTCTAGGGCTCATGAGCCACGCCTGGTCTGTCTGAAGGTGTGAAATGCTTGTGAAGGACAAACATAATGTCATGGGCACCGGATATGTAACAAAAGGTGGTGTTTCCCATTCTGTGCTATTGGGCATCCTACTCGTGCTGTCACAAAGTGTATCAGGCATAAGTGCAGCTAGGCTGAGCTCCCAGTGAAGGCCCAGGTACAAGTGTAAAGAGGTATTAGAGCAAGTAACAGCAGCTACACAACATTTTCCAAACAATGTAAGAACCTCATAAGACTACAAATCAATTTAGCAGAAAATGCAATGCATTTGAATCAAACTGAAGCTGTGTCAGTGCACGCTAATCAAACTGAAGCTGTATCAATGCATTCTAATCAAACTGAAGCTGTGCCAATGCACGCTAATCAAATTGAAGCCGTGTCAATGCATTCTAATTCAACTGAAGCTGTGTCAAGGCACGCTAATCAAACTGAAGCTGTGTCAGTGCATGCTAATCAAACTGAAGCTGTCAATGCATGCCAGTCAAACTAAAGCTATGTCAATGCATTCTAATCAAACTGAAGCTGTGTCAATGCATTCTAATCAAACTGAAGCTGTCAATGCATGCCAGTCAAACTAAAGCTATGTCAATGCATTCTAATCAAACTGAAGCTATGTCAATGCACGCTAATCAAACTGAAGCTGTGTCAATGCACGCTAATCAAACTGAAGCTGTGTCAGTGCATGCTAATCAAACTGAAGCTGTATCAATGCGCGCTAATCAAACTGAAGCTGGGTTAATGCACGCTAATCAAACCGAAGCTGTGTTAATGCATGCTAATCAAAATGTGGTAATACCTGCTATTTGCTGCCATACTGCTGAGCCACCTCTGGTCTCTGTTAGCTGTACTAATATTCTACTCATCAATACTGTACACTTAATGTCACACCCAGCCCCGATCGCCCTCCTGTGGACCACACCTCCTCATTATCCTCGTGTGGAATCCTTCAGTTTACCTGCTGTTTTCCGTTTCCTGCTCATTACCCTGTGTACTTAGTCCGCGTTCTAGTCAGTCTTCCCCAGATCAGTCATTGATGTTACTAATGTTCGTCTCCTGCGTGACCCCTGTCTGCCTTGTAACAGTATTAAAGTCTCCGTTTACCTCCATTTCCGGCTGGATCGCCTGCTTGTTCTGCTCGCCGCACGCCGAACCGTGACACTTAATACCAAAAATGCAGATTAAAGTCATTAGCCAACTTTATGCCAATAACATCACATCTTCGTGAGCTGATTTAACGTTCTCTCTTCTTGGAAGTCAGAATCAGGGACAGCTTGGAAAGGGTAACCGCAAGGAAACACATTTTACCAGTCCTGCTTTTCACAGGGAGCTGACTAAATAGTAAAGCTGACTAAATGTAAATTCACATCCCATTAATCCTTAGCCACGGAATGCCAAGTGTAATGGGGCGGTGTAATCTGGATGCCACCCAGATACAGTATGTAACATATCCTTCCAGTACATCAGGGAACCTGATTACTTTTCCCCAAGGGCTGAATTCAACCAACAAGGCAAAGCATGTCAGTCAGACAGAGGGCCTTCGGTTTCATAACTATTTTATAGTAGCTTTTGTCATACACATTCGTTACAATTAGCATTGATTTGGAATTATTTTTGCTCAGTTAAATAACTTCACAAGTTGTATGTACGGAACTCCGAAGCTCATCCTGAAAATTTCCTCTAAAAAATCTCACAAACACAGTCAGCTGTTCTATGCCAAAGCTGTAGGTAGACGAGTCAGTGGCGAGTGACAGAAAATGTGATTTCTTTAGGATGGACAGGCAATGCTCTGCTCACACTTCTGCTTGTCTCAGCGCGCTATTGCTCGATAAGCAGTGCTTGGGAAATAGCTACATGACCATGTTCTGCGGTTTCTTTATGACTAAAAACTTCTACCACATGAGTTACACGGTTTTCATCAACTCATCAGTTAAACTTTTTTTAGTTTCACCAACCACACGATGCTACAGTTATCTTGTGCTGATGTAGTTGTTTGAAATGATTATATACGGCAATGAAATTCTTCACCTTTTCTTTATGACTGCCTTATTCCGCTGTAGTGTGTTTTGCAGTACCTCTTTTATTAGCCACTTTGCAGATGGTCACAAAGTGGCGTGGTCTGCTGTTAATTACTGTGTCACCGGGCGTCGCGAGAGCAGAGAAAGACATGGAGACTTGCTTGTCGGGGGAAAACACGCGTGTTATTCGCAGTCTTTAAAAAGACTACAAAAGGCAACCAACGAGCACTGCACGAATTACAAAGATGCGAAACACAAGGTTGTCAGACGCTGAAGTTTAAGATGCACACACGGTGGGAGATTTACGCAAGCTAAATACATGAGAGGACCGGACCGAGTACACACAAGACACGGGCAAACACACGCGCGACAATACGGAAATGCTACCATCAACATTAACAAAAACCACAACAACAATACTGGATTTCCATTTTCAATAATGCGCTTTTTAGCATGGCCATGGCTTTCATGCAAGTATTCTTGACATGGGCTGCATTTCTTTGCTTTCAAAAGACTAAATTAGCAGTAAGCTAATTCTTACTGCTTTGATCGGCTTAGGCAAAGTAAGTGTACCTATGTAAACGTAAATGGCAGCATTCATACAATTTGGATATTACTGAATCTTGTGGGGTCCGCAGGCCCCGGGGGTCCATGAAACATTGCCAGGGGGTCCACAAAAAATATGAAACATGAAAAGCTCCAACTGTTAAAGCTTTACTGTGACAGGACATTAAAGAACCGATTCTAGCAGATGTCTCATGCAGACTTTTGGCCCTCCATCTCACAGGAGTATCCGGAACTTACTGCAGAGACCATGAGAATTTTGCTTCCCTTTCCTGCTACCTACCATTGTGAGGCCTCATTCTCAGCACTGACCGCCATGTAAAAGCACAGGGCGCAATAAGGGTATACGCAAGTACAAAGAACTAGGATGCCGGCGGTACGCACGCTACGCTGCTGCGGGTCGGGAGTAGCGGCCAGAAGTCGTACTAGGCAGAACTGGCGTGCAGAAAAAAAATTGATGTTGCGGACAGGAAACGGGAGCCCTATGAACACAATTTGGACTTACAGTCCTCTTCGTTCATATGTCTGAAAGTTCATAAGTTGAAAGTTTGTAAGTAGAGGAGCATCTGTATTTGTAGTGGAGTTCTAATTGTACACAAGTTGAAAAGGTGTCAAGTTCTGTCATGTTTTGATAATATATAATAGGTTTGTTGTAGCGAGGGGGGGGGGGGTCCTTAAAAAATGTGTTCTCCCTAAGGGGTCCCTAGCCTGAAAAGAGAACCATTGGGCTAGAGGACAGAGTACCTCTAGACTAACTTGACACGGCATGAGGTTGTCAATTCGAGACAAATCTGCACAGTCATTTATGTAACAGTCTTATTACCTTGGAAATAGTCTGTGGAGTCTCCAAACTGCCCCAGTGCTTTTGTTGGCTAACTTTAGGTTTGTATAATAATAGATTTGCCGTAAGATTTCCTGCGTGAGCATAAGAGTCTGAGTGTCTCACCAGATGCATGAGAGTTGCCAACCCTGGAGTAATTGGACTGCATCTAAGTAACCAGACTAGGGTTACTATACGTCTGGGTTTCCTCAGCTTCCGGGAACCACTTCTTTTATATTAGTGACATTTTGTGACCGACAGAGCATCCTCTTTTTCATCTCACCAAATATGGTGACCCTTAACCAGACTCTTCTTGTATTTCTCTCAACATTCACCATTGTTTTAATTTTTCTTTTAATCAAAACACAGAAATATATTAATAGTCAGCTGCATATTCAAATTGAGTTTTCTGTCATTTTTGGACATGAGAAGATCACGTAAGAGGCTCATTTGTGTAGCGTGATTCGAGATGCACAATATTTTTGCGCATAAGCATGTTTCCCACCTTCCTACGCATGTAACCTTTTATTTTGAGATCTCTTTGCATGAGGCCACAGGCCATTCTCACTTCCCCATGTGGTAGTAAAAACCCTGTACTCACTTTACCGTCTCTCAGTTCTGTCCAGCACCAGGCAATGAAGTTTAGCTGATGCAACTTGGGTTAGATAAAATTTCTTTATTAGAGCAGGAGTTGACAGCCAAGAAACAGAGTATCTCCGTCCCAAAGACATGAACCCCCCAACAGCAGAAAGGCTTGATTCTTATACTTTCCTGCAACTCTCCTAAAATTCAATTCAATTTAATTTCATATAGCGCCTTTCACAACAGAGTCGTCCCGAGGCGCTTGACATGGATGTGATGTGATACATGAAACATCATTTCTCCCAAGTAAGGAGAAAAACAACCTTTTGGGGTCCAAGGTCATCCCATGTTAATCAATACCATACAATCAAGTAAAGCAGATTACTCGTGTCACATTATATGTTGGTCCATTTTGCTTGATTCATTATAACACACTTCATTATTACTCGTTAGATCGCATGACTCTTAACACAGATAACTGTAGCACACACATAAGAACGTAAGACTGTTTCTGTGTCAGATGTTCCAGACTGCCCTCTGTTATCTTCCTCTGCAGCACTGAGCGGCCTGTATAGCACATCATGCTCTTCTCAGCATAGGAGGTTCCAGTTATTTTCACAGACTGGCGGTCTCAGGTTAACGGTCACAGGGTCAGCACCCACACACACACGTACACATTCTTCCTGCCTACAGCCTAAGGTCCCACTATGCACCTCTCCCGAGGCCTACTGGAACTTTCCTTCCACACCCAACTGTGCTGTCTCACCCAAATGTTGATGGTACTCCAGAGAGACACGAGGATGCAGGGCATTTACGGAAATGCTATTAAACTGCTTAAAGAAGGTATTTTTAAAAAACAGAGAGGAAGTGAAATTTCTGCAATAGGAGCTGTGGGCTTCCTGTAGAAAATGGTGCTTCAACATGTGCAGAATTTAAAATATGTTCGCATTATATTTTCAGGTATATGACGTAAGAGAAATATAAAAAAACATATCAATTTAAAAAAAATATGAAAAAATACTACTGGTTATATATTTGCTTTTTTAAGGAATAATATTGGGGGGAATGTTGGAATCCAGGGTTGAAACAAAATGCTTTGTGTTTTCCAGGGAAGAAATATTTTGAATCTGTTGAATTATTTACATGCCTACAGTAATTGCTTTGATAGCTCTTATTAAACTAGTCAGCATGGCTGGAACGAATACAGTTGAAACCAGAAGTTTACATACAGTTCACTTACTTCAGAATAAGACACAAAAACATTAAATCAGAGTAAACTTTCTCTGTTTTAGGTCAGTTAGGATCACCAAAATGTGTATTTGTTAAATGTCAGAATAAAGAGAATTTTTTTTACTACTTTCATCAGAGTAAAAAATGTACACAACTTCCTTAGTATTTGGTAGCATTGCCTTGAAACTGTTTCACTTGGACCAAACGTTTTGGGTTTCCTCCCACAAGCTTCTCACAATAGTTTGCTGGAATTTTGGCCCATTCCTCAGGTTTCTAGGCCTTCATGCTTTTTCTGTGCTGCCCACAAATTTTCTATAGGAATGAGGTCAGGGCTTTGTGATGGCCACTCCAATGCCTTGACTTTGTTGTCCTTAAGCCACTTTGTAACTATTTTGGAGGTGTGCTTGGGGTCATTGTCCATTTGGAAGACCCATTTGCACCTAAGTGTTAACTTCCTGGCTGATGTCTTCAAGTGTTGCTCGAATATAACCACATCATTTTCTTTTCTTATGATGCTATCTGTTTTGTGAAGTGCACCAGTCCCTCCGGCAGCAAAGCAGCCCCACACGAATCCCCGACCAGCAAGGCACCACTGAGGTACCCTGAGCAAGGTACTGCCCCCAAGCCCTGCTCCCTGGGTGCTGAATTAGCTGCCCACTGCTATGTCACATTGTTGCATATGGGTTAAATGCAGAGAACACATTTCGTTGTTGTGCAATGTGTGCTGTGGTGTGTCAACGGTGACAATTAATCACTAGAAAAAAACAAAAAAACATGATGCTACCGTCCCCATATTTCACGGGTGGGATGGTGTTCTGAGGCTTGCAAGCTTCCCCCTATTTCCTCCAAAAATGCTGTTGATCATAATGGCCAAACAGTTCAATATTAGTTTCATCAGACCACAGGACATCCATCCATCCATCCATTTTCCAAGCCGCTTATCCCACTGGGTCGCGGGGAGTCCGGAGCCTATCCCGGAAGCTATGGGCACGAGGGGGGGAACAACCCAGGATAGGTGGCCAGCCCATCGCAGGGCACACTCACACACCATCGAAAGACCTTTATTCTCATGTGCAGTTGAAAACTGTAGTCTGGCTTTTTTTATGGTGGTTTTGAAGCAATGGATTTCTCCTTGCCCAGTGGCCTTTCTGCTCATGTCGGTACAGGACTTGTTTTACGGTGGATAATGATACTATCTTACCCATTTCAGCCAGCATCTTCACAAGGTCTTTTGCTGTTGTCCTGTGCTTGATTTGCACATTTCGCACCAAAACAAATTCATATCTGGGACTCAGAATCCGTCTCCCTCCTGAGCGGTATGATGGCTGTATATTCCCATGGTGTTTATACTTGCATATTATTGTTTGAACTGATGAACATGCATCTGGAAATTGTACCTAAGGATGAACCAGACTTGTGGAGGCCCACAGTTCTTTTCTTGATGTACTGGACTGAGGCTCTGTGTTTGAGGTGTCCCTTAAAATATATCTACAGGTGTGCCTTAAAATGTATCTACAGGTGTGCCTTAAAAAATATCTACAGGTGTGCCTTAAAATGTATCTACAGGTGTGCCTTAAAATGTATCTACAGGTGTGCCTTAAAATATATCTAGAGGTGTGCCTTAAAATATATCTAGAGGTGTGCCTTAAAATATATCTACAGGTGTGCCTTAAAATATATCTACAGGTGTGCCACCAATTAACTCAGAAGCTTCTAAAGCTCAGACTGGAATCATCTGGAATTTTCTATGTTGTTTAAAGACATAATAAACTTAGTGTATGTAAACTTCTGACTGTGATGAAAGTAATAAAAATAAAAAATAGAATTATCTCTGATAGTTTACTCTGATTTAATGTTCGACAGTGAGAAAAAAAAAGTTTTTGCGTCCTTTTCTGAAGTGTACAGTACAGTATGTGGTGTCAACTGTATATGGAAAACCTGTGTGTCAAGGGGCCGTTGAATATGCTACATAAAAAGCATGATTGTAAGAAGAGGGGAGTAATCAGTCTATCGCAGTAAAACGGAATCCAGCACCGTGCTCTGGTTGGATGACTCACACTGTGATCAGCCACAAGCACAGCTTCCCTTTCAAACCGTTTCCTTTAGCTCCTCTGCATTTCGTGTCCTACAGCTGAAGTAAGTCTGTGTGATTTGGTTTTCCATTGTTGGCTTATATTCTGTTACAGTACAGCTCTCTCCTTATGCTTTGTGTTGTGCAGCCTGTAATTTCACTTGTGGCATTCCATTGAGGAATGTGGAAAAGGGAACTTTCCAGGATGCAGATCATCCCCAGAATTGCAGTACTCCATCCCCTATACCTGCTATGAGCAGTGGTGGGTAGTTCAGGTCCACAAAGTAAAAATCCTAACCAAGATTTTGTTTCAACCAGCCAGTTGAGCATAAAGAGTCACAGTGACCCCAGTAGTCCCCAGCTGGTTGGTTGAAACAAACTTCCGGCCTGGATTTTTACTTTCTGGACCTAAACTAACCACCTCTGGCTATGAGTCAATTTGCATTTGGAAATATGACCTGATCTGCAAATTAAAACAAAGTCCACATTTTAAAGTCAAATCAGACAAACAGAGAGATGTTAATGAGCCTCCTTTTGTGTTTGCCTTCTGACAAAGTTGCAATGGTGTGCAGTTCAGTGGGTTAGAGACATATGCTCATACATGGTAGGTTGTGGGTTCAAATCTCATGGCTGGCAAAGGAATAATATCACTGTTGGGTCTTTGAGCAAGGCCCTGGACCACAGTCTGATCTTCTCTTTTGTGTTGGTTTGGACAACGTGTCTGCTAAATAAATAAATGTATGCACTGGTCATACTGTCACCTTGCCCTGTGCTTGTATCCCCAGTTACAGTATCTCACAGAAATATTTCTTAAGAATCTCTCAGAATGCCCTGTCACAGTTTTCCTCAGATTTTACTCGACTTTCGACTCGTGAACTTGGAATCGACACAACGCTGAGCTCAGAATCCAAGATGGCTGCGCGCCCTATCAACCGTAGTGAAAGTTGTAATTTTATGCTGTCTATTAGCACTTACGTCTTTGCCGCCCTCGTGTGGACCACGCCTACCTTGTTAACCCTGTGTGGAATCCTTCCGTTTACCTGCTGTTTTGCATTTCCAGCTTGTGGTCCTGTGTATATTAGTCCACGTTCAAGTCTGTTTCCCCAGGTCTGTCATTAACGTTAGTTCTCCGTGTGATCCCCCGTCTGCCTGTGTTCCTAAATAAAACCCTGATTGACGCATTCACGGCTCAGCTCGCCTGCTTCCCCGCTCGCTCACAGACACGGTCATAACACATAAGGGACTATGAGTAAATGTCCTTAACCAGGCATCTTTCCTGTCATTAACACTAAACATATACGCGTAGTATCATTTCAGTTTGCTTTCACTTTTATGAGAGAGTATTACTTCTAAACTAAAACAAAAAACTAACTAAAAACCTCTGCGTTTGAAGATTGCATGTTAAGGTGTGAAACTGAGGTCTGGTCTAGATACCAAAGAGTGCATAGACTGAACCACAGCTCAGCTTACCCACAGGTTTTACAAAAAATGATCAGATACAAATGACAGTGGCTGCCTTTTTTTGTTTTTCTCAGACATCTTCATCTGCTTTTCTTCAGTCACCTGACAAAAGTAGCATCTGAAAATGGACTCCACCCAACCGGGGTCTACAGAGAGGCCCACAAGGACCTATCACAGGAGATCACAGGTTTAGCTTTCCCCTGCCTCTTCCCCATAATGATAGCATCTACTCAATCTGTTTGACACTTCTGAGCTTAATCTTGCTGTTGGTTTCAGGAACCCATCAAACAAATAAAG
>JAODKC010000001.1:43797654-43809999 GCA_026777985.1 Mormyrops attenuatus | reverse complement strand
TGTACTTTCATTACTCAAGTACAGTTAGTTATAGATTACTTGTAATACTTAAGTACAGTAAATACTAGATACTTTTAAGACTTTTACTTGAGTGGAATTCTAGTTGGTGACTTGAACTTTTATCAAAGTAAATTTTTAGGAGGGTATCTGTACTTATACCTAAGTGTGACTTTCGGGTACTTTATACAAGACTGCCCTTGACACCCCTTGGTCTCGGCCCTGCTGTCCCGTCAGCACCGCCTGAAGCCGGTCCTGCGGGTCCCTCCGCTGGACTCCTTGATGCTACATAGTTCCACTGCCCCTTAGATGCTTCAGAGGACCTTCGTCCTGGGATTGGCACCCAGCATCCTGGCTCCCTCTTGTTAGACTGTCCCTGTCCCTATGGTCCCTCCACTTGTCGGTTCTGTCTTGGTGGGTGTTGTGTATGTTGCCCTCTTGGTTATCCCTGGTCCTACCCCAGTTTGGTCAGTTTCCATAGTGGTGTTCTGTCTGGCTTTGTGGCCGGTGTTACTGTCTGTTTGGTCTTTCATCAGGTCTTGCCCTAACTGGTTCCACTGTGTAGCTTGTCATCCCTGGTCTGGTGAGAGTCCCATCTGTCTCTTGCCCTGTTATTCAGCCCCTCTAGGTCCCCTCTGTCATGGAGGGGGGTGTACTGTCATGCCCTGCCTCTATCCCTCCTGTTTCCTCCTCGGGATGGCCTGTTCATTGTTTGTTCTACTTCTCGTTCCAGCCCTTGTGTGATTCACTCCAGCTGCCTCTCATTTTCTACTTTGTTATTCCTGGTATAAAGGTGTTTCCCTGTCCTGTGCTCCCCAATCCTGTCATTAAAGTCATAACGTCACATCATCATCACTGTGTGCATGAGATCTTCCCTGTGTGTGCTTTCCCCATTTCAACCCCTCACAGTTTGCTTTATTTTGTCCTGTTTGGGTTTTGTTAAGTCCTTTTTGTTGTGAAATCCAAGAAAAGAAGGTATTGTCATGCCCTGCTGTCCGATCCTTCCGTGTGTCACGTCCCCTCGCTACCTCGTATGGAATCCCCGTATTACCAGCTGTTTCTCGTTGTTGATTAGTCCACTTTATTTAAGTCCGCGTTAAAGTATGTTTCCCCAGTCTGGTCATTGATGTCTGTCCTTTGTTTTGTGCGTAATGCTCCTGATTTGTCTGCTTTATAATAAACCCCATGCTCACCCGATCGCTTTGGATCCCGTGCTGCTTCCCCGCTTCCAATGCACTCGTTGCACACAACCAACAAAACCACATTTTTAAAAAAATACTGGGTAGTATAAAACTATTTATATAAAATGAAGCCGGTAAAAATGGGTTTCTGCTCTGGACCCTGAAAGTAAAGCGGGGTCTGTGTGTCTCCACTGTGTAGCCACTTCCTCCCCCCATACAGAACTGCCGGCAGCAGAGTCTGTGTCTTTGTGCTGTTCATGCGAGGGCCGGTACAGTCATGGGGTCTCTCTGCTGGGGGCTGCATCTCCACACTGCTCTGCTGCTCCTCATTAACACAGGTATCTGTCCGCCTGCTGTGCGACACCCGCTCTGCCTGATGAAGTTCTGTTTGCTGGTGCTGTTTGTTCCTCACGGTGTACAGTCTGCATATGGAGCTGTGTGCTGGGGAGACGCGGACGCTGTTGCTGGAGCAGGAAGCTAATGTTCGCTGATACTGATCAGCTTTAGCCTCCGTGTGTCACAGACCATATTAACTAATCAGGAGTATAACTGAATGACTCACTGTCTTTATTATCATTGTTAAATGTGAAGTTTGTCTTCCTTACTATAAACATTAGACTCTAAATCTGTATGTCTGTGATAGAAAGACCACTGTGCAGTTCTGCTAGTCATTTTAATCTGCTGAACTTCTTGTCCTGTCATCTCTCACAGATCCATGCAAAGCTGCAGCTACACATTCAACTGAAAACCTGACAGTATCTGTGGGAGAGGAGGTTCACTTATTCTGCAATTATTCAATTTCAAATTTAACCCAGATTAACTGGAGGAGGAACCATACAATAATTTTTACTTACAGCGCAAAGAACCAGCCACAGAATAACTGCTCCTCGGACAGAGTATGTGTAGATTTAAATGAACCTAGAGATCTGCGGATCTCTTCCGTACGGATGTCTGATGAGGGAATCTACAGCTGCACAGTCACCACTGACAGGGGCACATACAGAGCACAGTGGCGAATAAGCGTTAATGGTAACTACATTCTGTATTTATCCTGTTCACTATTAGGCTGTGTTCATAATTACTGAATGTGTTACGTAACAGGAGACAGAAAGTTATTTCATGTGCCTAGAATCTGCTGATATCTAAACATATATTTATATGTAATAAGTTGTTCCTTCCTTATGTTCAGACACAAAGAATGCTCCTCACTCTCAGATGAAAAATATTATTTACTGTCCCACACCTGCAGCAAGTGGAATTGGTGCCATTATATTAATGTGGGGTGCTGTGTTATGCTACAGGTCAGTCAATATTACAGCACAGTTCTTATCTTAAATCAAGTAAGTATTTCATAAACATATTAATTAAAAAATGCAACTAAATATAGGCCTACTAATTGTCAGAACCAAACATTTTATAGTTCTACGCTCGTAGTCTCAAGTTTAATAACCTTTTTTGCTATTCAGAGTTTTGAAGAATAAACAGGACCAAAACAGAATACTGAGTTCACAGGAGTCATTACGGTGAGTCATTTCATACTTTCCACGGCGGTAATGTACCACGGTCAGTAACCGATGCTTAAAGTGGTAATTGTTAGTGATGGGTATTGATGTGATACACGGTTCGCTTCATGCTGGTTTTATTTCAAAAGGAGGTCATGGTTATCCTTTATTATGTCTGTGAAAACTGCTAGTTTATCAAAATTATATCCAAATATTGTATATCAATATAAACACACAAAAAGAACATTTTAATGTCGATTGTTGAAAGGTGTATTATAGTTGTTCTGGATTTTCCTGACAGTCCCTAACTAGTAAAAATACATAAGATAACTGCAAGCAGGTTGGAACATTGTCCATGGCATAGTAACAGTACACATTATGCAAATTAACTAAAAAATCTTCTGGGTGGGGCTAAATAATGTGACTTGCAAGTTGGTAAGACAGGGGCCACTGTATCTGTGGAAATAGGAATTTTGAGTCTAACCCTAACAGGACAGGAGATGTAGACCAGCATGTAAAATGCTGCAGTGTAGTGGTCATACTATACATGGATTAAGATGCTAAAAAAAATTATTAGTTGCACGTGTATGTTCACCCAAACCAAAGTGATGTAACCTGAAACATAAATAAATCTTTAAAAAGTAATAAATCTTTGTCCTGAGAAGAATCATACTCTTCATATTTTAATGGTATTATGTGGTTACATTGAAACCAAAATGCTGTTATTTGTGCCTTTGCTGTCACAGGACATCAAACATCGAAGAGCTCAGAGAGTCACCGGTGATATACTAAGAGATAAACTCAACATATAGGACTTAAGGACAAATCTGTGCATTTCACTGTAAAATTAGTAAACCTATTAGAAAAAAATTCTTTTTAATGTTTGCAATTTCTGAAACTTGCGGAGCTGCCCAGTGTTACCAGTTATGCATAATTTATTGCACTGGAAGAGTAAACCATTAACCAGTGACTTTAAAAAGTATTAATGAAGACTGGACTACATCCCACCAAATGCGATGTTCATAGCCTTAATTAAAAAATACACCCTTGTACAAATTAATTGAAACGAGCTGTACTGTCTATATGCAGACAGACTGACCACAGTTAAGACAGACATCACAGTCACATTAATCATACTAATCGCTTTGGGTCCAGATATAGGACCTGGTGCACTGATAAAAACTGTCTGGGAATAACCCAGGTTGGGGTGCCAGCCCATCACAGGGCACACAGGCTATTCAGGCCTATGGGGAATTTGGCAACTCCACCACAGCATGTTACTGGACTGTGGAGGGGAAACCCCACGACAACACGGGGAGGTGCCCGATCCCCGGAGGATTCACTTGAAACATACATGGATGGCTGAGGCACAGTCATACCACCCAGCTCTAACCCCACCTGAGCAGGCCTGCCAGTCTGTGGGAACAGTGCCTCCTCTGTCCATCCACTTAGCGTTCTCTCTGCCCCATTGGCTGTGCAAACCAGCAGGTCCCAGGCCACTGTATGCATGTCTGTGTGACAACTTGTTTCAATTAATTTGCACAAGGGTGAATGTAATTCATCCAAATGTATAATCGAATCTTTGCTCGCTGCTTTGTATTGTAATAAAAATATTTTGATGCATGCTATTCATCATGTTTTCTGTGCAAACAAGCCTCAATACTGTATATGCCTGGTGGTTTGTGGGAAATGATCTACAATTCCAGGTTTCTGCCTTATGTACAGCATCCACTGGGTGTCTTGGTGAAGGCCTGAGACACAGAGCAGTATGGTTACATGAAGGTATGTTCTGCAGTGATGGATCCTGGCTAGGGCAAGATGGGCATTAGCCCAGGGTGACATCTTCTGAAGGGGGGCCAACACTCCCCAGGGTCACGTTGTGACAGAGAGACATAAAGTGACAAAGGGAGAGTTTCACAATAGCAAATAGGTACAATTTCGAAAGCCTGGCCACCACAGTAATGTATGTAGAAAAAACTGATGGCTTTTTATAGAAAATTTGCTTATAGAAATTCTCAAACAGTGTTATTTATTATAAGAATACAGAATGAACAATAGCACTAAAAATAACAAAGTTCACACCTCTGTTTTTCACATGGAGTGCTCACCCACTAAGCCTCTCATGTTCCACATGTTCAGTCTTGCTCACGGTGGGACAGCTTTCACAGTGGGCAGTCAGCTGCATGGGATGATGGGAAGGGCATCGGTGTGCATGTTGCCCAATCCCGTAGCACTGTGCATTACTGCATTACAATATGTTACGGTGGAACTGCAGCTTATCCATTAAGAGAGTGCCAATACATAAATCGTTCTTCGACAAATATGAGGTATATTATCAGCAGGGACCTCAGCTAATGTCCTGTTAAATTTCTCCATCAACCCATCAATTTGGAGATGCAGAGGGGTGGTATGTGTCTTAGTGATGCTTAGCCACTTGCACTTGGTAAAAAACAACTCAGGATTCGAAATCTCTTCCCTGATCACTGTGAATGGATTGCGCTGCCCCAAACCAGTTAAACATTTCCTAATCCAGCACACCCACTGTGGACTCGGCATCCTGGTCTGGGAGGGCATAAACCTCTGGCCATTTGAAATAGTCCATGTCTGTTTGGACAAAGCAATGACCCTTGTGGGTGCATGGAAAGGGCCTCATTTATATCCAGTCCTATCTTCTGCATCGGCTCATCCACTGAGAGCAGCTGTGAGACCCTGAGGCCCTTTATGTGCAGGTGAGTGAACAATATAAAGATGGGGCTGGAAAGAAAAAAAAAATCAACTGTTTCTGTTTATATGTATGGTTGCTTTCAGCAGCAATGACCCCATATTCCTGCATAGCATCTGTACATGTGTACAGTGAACAGGAGCACAACATCTCTGTGGCAGAGGCCCTAAGGCACAGGCATGTGGGGGTCAAAGCAATCGAGACCCTGAGTCAGTTGCTTGTGGTCAGGCTCTGCTCTACATCGGTTCTAGCTGTCCTAAAAAATGACCCGTTGGCTGAACATGGGCACAGATATGTTTATGCCTCAGCCAGCTGTGCCCTTTGTCCGGACCTTCAATTCTGCGACAATAATGTGAAAAGATGTAGCTTAAAAAGACTCAACTGAAATTGAACTAGTTTGATGCTTGCAGTCAGAATATGATCAATCTAATGATTTCAATATAGGGTAATATGGTACCTGCAATCATAACAATGACTGTTACGTAATGTAATGTGCAGACTGAATCAGAAGGTGAATAGGCAGGAGTTTGGTGAGCAGAGTGGGGAAGCAAAGCTGTCAGTGTTGGAGAGGCAGGTTGAAACCTACAATGCAGTGTGTCAGGGCACATGTGCCAGGCTTAAAATGTCCTCTGCAGGGAGTCCTCTTATCACCATTGTTCCCCATTGATGAAACACAGGCCCTTTTCACACCAGCTATGACTGTTTGTAATTGGATCTCACTTTCTGGCAACTTACTTAAATTAATGTGTCTTATGATCCCCTCTGTGAACATGGACCAGGAGACCTGTAGCACGTTCCTGCTGCTCACACACACTCATACAGGTTGTCTCCCCCTTGGACTTCATTCTGCTACCAATGTCTGATGCCTGTTTGTACATCTGTTATAAACTTGTGCAGCATCTGCTTTAAAGTTGAATTAAATCTTTCTACCAGACAATCAGTCTGGGGGTGATAAGGGCCTAAGGACTGCTTCCTAATACCCAGCAACTTAAACACGTGTTTTAAAGTTTGGATGAAAAATTACACCCCTGCTTGGTCACAATCGTCTTGGGGAAGCCTACTCGAGAAAAGAGTTGGACAAGGCGACTGGCAACTGTTCTAGCTCTAACTCTCCTGAGGGGAACAATTTCAGGGTACTTAGTAGTATAGTCTGTCATCACCAACATGAATCGATTACCTGCCTTACTACGCTCCAGGGGCCCAACCACATCCATACCAAACTGTTCAAATGGCACACCCACAACTGGGAGGGATTCTGAAGGGACATTAGGGGGCCCTCTACTGGCTGTACATTGACATTGAGGACATGTTTAACAGTAATCAGCGATATCTTTTTTCATATTTGGCCAAAAAAGTGATGACTAATATGTGCTAATGTCTTCTCCATACCCAGATGACCTGCCCAGGGGGATTGAATGTCCCAAATCCAGCACCAGCTCTCTGACATTGTAAGGAACCACCAGTTGTGCTTCCGCCTCATGCCGTCTATACAGGACTCTGTCTATCACACAGAATTTCCCTGGTTTCTTACCCTGAGCCTGACTTAACAGGGGAATAATCTGGGGGGTTACTTTGCTGTATCACCAGTGTTCTGAGGGATCTGCCTCAGGAGGTTTGACATTTTTACTAGTGAATGAAACAACAAATCTAGCCTTCTCCTTTCTTTTCTGCATTTTAGACTTGCATGGCTTCCGTAGTGTAGCCTCTAGCTCTGAATCACAAAAGGGCAAACTGCTAAGTAGCTGTGCATCTTCTTCAACCCTCTTAGCCACAGCCCAAGCCACAGCTACAAGAACTACATAAAGGCAACAAATGCATCAAATCTGGCAAATCATGAGCCAATTTTATTTGGCATGGGAACTTATCTGCTTTGGGTAAGTATGTTTGCTCCTGAACTTCTACATATACAAGGTAGCATCTCACCTCCCCATGAACACAATGAATAAGTACATTTGTCTGCTCTTAATGATGTATTGGCACCAAATCAGACTGAACAAACTGCATACTTCCTCAATTTACTTACCATGAAGGATAACAGGAGTAAAATGTAACAGGGATCTACACTCAGCTGAAACGGAAGATGGCCAGAGAATGCTACAGATATTGGTCTGAGTGGAAGGAGTGTTAGTACATTTATTGTTAGTGCTTTATATGACCTGCTTGACCACACTGATGGCTTAGTACCCCCTTCTGTTCAGCTTGCTTAGACCCAGGGCCTTGTTTAGTAGGACCACCCTTTTCACCCACAGACTTACCTTCTTGAGATGTTCTTGAAGCAGGTGCTGGGCACCTGGCGTGGCTTCCCAACATGCTTAGCCCCATTCCACCCACTGTAAGTCCATGTCTGGTTTTTCTGATGTGGAAAAACATCTACCAAGGCAGCAGCCTCCATCGCTGAGGTTACATTGTGTTCCCAGATCCATAGTTGAAGCTCTGGAGCCAGCATATGGAGGTACTGCTCCAGAACAATCACTTCCCCCACCTCTTCCTTATTCTTCTCTTGTGGTTGCACCCACTTTTGATAGACCTCTCTGAGTCGCATATAAACTCCCTTAGGGTCTCATTGGTTAACACCTCGGTGGAACGGAACTGGAGCTGGCAAGTCTCTGCATTTATCTCATATTTAGCTAAAATAGCTGCCTTTACCTTTCTAGTGACTTGTTTATATCCATATTCACATATGCACTCCTAGCCTGGCCTATCAGGAGGGACATTAAGCTACCTGCCCAGTTGGCTGCTGACCACTGACACGCCACAGCCACTCTCTTAAATGATCTGAGAAAGTGTTCAATATCATCAACCTTCTATAGACACTGCAGCCCGAGGCTCCTGCCCTGGCCATGGAGAGCTGTCTCATCTTGCTCATTCAGCTGATGTGAAGTTGCAAGGTTGGGCTGGGGAGTTACACCTTGTGTATCTGAAGAGCTGGAAGATGTCAGGGTTGCCTCTCCTGGAGACATGCTGTCCTGAACATGACTACTTTCTGCACCTGATTCATCTGCCAGCTCAGCATGAATCTTCTATGAAGGCATTCTCACCCAAAATAATGGGGAAAAGAGAGTCAAATTTCTACCTACTGCTGCCTCCTAGTGGCTAGTCCCACTTCTGACACCAGTTGTGCTAGCCAAGGGCACCGTCAAAAATCATGGGGTGGGTCATAACAGACAGGAGAACAGGAGAAGGGATCCCAAAAATATTTTTATTTTATTACAAAAACCCTAAAGTTCAATATCCATTCCCCATAGCATCTAACCCACAAAAGGGAAAATATCATCATTTATTAAACTAGTCAGCGTGGCCTGATCTAATATATGGACAACCCGTGTGTCAAGGGGCCTTTGGATATGCAAGAAAAAAAAGTATGATTGGAGGAAGAGGGGAGTAATCAGTCTATCAAATACTGACTCACAATCACTTGTTTACAGAAAACAAAGTTGTGGACGAGCGATAGGATTTGCAGAGTCAAAATTGATCTCACTAGAATCCCAATGGGGCATGCAAAAATAAAAAAGAAAAAGAAACTAGAGGTGCTGAATTGCTAAAAAATGTGCCAGGAAATGAGCACGATTTTACAACAATTAAATGTTGCAGAAGTAGATGTTAGCAGTCAGGAATTAGCAAACATTATAGTTGCTGCTAGTGCCAGGCTCTTGTGGTGAGGGGGGGTTATTGTACTGATGTCCAGGGACCTATAGAGGTATTAATTTGGCCGTGCTAGTTAGCTGGTAAACAGTGAACTTTATTATAGCTAGTATAGTCGGATGCTTAAGGGTTCCATTTTAAATAGGCACAATGTGCACTATATGGATAAAACTATTGGGACACCAGGCCATTACACCCACAGGAACTTTTATGACGTCACATTCTATATCCATAGGCATCAGTATGGATAGTTGGTCCCCCCTTTGCAGCTATAACAGCTGCCACTCTTCTGGGATGGCTTTCCATGAGATTTTGGAGTGTGTTTGTGGGAATTTTATTGCCCAGTCATCCAGAAGAACTTTTGTGAAGTCAGGTACTAATGTTGGACGTGAAGGCCTGGGCCGCAAAACTCACCTAAACCATGTCTTTATGGCCCTTTTGTGTACTGGGGCACAGTCACGCTGGAACTGAAAAGGCCCTTCCCCAAACTGTTCCCACAAAGTTGGAAACACAGAAATGTCCAGTATGTCTTGGTTTCCATGAAACATTCCATTTCCTTCTCTGCAACTCAGGGGCCTAGCCCAACCACTGAAAAACAATCCCATACCATCATCCCTCCTCCACCAACCTTCACAGCTGGAGCAATGCAGTCAGACAGGTAATGTTCTCCTGGCATCCACCAAACATAGACTCAACATCAGACTACCAGACAGAGAAATGTGATTCATCATTCCATGGAACACGTTTCCACTGCTCTAGAGTCCAGTGGCGGCGTGCTTTACACCACTCCATCCAATGCTTGGCATTGCACTTGGAGATGTGAGGCTTGCATGCAGCTGCTCGGCCATGGAAGCCCATTTCATAAAGCTCCCAGCATACAGATTTTGCGCTGGGGTTAATGCCGGAGGAATTTTGGAACTCAGCAGTTACCGAGTCAGAGTATTGGTGACTTTTACTCATTATGCATCTCACCACTCAACCACCCTGCTTTGTTCTGTGGTCTGCTACTTTGTGGCTGAGTTTCTGTTGTTCCTAAACACTTCCATTTCATTCCATTCACCCATTCTAGAATGAACCATTCTTTCACAAATGTTTGTGAACCTGACTACATGGCTAGTTGCTTGATATTATACACCTGTGGCATTAGGTCTTAATACGACACCTGAATTCAATGATTGAGAGGTGTCCCCATACTTTTGTCTATATAGTGTGCATTTACCCTTTCCTGAACTTGGAAGTAACTCCAGTGTCTTAACATATCCTGTGCTACCTTTTGGCATCTTTTTGAGCCCTGAATTGGCATTGAACACAGCCAGTTTTGGAAACTGGTCCCAGTGCAATTCTGGTGCTACCCCTGCCACAGCCGGGGGGGCAGTGGAAGATCATAATACATCTAGCCCCAGGGCCCCTGTAGTAAGGGGATTTCTCAATTCGCCTAGGCGGTCTTGTACTCCATGAGACAGACACACATACAAGTGAAAACAAGCTTGAGGGTCAGCCAGGGGTTAAGGGCCTTGCCCAGGGGCCCAGCAAACAGCCCTTCAATCATGGGCACAGAATCCTGAGCCACACACTGCCCCACTGATCATGCACTGTATATACATACGAGGAACAAAACGCTACTTCTTAACTGAACCTCTGCATTTGAGGATTGCATGTGTGACTGCACAGCCAGATGGAATACCTTTCATAAAGGCAATTTAACAAGATCACACAGATTCGACACACCGTAAACAAGACCAGAGACGTGATTCCCCACATAGAAATCAGAAATGTAACAATTTAAAAAGGGCAGATTAAATGATTAGATGGCCACACTGATCGGCAAACGAGATTACCAGCATCCGCCTTTCCCACATACTTTCACATAAAAATAAAATTGCCACACTCAATACATTAAAAGCCATTTAGGCTATTAAAACAAGTAACAACAAGGAGCAGCACTGGGCCTCACCACGGCTGACTGGAAAGAGGGCACCTTCCAGACACTGCACACCACTCGTGAACACACCTCTAGCGGAAACCAGTGTGACACCAAGAAAACCCTCCACCTCCTACAACTCAGCCTGCCACCCACTTCAACCCCGCTGCTCCTGTACAATAAAACAAAGCGACACAACATTAAACAAACAAAAGAAAAAGAAACTGCCCCACCACGACACACGACAGAAGGGGCAATATAAATGTGATCGCGGTCCTCCCAATCGCACATTCGGAAGGGCCGCCAAACGAAGAAATGACACTTCAATGTAGACAAAGCGGCAGCATCACCAGGGATTGCAAGACCAAAGAAGCAACAATCACTCCCGCTGCCATATGCAGTCGAACCTGC
Source organism: Mormyrops attenuatus (assembly GCA_026777985.1). Lineage (NCBI taxonomy): Eukaryota > Metazoa > Chordata > Actinopteri > Osteoglossiformes > Mormyridae > Mormyrops > Mormyrops attenuatus. The sequence continues at coordinate 43,798,623 of JAODKC010000001.1, read as the reverse complement.
AGAACATATAACAAAAGAGAAAACAACATTACACACCAGAGTATGCAATAAACGGCAGTATACATACCCACCAATACACTGAAACCACTGCCCTGAAAGCAGAGGGAAGACAGGAGGCACACAGCAACCGATATACCCCCAATGTGGAACAAGCTGGGTGCGCTACAGAACGAATCCAGAAACACGTCATGCCAATGACACCGTTAAATCTTACAAAGAAGCACTAAAACGGCATACCTTAATGACTGACAAAAACGCCTTTGTCCATGCTGCCTTAAACAGCCACACAACCATGCCACCAACGTGGAAACTGAACTTTCCGGTACCACGTAAACGTCAGCAAAACATGTCTGGAACGAATTCTCCTCCGCTCTTAAATGGCATCACCTAGCTCCGCCCACCAATCTAAAGGCCATCAGACCAATAAATCGTAATTAAAATGATATTAGGTGTATACCTTCGTATGGAAGGCAATACCCAATATTTCAACCTGTCACACATGTTAGGATGTGAAACTGAGGTCTGGTATAGATACAAAAGAGTGTGTCCAATAAACCACAGCTCAGGTTAGCCACAAGTTTAAATAAAATGATCCGGGGTGCGCTTCCCCTAAGCCTTCTTAAAGCTGCATCATTCAGAAGTTTTATGTTAAAATACAGAACTTATAAAGGACATAGCGTTAAGAAGGCTTCAAGAAACCAACCCCAGATACAACAAGGCAACGGCTGCCTTTTTTGCTTTTCTCAGGCACCTTCATCTGCTTTCCTTCAGCCACGCGACAAAATAGCACCTCAAAGTGGACTCTGCCAAACCGGGGCCTACAGAGAGGCCCACAAGGACCTATCACAGGAGATCACAGGTTTAGCTTCCCCCTGCCTCTTCCCCATAATGGTAGCATCTACTCAATCTGTTTGACACTTCTGAGCTTAATCTTGCTGTTGGTTTCAGGAACCCATCAAACAAATAAAG
>JAODKC010000001.1:43740688-43762652 GCA_026777985.1 Mormyrops attenuatus | reverse complement strand
TTTACTATATGTAATAATTTATATAATACTTTTTTAATAAAATTATCTATCTCTTCAGCCATCCTGGCTTTGGGCTCCGCCAACCCCCCCCCCCCCCCCCCCAACTCTGGCTGGGAAAATCCTCAATGCACCAAACTTGCGCCAGTTACTGATATTTGTCCCTAATTTATGTTGTAGAAATTACTTTGCTGGGCCATAAGGACAAGATTCTAGCTAGGGGGGCATTTTATGGCAGGTCACTCTGCCGCAGAATGCCCCCCCCCCCTGTCTAACTCTGGCTGGGAAAATCCTACATGCACCAAACTTGCACAGGTTACTGATACTGAACAACAAGTTCATGCAGGCAGGGGCAGAAAAGATAGGTTGCTTGAACAGTGCAATGTGCGATGTATTACTTATTTTCTTCTTGAAATGTCACTGTTACGTGCCGCAAGAGTTTGCGTTTATTATGCATTACGCAAATTGCGTATGTTACGTTCTGGTCGGAGTCGTCACTTTCGGGTTATACGTAGAAGAGGACCGACGACGGTGAAGCCGAAAAAAAACATGTATTATGGGGTGGGAGGTTAGATAAGTATTATTAACTCCACAAGCCTTGCGGGCGCAGAATGTTTTTGGTTCAGCAGACCTACATGAACAGAGTAAAAAAAAAAACACGTATTACGGAGAAAGGTTGGGCCATATTAATAACTTACATTCCTGATCTTTTAAAATGAATGTTACTATCAGTTTCATACACGTATCCGACGTAACACTCACGCCTTTTGACTCTGACGCTCACACAAGAAATCTTACGGCAAATCTATATTACGTGTATATTAAGTCAAAACACTCGTTACAAAATACCGTATTTTGCGCAATTCGTTACCTTTTTTGTCTAGATCCTGAATATATAATATCACATTTTGAGGAAAGAAACCGTCTAATATTCGGGTCAACACACTAGTTTTTTTACAGCTGGGTGAAAAATTTGCCAGCATTTGTTAGAATGAGTTTATTTCGACGCATGTATGAAGCATTTTGGTGGTGAGGTTAAATGTTGGGCCGAGCTGCATGTTGATAATGCAAACATGTGTGAATAGTTTTTTAAAAAGTTACTTCAGCATCATACATTCTCAAGGATCGACTTCTTCCTTCTAGACAACAGACCCTTAAACTATGTTAAAGCTTGTCAGTACCATGCAATAGCCATTTCTGACCATGCCCCGACAACGGCAGACATCATCCTTCCTTTCCGTAAATCCTCTTCTAAAGTGTGGAGGTTCAGTTCTCATATGCTCTCTGGTGGTAAATTTGAAACGTTTGTAAGTGAACAAATGCAGTACTATCTTGAGCTTAACGATACTCCAGACATTAAAAGTAGCATTGTATGGGAGGCCCTAAAAGCTTTTATCCTCGGACAGATAATTTCATACACCACGCAGGCAAGACAGACAGAACTTGATTCTTTATATGCTTTCTCACCCTCTCCCAGTCTCTATAATAAGCGACTTCAGCTCTTATCAGAACATGACATGGTATGGACACGACATGTGTAGAGGCAGCTGGCCCAGTCTAAGCAAGTTTTTTTCAAACAAGGTAATAAGGCAGGGAAGCTCCTGGCTCAACAAGCCCGGGCGGCCTGCACCTCTAGACTAATTCCTAAAATCAGTTCACAATCAGGCGGTATAGTATCTGATCTGGCCGAAATCAATAAAGTATTCACAAATTACTATGCCGCTTTATATACTTCAGAATGTCCTATGGACCCCACGCAGCTTCCTAATCTTCTTGACCTAGTTAACTACCCCCTGGTTGAAGAAACACTTCCTAGGATGATGGGTAGTCCCATGACCACTCCCGAAATAATAGAGGCAATCAATTCTATGCATAGTGGGAAATCTCCAGGCCCCGATGGCTTCATAGCCGAATTTTATAAGACGTTTTCTTCATCACTTGCTCCGCTAATGACAAGGATGTACAATGATTCGAGACATACCGGCCAACTACCACCAACGTTGACTGAGGTGTCTATTTCACTGATCCTCAAAAAGGACAAAAACCCTACTCTTCCTAGTAGTTATAGACCAATCTCCCTCTTAAATGTAGATTGCAAGATTCTGGCTAAAGTCCTTGCACAACACCTCCAAAAAGCACTGCTGAATATTATCTCCCTGGATCAGACAGGCTTTATGGCAGGGAGGCATTCTTTCTTTCAACACAAGGAGATTGTTAAATATACTATACTCCACTCCATCCAGCTCCCCTGAGGTTGTTGTGTCCCTTGATGCTGAGAAGGCGTTCATTATTATTTTCCGGGTGGCCAAATGTGGGTGGGGGGAGGGGCTATGTGTGGGTTAATTTGAATACAGCAGCTGAAGTATGCCTTAATCTGTTCTGTATATTTTTGTCGTTACTATGTTGCTGGTTCTAAAGCTCAGTAAAAATAATTGAAGTAAAAAGTGACTTCAGTATGGAGAAATGCTTTTCCATAAGAGGACTGGATTGGTGTCTTGTCCCTGCTTTATGCTGCCTGTCACCCTGACCAGCAAAAACGATGAGAATATGGGTGGTAAGATGGTTAACGGTAACTGGGTGTAATATTTTAAAATATAGGCACATACTAGAGCTTGGATTGAAGAACTGGAAAAGTGTTTAATGACTTGTGTTTTGACTCAGATGAACAGTAAAATGATTATTTTAAAAGAAGCACATGTTTCATTCCAGTTAAACATTTTGACATGTGGATGAAAAACTTTATATTGCAAAATTTAAAATAATTGTTTTATTTTCAGTTCTTTCAAGGATGTCTCATTCAGTATTGAGACCCTTCTTATTGTGTTCAATACTTGTGTTGATAAGCCACCATCCTGACAGCAGAGGGCGCAGAGAGCAAAGGAAGGATTCAGGTAACAGACGCTTTCACAGTTGAATTGGTCATCAATTAACATGTTTTTATTAATAATACATGAGAGAGTGTCACTTTGAATGTGCAGGAGCAGAAAATGGGAAAAGGCAGAAACACATTCTGCTGTTTCAGATTTTCCACTAAGTCAAGGGCCAAAAGTAAAAGAAAAAATATTTAAATGTCGACTGCACAGTCATGATGCCTGTGTCTCCAGTGAACTAAAAGAACCATGAAGATATAACATTGCACTTTTAGGAACTTTGACTAATTTACCTGATTGGGGACAAAAAAACCCCCTCATGACCAGCTTAGGTTTTTCGTCAAGATTGGCTATGTTAATGAGGTGAGGTGATCCATTAATATATCCTGTTTACGTAAACGCTGCTTAAAAACACGTATTTGTGCCTGCATAACTTTGTTGAATGCAAACATGGACTGTTTCTCGAAGGGTTGACACCCTTAAAATGCTGCACATAATGTTTTATCCCTTATAACTTTGCTATCTTACATAAATATTTGAGTTGTGTAATGGGTTGCAATGTTGCTTCATCCTTCCAGGAATAGGGGCTCAAATTCTGCCTGTGCTCTGTGCCTGTGCTCTGTGCCTGTGCCGTTTGCATGTTCTCCCTGTGCCATACTGGTTTCTTTCTATAGTTCACAGACATACAGTTAATAGGCACCTCTAAGCTGTCCATTGTATGTGTTGATGTATGTGATAACATGCCTTACAACGCATGCACATCTTGTCTAGGACATAACTCTGTCTTGTGCCCTAAGGTAACCCCCCCACCCTGTGTATTCCCTGTTCAGGATTATATTTCTGTTTGTATGATTCTTTTCAATCCACCAAATAGAAAAATGATCAAAAATTCCACAGCATAAAGTGAAAGTTCATCATTGTAAAGACACATTTTTCACTAACCATGGAAACATTTTGGCTGTTTTGACTCTCCCTCCCTCTTGCTCTCCCTGCCTTTCAGCATTGGCCTCCGTAAAGGTTGCTCCCCTTGAAAACGGCCCCTGCAGTCTCTTAAGGGGACCTGCTTCCTGCTTCTCTGGCTCAAACAGTGAGATCATCTGACCTTGCCCTGCTGCTGGCTTTACTCAAGCTACTCAGAGGTCTGATGTCTTGTATCGTCTCAGTGGCTTCGCCAGGATGCTCTTGCTCCTCCTCTTTTGGCTCCATGGTCACAACATAGGGGGTTGCACCCTCACCATACCCCATGGGCTGCTTTAGCATTGCTGGATCTGCCACCTTCTTCTCCAGTGTATTGTGGGGCATGTGGAGCCTCTCTTCCTCCAGCCCCTCCTTGGTAATGGAGTAGAACTGGGCTGTGGGCCTATCTTTCAGTAGGTTGTATCCCCGCGCCTTCTGGATTGAGAACATGGCCACACAGGGTAAACTTGAGTCACTTCGAGGCAGTGGCGGCTTGCAGGATAAACAGCGGATCTTCCTGATCCCCAGGTAGAAGATCTCCACAAAGTTAAGGAAGAGTGATACAAAGGCTACAGTCACCATAAAGATGATGAATATGGTCTTTTCGGTGGGCCGCGAGACAAAGCAATCTACAACATTTGGGCAGGGCCAGCGGGCGCACTTGTACAGGGGGAGGATGCTGAAACCATAGAGGTAGTACTGGCCCGTTATGAAACCCACCTCAAAGAGGGTCTTGAAGATGATATGGCAGATGTAGGTCTGTAGCAAGGTGCCCTCTAGACGGTACTTTTTGCCACCCTTGGTGGTGGCCTCTTTGGCAGCATGAACGTTGCCTTGGTCGGGCGTCGATGGCAAATGTTCCTCTCCTGTCTCCTGCCTGTGGCTCATCTCCACCTCCTCTCTCTCCTTGCGCTTCTCCTCCATATGGATATGGTGCACGGCATGGCCGACATACATCAGTGAGGGTGTGGAGACAAAGATGATCTGGAGAACCCAGAGCCGGATGTGCGAGATGGGAAAGGCTTCGTCGTAACACACGTTCTCACAGCCCGGCTGCTTGGTGTTGCAGATGAAGTCTGACTGTTCGTCACCCCAGACAAACTCTGCTGCCGTGCCCAGGGTGAGGATCCTGAAGATGAAGAGCACAGTCAGCCACACCCTGCCAATCACTGTTGAGTGCTCATTTACCTCCTCCAGGATGTTTCCCAAGAAGCTCCAGTCGCCCATGGTTGCTGGTTTGCCTGAAAGAAGACCACAATAAACCAATGTATCAGAATAGTACAGAATAGTTACAGAATCAGTGCTGAAAGAGTCAGAGTTCCTGAGAAAGTGTTACAGGAATCAGAGACACAGAGAGAGATATGAGTCAATCACTGAAAAAAAGTTAGAACAATTAGTCATAAGAGATGAGGTATAAGAGTGAGAGTTAGCGATAGAGAGCAATAAGAGTCAGAGTTCCTGAGAGAGTGTTATAGGAGTCAGAGTTACTGAAAGACCAATAAGAGTCAGAGTTACAGAGTGAGTGTTATAGGAGTCAGAGTTACCAATAAAGAGCAATAAGAGTCTAGACAGTGCTATAAAAGAGTTACTGAGACATTATTACAAATCAAATGGCAACTTGCCACTGTAGAAACAAATGTCCGTCACCCTGGCACCCTGCGCTGTGAACTGAACTTCATCTGGTGTCTTTCCCACCCAAAGCTCTGTCCTTGTCGCATCAGTGAGCACGTGTGAATGAATCGCCTCTGACGGCTGGTTTTCAGTTCACCGCAGCATTTAAGCTGGGAGCCAGACAAGCCTTTTATTCTGTAGGCAACCGGCCACGATATGACTGACAATAGGATCATCAGCGGAGAGGCTGGGCTGCATCGCCGGCAGCCAGGGATATGGGCATGTACACTGAGTATATGGCAGCGTAGGAAACCATATGCATAAAATACATCTGTATTCAGTGGGACATTTGAAGTTCATCAGCTCCATTTCTGTACTTTATCAGTACTGCTCTACCTCGGTAGCTATCTGCTAAACTTCTCTGATGTGCCACTTATTTATTGCACATTTATTGTTTCACTTATTATATTGTCTTTTGTCTTGCATTATCTTGTCTCCTCTTGCACTGTTGTTTGTCTAGTTGCCCCCCCCCCCACCCATGCACCTGATCCCTCCCTACAAATGTGGCATAAGAATTTCATTGTGTTCCTCAGAACATATGTGACAATGTAAAGTTGAAACTTGAAACAGAAAGACTGGCATACAGTACTGTGCAATAGTCTTAGGCAGTCAAAGAAAATAATATTTAAATGATCTTCCTGTTGGTGTAAAACTACGATTTTATGTCTGTCAAAGTGAGTCGTCTAAGCCATTTCCAAAGCTCTCCGAAAGTCACGCCAACATTTGCAGCAATTCAAAACACCCATGTAATTTTTTGACTATTCAATACCTGGTTGAGTGATTTAGCTAATTAAGTCAATTAACTAGTTGAACTGATTTAACAAATGCACGTAACGGCCGTGGTGCTGCTGAGGAGAGGTTTGGGAACATCTAGCCATCCAGCAAGATATCAGTAACGTTTTGGAGAATATAAGAAGCTCTTAATAGTTTTTATTGTGTTACTATTTTGCATATGTTCTAATGTTGGAGTGTGTTTTCCTGAGCAAATAAATGGTTACTACCCAGATAAGTAGCTTTACACTTTTTCTTGGACTACCTATGTATTGTACATCCGAGACATGTCTGAAATTCAGATTATTGTAATTGTCTACAAATTTGCTGTCCCAGGACAGCTAAGATGGACAGGAGATCATTTCACTGACCAGGATCTCCTTATCTTGCCCAAACAAAGATCGAATGGAAAATGCCTGATTTTTATCTTACTGAAATAAAAGTGAGACTGATAGGGGCAAAATACTGAGCCCATTCCCTCACTCCTCGAAAATACCTGCAGCTGTCCTGTGGCTTGTACGATGGCTGGATGGAGTTTGGGGACAATGGTGTAAATAAAGCGATGCAGGGAAAGGCGACGAGAGCTGACAGGGGCAAATGAACAAAGCCGGCGGCCGCTGGGTGACATGGGGCTGCATGGAAAGTGAGTTTTTAACGTTTATGTTTCTGAAATCTGGTCTATGACCTTCACTTTGCTCCACCAAAATAAGATGCAAACAAAAAGCAGCTACAGTAGCAGGGCACTGTCAGTGTAAGTCAGAGCCCCCCTGAAACTCACACAACGCACAGCTGGCAAAACACACTCCGATGTGGGAAAAGTTTATTTAATAAATGAAACTGTTTAGCCATTATCCAAACTGTTGATATATTGTTGCCCAAGGAAACGGTTTGTACAGTGATTTTTAAAGTGAGAAAAAAAACAGTTGTATTTGGGGTTAATGGTTAATGTTTCAAGCCGCTCATTTACTACACAACCTCACTGTCCTGTTCAGCGTCTTTACCATAATACTCAACATCTTCTTCACAGAGAGAAGCTCATCAAGATATCCTGTTCTGGATGGGTTAGCTTTATGTTTCTTGGAGGGAAGTGATTTTTCTTATTTAAATAGGTATTTATATGTTCAAGACAACTGTATACACAACACTGTAAAAGTCAAGTACTTCACTGTCATACAGAATAAAAATGAACTGTTACTATAAATACTGTGCTTTACTGTCATTTTGTGCTCCCTTTGTTTGTTTAGTGTTTTGTAGTATTTTTAACTTTTATAGATGGTTTCAGATGACTCCAAAAATGCCAGAAAGTCACCGAGTGATAAAGCATGAATTACAGGTAAATACATTATAAAGTAAATGACACTGTTGAAGAAAAGGTGGTAACTGATCTGTGAATATTTTCTATGCAGAGAAGATTACAATGAAAATCATTGTGTGTGTGTGTGTGTGTGTGTGTGTGTGTGTGTGTGTGTGTGTGTGTGTGTATGTATATATATATAATGTGTGTGTGCAGGTCTGACTCTTTGGCCACATTGTACAGTAAGACCATCAGCCAATGTGAGCCCCAGAATTCAGTCTCCTCCAGTCCTGTTCTGCTGTTTTAGCATAGATCGCCTCTCAGTCTCAGTTTCAACCAATCACAGGTCACATACCAAGCTGGACAGGAGGGGGCGCTAATGATGAAAACTTGGCATTTGAGCTGAGGAGTGCAAAAAGACAGCCCAGTGGGAGAGGTCAGCACTGTGGCCAGAGGGGGCAATGAGACGGCTAGAGGGGTTACATTTTTGTACATGTTAAAGAGAAAGTCAACATTTTAAAACCATCACTGGGATCCCCCATTTTATAAATCAAAGTCATTATTTATGAAAAGAACCACAGCATGGCTCACTTTTAACTTAAATATCTTAAAACGAGCATGAGAAACAGGGTGTTAGTGAATCAAAGGAAAAATGACACATAAAATAAGCACAATAAAATAAGTCTCCTAGTGATCTCCTGTTATATTAAAACACTTGGTGTTAAGTTGAAGTGATACTTCTTAAGACAGACTCCTGAATTTTATATCCAGCCAAGCTGTCTGCGGTCATTCCTGGCAAAAAAAGGGAACCTGAGAAGTTCAAGAAAACTAGAAAGTCTCACCTTTTGTTGCGGTTATAGGAAATGGAACAGAACAATCAGACCTCAGTCCAATTTTTCCTTTATTATTTCTCACATGCCAAAAAAGAATTTCAAGCATGTTTCATAATGAAAACCTTTTATAAAAAACATTGAATTATTTACATTCCAGTTATGAAATATTTGTAAGCCAAATGAAGGTGATCAAACACTGGGGACGTCTGTCTGACAGTATATTGTCATAGTATGTCTGTGTGGGAAGAGCCACCAGGTTTCAGCTTAGAGACAAACTCAAGTTCTACTCTAAAAGCAGTAGAGTACAGGCACACAGTCTGGTGTGTGACGTACAGCTGCAAAGATTAAGAGGACGCAAACTTCTCTCATTAATCTGAGTAGAAAATGCTCCCACCAGGATCAATCAGAGCTATGTAATACAGAAACAGAATGTAGAAGAACATGGTCTTCATCACCCTATACCTTGAGCTGTGAACAAGGGGCAGGTAGGGTGACTTATAGAAATATCCCTTCTGTTCATTTATGCGGTGGGAAAGAGTGTTGATGTTACCCCTTCGTAAAACTGAACTGGATAAAACACAGCTAAGGCTACTGTCTGCAAACCACGCCCTTCTTTTTTATTGGTTACTTTCTGCGAAAGTACAGTCTGGCAAAGGTGAACCCAACTGAGGGGCAATGGGTGCGTCCACTTGTTGACGTGGCAGACGGGGTCACTGTAAGCCATGAATGCCAGTGGGATTTGTCACAAAGACGTGAGGTCATGGTGTGGAGGGCAGGGACATTGAGTGGGTGCACTGAGGCATGAGGGTTGCCCCAACCCCAACCACAGGCAGCCCCACCTACTGAACTCCCACTGGGCAGCAATGGCAATTGACTTGACAACCAAATGACTACAGGCAACAAAAAATTTGTAAAAATGGGGCTAAAATGAAGGGTAAGTAGAATATTGTAATGTGAGTTAAATGCATGTTGATTAACCAGTCTGGACATTGACAGGATGGAAATTGAATAATAGGGAGAATTTTTTTTCCTATACGTTCCCACAAAGATCGTAATTATAAACTTTAAATGCAAAATATTTCTCTTCCCATCAGAAACACATCGGGTCCAGTTACATTTGTATTTAATCATAACTGCTCTAGGGATTAATTCCTCTGCTGAGCTCTAATCTTTGTGAATTCCAGAGATCGCTCTTACAATGAAGGGGACTTTGTGTAGATGCGGACATAACTACCAATAGCTACTGCACATGACCTCACATATGTAACAGGAATTTCTATGGCAACGGGAATGTTACAGTCATCTCTGTGTGATCTCGCAGATTTCATTCACTCAAATCTAGCCTATCAAACAGTGTGAGGGCCTCTTCCTGGTGAAGTCCTGGGTCTGTGCCCCATAGGACGGAGCTTGAGTGACCAACCACTGAATTGGTCTCATGGCTTGTGTGCATTCTGCATGTGTCCTGTGTGTACAGATTCACAGTCCCGACAGCAGACTATGTTTGTCACCAGTGGTGAGTTCGCATCTGCTCTAGCATCATGTTCCTCAGTTTAATATCTTAAACTCATATCTTTCCAATGTGTGATTGGTTATTGTTTTAATATGATACACAACAACCCTTAATAATGTTTCCCAAACCAGCATGAAAATGACATAAATGAAAAATTCTCCTAAGGCTCAGTGTTACCATATAGTAAAAGACAAGCTTATTTATATATGGGTGGCAGCTTTTTGTGCTTATAACATCTCACGGAATCAGCAGTCTCCTTGGCAGCCATCTTTATTGACTCTGGAAGCCTGGAAGTAGCTGGGCACCGGCTAGACCTCACCGAGCCAACAGAAAAGGCAGAAGGCGCAGCACTAATCACAGCTCAACAAAGACAGGCCCTGTGGTACGATTTAGATCACAGGACTGTTTCCCGGGTTGCAAACACAGTCTGGTGAAGCCTCAATGGGTCCATGTTGCTTTTGAAAAATATTTGGGTTATCAAGACTTTCTCTATTGTTTCTCCTTACCGCCTGCATTTATCATCCAAGTTGCCCATACAAATAACCCTGCGTTCAGATTGTGGCTCTCTAGACGCATTTCTTGAGAGTTCTAGCTATCTCGCCATTGTTTCAGCGTCACCTTGGGGCACACCACAGACATTGGCTCAGCAAAAAGATGGTCAGATCAGTTTTTATAAATGGTGAGCAAATTTTCCTGTGCAAAACAGACCAGGAAGCTGAAAGCACAGGAAGGCTTAAGATACACTTAGTGGCTGTAGCCTTTCCTGGGATTGAAATGCAAAAAGCTGAATAATGATATTTTAATACAATCCTGACATGCGTTGTGCTTTCTCTCATGCACAAAGAATGGGAGAGTTTTGTACTAATTCCAGCTACAAGCACCACAGCTATCTGTGTTAGACTGTGTTTATCGAAGACCTGAACAAGTCAACGCGTCAGCAAGCATCGCCACCAACTATCCAAAGTTAATGTATAGCGGCAAGCATCTACAAAGACCTATAAACAACCAATATGAAGAAGTCTGGGAACAGCTGGAGATTCTCCCCATATTTCAACACAACCAGCGTTAACATCTGACCAAGCATCTCCAAAGAGAAGTTAAACTATCAGCAACCACGGACACCTGAACACTAACAAGATTAAAGTATATACAAGCATCTCCAAAGACAATCCACAGGGTATTAGCACACACCTAGTCATGACTTTTATGTTGTGAGGTGTAGTGTGACCATGTGCTCATGTTACTGAGGTGTTTCTTTCGGTTCCTACAATGTCCTCCCCCCTGGAGTACAGTCTGGGGGCTGTACCTCATAATACCTTAATCTTAGCACACCTAATATGATATGAGGAATACCTCAGGCTGGGAAGGCTGGTGATGCCTGACAATAGTCTGGTAATGCAGTGGGAGTTTGACCTGTAACTGGGTTTCAATGCCCCCGTGACAGGTGGGAATGCCTGACTGCCAAGCCAATGGAGCGCCATGAGGAAGAGGAGGCAATTGTTCCTGGCAACCAGACAGGAAATGGAAAGAGAGCTTCCCCAGGAGAGACCTGCAGAGGGAAGGGAAGTAAGGCCTGTTTTTAAACAATGGAGAAGAGGAAGAGAGGAGGAAGAGGGAGAAAGACAGAGGGAGAGCTGAACAGCCCCAGGTCTGATTTTCGTTTCCCGAGCTCTTGGAATCTTTTTTTGATTTGTTTTAATGTCCTGAGATAGCAGTATAATATCTTTATTTTATGGTACTTAGAAACGTAAATTTAAATCGAAGGACTTACATTATTTGAAAATATCTACAAATCATTTGAAGATATCCATCCAAAAATAGGCTCTGCAAGAGAGAAACCCATTTCCGGACATATTCAGGTCATCTTTTTAGCATCTGAATAAAGTTTTCTAAAAATTTAAAATCACAGTTACACTGATGCAGGTAAATTTTTTTATCCCAACACAAAACAAGAGTAATAAGTAATAAGAATGACACAGAGTAATAGCATCCATAACACCACCTGGCCAGCAAACGCGACGAGTGAGCGGAGCTGCCTTTGATACAGATACACCTTTTCCTGCATTTGTCTAATTTTTATGTTCTACATCAAGATGCTGAAGTTGACAGTTTGACTGTAGAAAAATATTTCACAAGGTCACAGCTTTCCTGTGTTGTTTCCAAAATCTGATTGCCTTGTTTTCATTGAGGTGGAGCAGAATTTTACCGGGTCAATGTTTTAATTTAATTTAACTTAGATATACAACGTAAAATATTGACTTACAAGCTGTTTCCTCCCAAAAGATCATCATCAGAAGTATCATAATACATGATTAAACTTTTGAAACGAAAGCAGAGTTGCCAAAAGAGTTGCATTTAGATTATACACACAATACATGTTTTATAATGAAAAAGGAGGATTCTGATTGTTTACATACTCACATGCTTGGAAGCACTGAAGATTCAAGCCCGGGATAAACAGCTTAGGAAGTGCAGGCCATTCTCTCACATTCAGACAGGCTTCTGTAAAATGATGTCAAAAGACAGGACTAACTAACCTTGGCACAGAGTCGTAGAAGGTGGCGTACATATTAACCACACATTATAAATTAATTGACGTAGTGCATGACTTAAGAATGCGTTGGTGAATAAACAGACGTAAGTTAAAAAACATTTCAATTCACTTTGTTTCAGGGCAGTGCATGTCACAGGCTCGCAGCCGCATAGATGAATAGTAGGCGACTCACAGTTATGACTTTGTTTATTTTTTAGGTTTCTCGTGAGAACCGCTGCACGGGGGGAAATGTCACAGGGAAAACTGCCGCTCTGTTCTAGCCTCCATGAGCTTAAAGGGGACACAGGCAAAACTTGATGCAGTTGCACTACTGAGCTGAGCACATATGTAGACAGGGGAGCTTTCCGTCTTCTGTGACCTTCAGCACTGGGTTTCAGTTCAGGTTCTAAGAAAAGCCCACTTGTCAGGAACAGCAGCGCACTCCATGTAGCTAAAACATGAGTGAACACAGCCTTAGATAACCGCTACTACTAAAAATATCGCTAACACGGGTGGCATGATGGTTCAGTAGTTAGCGCTGCTGCCTCACACCTCTGGGACCTGTGTATGAGTCTTTGCATGTTCTCTCTATGTTGTCATGGGGTTTCTTCCACAGTCCAAAGACATGCTGAGATTAACTGAAGTTACCAAAACTGTCTGTAAGTACGAATGGTGCTATGTGATGGGTCGGCCCCCCACCCTGGGTTGTTCCCTGCCTTTTGCCCATATACTTCAGATCCCCACAACCCTGAATTAGACAAGAGGTTACAGAAAATAAAAGGCTTAAACTGAGTTTTCTGGGGTTTTAACACAATGCCCAATCAGCAGCAGAAGATTTGTCAGGGGTTCGTTCAGCAGGACACATTGCTTCACATAGCAATGCAGTAATTCAGTTTCACTGTCCTACAAGCACTGGGCTGTTTAACGACTGGATTATCTCAAGTTACTTATGGATCACTTCTCATAATTTGCAGGATAAATAAACTGGCAATATCCTTCAATCCCTGTTATGCTTTGAATAAACACACTACTTGCTTCCTTCTTGATGATCGGTAGGTCTTTAGAACTTTCCCTGACAATGAGGAAGCATTTCAGCCATGTCCCAAAAACACAGAACTCCTCCCTTAGTCACATGCTGGGCTGTGAAGCAGTGCTAACCGTAAACACAATAGAGCATTTCACTGCCACTGCACCAAAACGCAGCGTTCATCATTACAAAACCATCCTTCACATCTCCAGCTTCCGTAGCAGCACTTTCTCTTGCAGTCGCCTCTGGGTGCTATTAAGGGAAGGTATGTTATCAAGATTCCCATGACTATGGCCTTGTAAGGCTGAGATAAGGAGGTGTCAAGAGCTGCAGTGATCCCAGTAGCAAGTGAGAATGTCTTAGTCATAATCTGATTGGCTGTAGCAGCCTTCCCATAATGCACTGCCCCAAATGGTTTAAGAAATGAGACATTGGAGGCCAATTTACATCACAGCCGTATGACAGAGGTTCTCAAATAACTAATATGGCAGATAACAAATGTGCTTCTATACCACTGCTCATCTCCAGCACAGACCTCAGTCCTTTGTGGTGGGTGATGCGTGGATTGGCTCTGACATCTGAATCCGCATGGCTGCATGAATCATCATTTAAAAACTAACATCCGATCACACATTACCAGCATTTCCACAACAGCCTGAACACAAGCTGACATCTTTAACTCCGTCAAACTAAAATTCTGAATGTCACTGCAACTTCCTGAACACAAACAGTTTATAAGCTATAAAAAAAGAAATAGTTAACAATGATGAGTCAAATGCTGGCTTTGTCATATTCAACCTGCTAATACTATGTCGCATATGACATTCCCAGCAACTGACTTGTCATTCTTAACTATTCCACTAAATTCCTCCCATACGTCATTTTTCCGGGCGGCACAGTGGTGCAGTGGTTTGCACTGTCGCATCTCATCTCTGGGACCTGGGTCTGAGTCTCCAACATGGCTCCATGTGTGTGGAGTTGGCATGCTCTCCCTGTGTCGTCATGGGATTTCCTCTGGGTACTCTAATTTCCCCCCACATGTTCCAAACATGTTGAGGTGAACTGGAGTTATGAAATTGCCCATAGGTGTGTGTGTGTGTGCCCGGTGATGGGTTGGTGCCCCACTTTGTGCCCATAGGCTACAAACCCCCTGTGACCCTGAATAGGACAAGCAGTTTCAGAAAATAAATGGGCATAACTTTTCTGCCCTCTTTTCTTTGCTTTTAATTCTCCTTGGTTGATTTTCTCTCAGATCATTTTGTGTCCATTGCTGCTTAAGACAAATGGACCCCACACCGAGAGTCTAATCTGCTAATTCGTACCTGATGTAAAATGAAGCTTAAAATATTTTCACAATTTATCAAGTGTAATTAATATTTTCCTCATTTATGATATATATCACCCACCCGCAACCCATCCATTATTAATCATAAAGTAATTTTTTTAACTCGATCCACCCAACCCACAGATATATGATGCGATCCATGCATCACTATCGGGGAAGGAAGCTCAGGAAACAACGATCTAAGAAATAAAAGATTCATTTGAGGAATAAGAAAAAAGTATAAATGGGTGTGGCAGGGAAGGGCTATGGTCACCAAACTAGGGGAGAGCAACACTCCCCCCAAACAGACAGGTGCAGATCTTTCAGGACAAATGGGGTGGTTATGAGGCTGCAGTTCCTTCAGGTCAGTTGTCCACCAGGTTGTTTGTTCTTGGGCCAAAGAAAGCAGGCTCGACTTGCTTACCCTTTCCTGTACTGGGGAAAACAGTCCCGCACCCTGGTTAGTGACCAACTGGTTAATATTCCTCATGGGTGGTCCATTCCGAGCCAACCGTCAGGAAGCTGTTGTCTACCTGAATGGCGCTCGTCACACCTGGCTTCGTGGTGATCCTTCAGGTCATAGCAGTGGTTGCATGGTTGCATACCAGTTATCTTCCCCTCTAGACCAACGTTTCCCAATCCAGTGCTCGGGGTCCTGCAGACAGTCCACGTTTTGGCTAGGAAGCTGGGAGGGAGCAAAAACAAGGACTGTCTGTGGATCCCCGAGCAGCGGGTTGGGAACCACTGCACTAGAGTCTCGGTAAGCCTACCCACATGTGCTTATCGAACCCTGAAATGGTCAATCCTCAATCTATGATGAGTGCTGCAAATACACATGCATGTTTGAGCTAGAATCACTGCTGTGAACATCACATTCCCGAAGCACACAGATGCATTTTTCCTGGTTCAGGGTGAGGGCAGCAGTGGGAGGACAGCAGCTCTGGGTGACTTTACTCGTAGTCCAGCCAGCACTCCATTTTTCTGGGGTTATGCTTCTCCAAGGCCACACAAAGCCAGGGGGTAAAACCAGATCTCAGCGGGTCACGGGATTTTTTAAAAAAAAGATAAAGCCTCCATGGTCCAATGAAAGAATGACTTGCCATTAAACTGAGTGAAGTGACAGTAAAGGTGTTTGAATGACTGAACACTGTCAGCTGGTAGCATATTAATGGCTTACATGTTCCCTGTATTTATGTATCATGTTCCTGTTTATTGTCATAGTTATAGAAGAAATACAGATGGAACTGGATCATGGTTCCATATCCCTGGCATCATAATTAACACGGAACGAAGATGCACCTCTGTATTTGTACAGTGACTACAGCAAGGGAGACACAACCTTCGACATCGCCGTTACATAACGGCATCATATGCATACCCCGTCCCAGTCAAAGCAGACCAGTCACACAGCAACAGTGCGTGAGCGACCACAGACCAGAGGGAACTCCATTATATGATCAGACTAGCTATGTTCCTGTACCTCCAAACCAGAATATTACAGTACATGCGTTTTTTTGAATAATTTGTCTGTGTTTATGTGAAGCGGTGTTCTGCATGAAATCAAATACTTACTAAAACCTGTATTGAACTGTGTCTTTAGAATACTAATAGAAAACAATTTAAGATTTTTTTTAAAGCATTCCTTCCTTGGAAATAGGGTATTAATATGGCATGTGTCATATTACACTGAGTGTTTTACACTGAGTCACTTCATGCTAAATCATTTTGACAAGAAGTCGGAGTGGGACTCTGCGACTGGACCTTCCTGGGCAGATCACGGCTTTTTCCAGTTAGGACTTGTATCCTCTGACTGTGAGACCTTGAGGTGTGTGTCCGTGGGAACATAGTAATGAGACTCACCTCTGATACAAACCGGGAAGGGCAACGGGTAGCAGCAACGGGAAGCTAACAGGCGAGGTAGAATCGCCATTGTTTTCTAATACAATGTCATTTTCCTTCCTGCTGGAGTGGTATTGAAACAAGAGAACCAACAAACCAAGCCATGGTCTGGGGATGGGAAGGGGGCGGGCCCAGTATAAGAGACGGGGAAAGGGGGGGGTGGAGAAGGAGGATGTGAAGAGGGTAGACAGACTGTAGCGGCAATGCCTTGCATTTCTTACGATGCTGCCACTGAAGTTGTTCCCCTTCCTCTGAAGAACATCTCCTCTCATAAAATCTGACCGGCGACCCTTTCTTGTCACCTGGACCAGTCGGAGAAGCTTGTTCCTCATCTGTGAGATTGAGAGACTGCCACCAATCCTGTCCAGCAGAAGGGGCAGAGACAATCCTAAACGGAGCCTCAACACCCAGCAGGTAAATCAGCCACCTTCATCCATCCGTAGAAGGACACGCTGCAGTCCACCTACCAGGTCTGGGAGACCTCGGAAGGCCATTGACTGGAGGATTTAGGTGTTTGAGAGCCTGAGTCTCTGTTTTTATAAAATACTGGCAATGTGAGGCAGGAGAACTCAAACCACACAGAACAGATGGAACTTTGGGTGTCCTGACCCTTAAATGAAAAGGAGCACTGATTGTTGAGCGTATCAGTGTGTTAGCATGTTAGAGGGTGTGTCAGGTTGGATTAGCTGCGTGTTGCTGCTCATTCATTGTCACAGAGACATGTTTGAGAACACTGTCCTGTAACCTTCTACAGAGCTGAGCTCTTTGTTCAAACGCTGCTTCTGTCAAACCACGTAGGTGTCAAAAGCACTTGGCTTTGACTCGGGAGACAAACCAGATTGTTTGAGAGGTGGCAGAACTGAGTTTATCTTTGTATACCCAGAAGGAGCTGCCAACTTTAAGCATACCAAAAGGTGGAAGAAATTCAGATCAATCCTATGAAGAACAAATGTGTATGTACGCTGTATAAAAAGCAAGAAGAGACTAACAGATTTGCCCGCTGATGGATGTGTGTCATTGCCAATCGATTATGGAAGGAGTGGCGTAAAAGGGACTTTCATGTTTTCATCCAGTTTGTTAATTACCTAAATACCTGGACAGGCAGGGATGAAGCTGGAAATGTATTTGGGTTGAAGCTAAGTGTGGGAAGACTGGTGTTTTCCGTGAGTTCCTTAACCAAAAGATTTCATTACTAATGAGTTCCTTGACCCAAATTAACAAGCTCTTTGACTAACTCACCAAGAAACTAACAACCTCCCAGATTAACACACAGCAAAACTAAGAAGCTCTCTGACTAACACTACAAAACTAACAAGCTACGTCACTAAGTGATTCCCAAACTAACAAGCTCTCTGACTAACACTACAAAACTAACAAGCTACGTCACTAAGTAATTCCCAAACTAACAAGCTCTCTGACTAACACTACAAAACTAACAAGCTACGTCACTAAGTGATTCCCAAACTAACAAGCCCTCTGGCTAACAGATTTCCCAACAAACAAGCTCTCTGGCTAACAGACAGCTAAGCTAACAAGCTCTCTGGCTAACAGATTCTCCAACAAAAAAGCTCTCTGGCTAGCAGACTGCCAAGCTAACAAGCCATCTGGCTAACAGATTCCCCAACAAACAAGTTATCTGGCCAACAGACTCTTAAGCTAACAAGCTCTCTGGCCAACAGACTCCTAAGCTAACAAGTTCTCTGGCTAACAGATTCCTAAGCTAACAAGTTCTTTGGCTAACAGATTCCCAAACGCCCTAACAACCTTGCTCCCCTGTGTATAAATGATGTCAATTCAGCATTCTATTATTTGATTGGTTTTCTTTATCTGAAGTTACATTGTGGTCAGTATATAGTAGTACAGATTAAGAAAGAGTAGAAAATACAGTGGCATTGAGTAGGAAAATTTTGCCGTATAAGGTGATGAACAATGTAAAATCTTCAGTAATATGTCTGAGAAATCACGTACCACTTAGGCTGGAGATACATGCCTTTAGAGTGCAGCTGTGACCTCTGACTGTTCTGTGGAAGAGTCACTCACGACCTTGGTCCAAAGAGAGAAAGGCTGTGTATTTAATACCCCCCCGTTCCCCGCAACACAGTCCCAGCACAGAGCAGGCACACACCCCAGTCCCCATGACAGCTCAAGGCACATCTGTTTTACTGCAGCACTGCACACCCCAGCGTACAGCCAGGATGCGGTGTTAATGCAATTCTACTTCAAACACGCTGCCTGGCAGGCTGTCCCGGGGCAGAGTTTGGAACGAGTCAGGCGCCTTTATAAATATTTGCGACAGGGATGGATCGCGTAAGCACAAGCTCATCACGGCGGGCACAGCCTGTTATGGTGAGGCCGGGACAAGGTCCCGCAGCACGTGGGATCCTTTCGCGGAATGGCCACCAAGCTAGACGAGGTGTGAGCAGAGCATGCTGGGTTGTCATAGGACATGTCTTTAGGTTGGTGAGACCCCTGATGAGCAGCATTCAACACATGGTCTTATAGCCTATAGGTGCATGAAGAGTTTGTCTCTGTATCGATTGGAAAAAAACAAACAGATGTAATCCTGTTGGTGACTGAGTATACAGCAGTTCTAGCAATAGATATAAAAGTAAATAAACCTCAAATACAGTAACTAGATTAGTAACTTCACCATAAACTCAAATCCTTCAGATGCTGGTCATGTCCTGCGTCCTCATTGCTGTAAGTGAGCAGTGTAAGAGTCCAGACCACTGCAAGTCCAGACCACTGCAAGATGGCTCTAAACTCACAATTCCAAAGGTCTTTCAGCCTCCAGTAGCAGATCAGCTTCTTAAGTCAGTTGAATCTATCTAAGATAAACACCGAAGTTGGACTCAGACCCTCATCCACCACCTCCTTTACTGGCCCATGGGTGCTGACCCACCGTCATGACTCCCTGTACTGGACAGTTTGTCCTCAGTGTGTTTCTAACCTCCTGCATTGTTCCCTGTCTTTCACATTCCCACAGCAAACATCAGAAGGCATGTGGGGAGGGGGGGCAGTCTCGCCCGCTTCCTAGGGGAACCCAGGTTCCAGCTCCCTGTCAGGTGGGTTGAGTTGCTCCTTACAGATACAGAACACAAACCAGCACTGTCCCCTCCCGCCTCCATCTCCGGCAGTGGCTGTCTAATGACGGAGATTTCCTTTGAAGTGTTTTGTCACCAGGAAATCATTCTGGTGGAGATTGCTTCCTTGAGAAAAGCAGCTATAGTCTTATAAGCATTAAAACAGATGAACTCATTGCTTTGGTTTGATTCCCCTCCTGGTCCAGCTTCAGATCCCAATTCTCAGAACTAGCAATGAGTAACAATAAAAACAGCAAAGTGTATCGACCCTAACCCAGCTGACTAACACAACCCGGAACTGGTGACTTCACACAATGCTCAGAGTAATTTAGTTACATATAACTAAAAAATCTTTACTAAATCAAACTCCCCTTTTTCTCCAGACTTGCCTTATTATAAGTCTGAATGTAAGCACATAAATGCCTAGCTTAGCTACCCCACGTGTGCTTTTTAGGAGGAACAATTAATCTGATCGGATTCATGTTTCCAGGTGGCACAGTGGTTAGCACTGTTGCCTCATACCTCTGTGACCAGGGTTTTAGTGTCCACCCTGACTCTGTATGTGTGGGGCTGGTGTGCATGTAGGTGTGAGTGTGCCCTGTGATGCCTTGTTTCTCAAACCAGCCCTTGGGCACCCCCCCCACCCCACCCCACCCCACCGTCGATGGTCTGGAACTGGAACTGGAACTGGCCTGGGGGTCCCTGAGGACTGGTTTGAGAAACACTGGTTTAGAGGTGCTAAAATGTACTGTATGTACAGTACTATATAATTAAACAACGTCTGAATCACAGAAAGCAGGATTGGGATCGTTAGGTTTGACGCTGGGCAGCAGAAGCTTCATTGTCATTCACTTCCGCTTCTATCTGTGACGTTCACAGATTCACACAGCCCAGTCACGTATTTACTTTAGACTTCTTTCAGACGACATCCCCCTTTCTCAGAGCACGACATGTCATGGGAAAACAGTCCCCTCTGTTTCCACTGGCATCAGAAGCTATTTATACCCTGAACCCAGGGCCTCGGCTGTCCACAATCCATCGCTTAATAAAGCTGGTGTCACATGACCGCGATGTGCCTTAAGCTCTGGAGTTTCCCGATAACTAGCACCCGTTCTCACAGATCCCACAAACGTGATAACACTGTGGGCTGACTTGCATCGGAGTGGAGCCTGAAACTGTTCCCTTTTGACAAGCCGCAGGCCCACCCTTACCTGCGAGGATGTGATGCAAAATGGTCGGTCTCGGCTCAGAGGTCTGAGCAACGATTCTGTCCTACACCCCCACTGACTGCCAAACTCCATTTCCTCCCCCAGGCTTTATCCAAGGAAGGTGCGAGGCGTAATGGGGGACTGGAGTCTTTTGGGGAACTTCCTTGAAGAAGTGCAGGAACACTCAACCTCCGTGGGCAAGGTCTGGCTCACCATCCTCTTCATCTTCCGCATCCTGGTGCTGGGCACGGCGGCTGAGTCCTCCTGGGGTGACGAGCAGTCCGACTTCACATGTGACACCAAGCAGCCAGGCTGCACCAACGTGTGCTACGACGCCGCCTTCCCCATAGCCCACATCCGCTACTGGGTGCTTCAGATCGTGTTCGTCTCCACGCCCTCGCTCATCTACATGGGACACGCCATGCACGTGGTGCGCGCTGAGGAGAAGCGACGGCAGCGGGAGGAAGATCGCGGCGGAGCTGAGAAGGAGTACCTGGAGCAGAAGGAGGCCGAGAAAACCAAGGGCAGAATCCGCCTCAAGGGGGCGCTGTTGCATACATACGTGCTCAGCATCCTGATCCGCACTGTCATGGAGGTGGCCTTCATCATTGGCCAGTACATGATCTATGGCATCTTCCTCAAAGCCTTGTACACGTGCAAGACACAGCCGTGCCCCAACACGGTCAACTGCTACATGTCACGGCCCACGGAGAAGAACATCTTCATCGTGTTTATGCTATCAGTGGCCGCGGTCTCTCTGCTTCTCAGTGTGGTCGAGCTCTACCACCTGGGCTGGAAGGCATTCAAGAGGTGCGTCAAGGCCTACGCTGCCGCCCACGCCCTGGAGGTCCAGCCGGCTGCCATGACATTAACCAGCCATGAGCCCAACACACCGAGGACCTCCGACTCGTGCACCCCGGGGGGGGGGGGGGGGGGGGGGGGGGGGGGGGGGGGGGGGGGGGGGGGGGGGGGGGGGGGGGGGGGGGG
>JAODKC010000001.1:43710293-43722563 GCA_026777985.1 Mormyrops attenuatus | reverse complement strand
GTGTGGCCCACAAAAAAACCCCGCGGGGCGGGACCACACCCCCGGGGGACTGGGCGCGCCCCTGCCCCCCCCCCCCCCCCCCCCCCGCTGGGGGCCAAGAATCAGGAGGCAGACAGACAGCGGTGGCATTTGTAGAGTTTGTGGTCATGCGTACGGATGTGGCTCTGAACATTACGCTGCCTGAAGAAGGTCTTGCTGCACAGCTGTGGGGAGATGACAGAAGATATGTCAAAAGGTGAAGCAGAAATGGCCAGAAGAAAGGTGCATGGAGATGCGGGCAGACGGGGGTGACGGCTGCTTACGGGACAGGGCCAGTGCTTGCCCTCGATGTGGCGGATGCGGTGCATGATCAGCACGTCACAGTTCCTGTAGGTGACCTTGCACTGGAAGCAGGTGTGTGACGTCACAGGGGCGTGGCCACGTGCCTGCCGCAGCTGCTTGAGCCGAGCCCGCCGGATCGAGTCCAGGAGCGCGGATCGCCGGCTCTGCAGGGGGGGCAGCCTGAGAGATTTCTGCGGATGGCAGAAGACGGCAAAGTCAACACCTTAGCTCAGTCTGAGGACTTGGCAGGTAGTTATGAATAACGTGAAATAATAAAAACTGTTGGCACGTCGCACACACAAGACACCCTTCACATTTGTACACACCTTTGGTCGTTTGCCTCTCCCCTTCGCGCTCGTTGGCCCCGGCAGAGACGATCCACGGAAGCCGTTCAAGGCCGACCCCTCTGCCCCAGAGCGCCTCCGCAAGGACGGAGACACAGCAGTGCCGCTTTCGGCCTGCTTCAGGCTGCGGGCACGTCGGCGTGCGGCACGGGCCTCACGGATGGCGCCCCTGGTGCGTCCAGCGATATCTGCCATGCTGCGGATGCGCTGAACTGGGTTGCTGGGGTTCACCGGTTGGCTGACAGAGCCCGTCAAGCAGATGTCCACACGCTCCTCCTCCTCCTTCTTGATGGCGCCAATGGGCCTGCAGAAGGTGAAGAGGAAGCCGGGATCCAGCAGTTTCACTGGGGGCTTGCTCTGCCGTTTGCCCAACTCCGGCACAGTGGGAATGCAGACAGGAACGGGGTCGGCGGGCTCATCTTTGATGGCCCTCAGCAAGCCAGGCGGGGGCCGCTGGGAGAGCCCACTGGTCCCGGGGACACTCCTGACATTCGCCACTCCATCTGTTGGCCTGGCAGCTTTGCGTGGGGCTTCCACATGGGGCGCCACTGCTCTGGCTTTTACCTCCTTTCTCTTGTGACTGCGTGCTCTGTCCCGGCCTATCCTGGCCTTCGATGGCGCAGGGCGGCTGCCATGCCGGGTGTCCCGGACTGTCCTCCTGGTCACCCGGGTGCTCCGTGGGTCCAGAGGACAGCTCTTGACCACAGACCTCTTTACCTTCAAGGAGAAGGGGGGCTCTACAGGAACATGCCCCCTGCGATGGCTACGTGTGGCAGTACTTGCGGGCAAAAGGGGAAGGGCTGTGGGTTCCGGCTTGATCTGCACACCGGAGCCCAGCTCCGTGCTCCTGGTGGGGGCTTTGATCCTAGCGGAACGCCTCAGTTCACTACGCTTTGGCAGGGCGACTGGCCCATGGGTATTCCCACCAGTGGCCACCAGGGGGCGGTCTATGCTTCTAGGCCTCATGTCCTCCAGGCTAACTGGCTCGGGGGGCTCTATCTTTATCACATGCTGCAGCAGAGTGACATTTGGCTCGCTACCTTCCAAATTTAAGGCGCCCGCCAGGCCCGGGACTCGTGGTTTCCGGCGCGTTGTCAGTGCGTAGCTGTCCACTTTCAGCTTACGCAGCCGCTTTTTCTGCCTCCAGCCGGTGAGCTCCTCAGGGCTGGGCAGCAGGGACTTCCTCTGCAGGCCCAGCACACTCAGAAGCCGGTACTTCTCCAGTGTCCGTGGGCTCTGCACCTCCTCCTCCTGGGGCTCCTGCTTCACTGGGGTGCCCTCCTGGCCGGCCTGCGGGAAACAAAGCCTCTGCTTATACTTTCTGGAGCGGGGGGAAGGCAAGGTAGTGCTGACAGCTCCTCCATCTGTCACTGTGTTGGCCTCGAGGTGCAGTGCCCGCTGTCCTGATGCAGGAGAGGAGCGCAGTATGCGCACAGGCGGCTGGCTAGCGGGGAGACGGAGTGGGGGTGTCTTTCTCTTGTTGGATGGGGATTTGAAGTCCATGAGCTTCAGCCTGCGGGTGGGGGTGCAGGGGAAGCCATTGCCATCTGAGCTGATTCTTGGTGTCCGTTCGCCACCCCTGGACCTGGATCCCTGGGGCAATTCCAGGATGTCGAGTGGCCCTCTGCTCCGCGTTACCCGTTTAACAAAAGGTCCCAATTCCTCCGCCGCGCCCTCCTCAGTCTCACTGCACTTCCGCTTCCTCTTAGTAAGCACGCCGTCTTTCCGAGAGCCAACGTCATTTGGGCTGGCGAAGGCCCCCAGGGGCTTGGGCGAGTCCGGCGTGCAGCCACCTGTGCAGGTATCGAGAGCTTGCTCTCTCTGGATCGCCCTACAGGCCTCCACCACAGGCCACATGCGAAAGTGCCGTGCCATGGTGGAGACCTCCACCAGGTTCTCCAGCTTTAGTGACAGGGTGGAGGTGTAGGAGAACTCAAGCAGGGAGAGGAAGCTCTCCTCACTGAAACCTAGAAATGACAAATAAGGCCACAAGGTCAGTGTCTCCCGCCCTACACGGACAGCAATGGCCATCCCACAGAAACAACCCTTGATGAATGTTCCCATTGGAGTATTATCAGTCTTAGGAAATCCAGAAGAGAGACGGGAGAAGGACAGCAGCAGAAACAGCATCAACCAAAATGCAACTGTGAACAAACAAAAATCATAGAGCATGCATTTGGCCTGGAGAGGACAGTTCAACCTCTAAGCAACAGAGAACAAGAAAAACAGAAGAATGAAGCAGAGACTGGGTGAACACAGGCTCTGAGGTGACACGGGCAGACCTGTTTCAACTCAAACAACAAGCAACTTAAAACATGACAATCCAAACACTGGAATATGCTGGAATATGACCTATCCAAAGGCTGGTGTGTTTTATTTTTATTTTTTTAACAGACCTCACTGAAAGCCACATCCAGAGAGACGCAACTAATGCTGTCCCTATGGTTGCGTAAAACTGGGAAAAGAGACTGCAAAGAAACAGCTGCCCTCACCGGTCAGGTCGATGTCGGATTGCGGGCTAGGCGAAGAGGCCATCTCGATGAATACCTCCTGGAAGTACTCGCTGACGGCCGCCAGCACGGCCCTGTGTGCGGAGAAGGAGCGGCTGCCTGTACGCAGGGTGATGTCGCAGAAGAGGCCTTCCTCCCACTGGCCCTTCAGCTTGCACAGCATGTCGCTGGCATGGGTTGTCAGCGTCTTGGAGACCAGCAAGCTGGCGGACATCTGCAGAGGAGATGATGTGAGGACTGTACTGAGGTCTGGCCACATGCTGAAGCAGGCAGCTCAGTTCAGTCCAGTTCTAGAGGGCTATGGTTCCTATCTGTACAGACCGAAGTATCTGCATTCTCAGAAAAGCCTTAACATACTGTCAGCGTGTCATGTTCGTTTCCCTGCTGTGACTCTTACCTCTCGGCCTTCCTGTTCCATCTGACATTCCCGGCAGTTTGTGACATATTCCCTGATCTGGAAATACATCCCTGAAGAAAAGAGCAGGGAAACATTATGCAACAACTGATAAAGGGAGCAGCATGGTGGTGCAGTGGTTAGCACTGTTGCCTCACACCTCTGGGAGCAGGGTTTGAGTCTCTGCCATGGCGTTGTGTGTGAAGTTTGCATGTCCTCCCCATGTTGGCATGGGGTTTCCTCCGGGTATTCTGCCCCCGTCCAAAAACATGCTGAGGTTAACTGGAATTCCCAAACTACCTGCATGTTTGAGTGAATGGTGTGTGAGTGTGCCCTGTGATGGGTTGGCACCCCATCCTGGGTTGTTCCCTGCTTTGTGCCCCTAGGCTCTGGACCCCTGCAACCCTGAGTAGGGTAAGTGGTGTCAGAAAATAAATGTATAAAGTGTGAGAATCAACAGAAAGAACATCCACTTTCTCAAACACATGTATTTTCTAATAGATCTGTGTTAATGTCATTGCTTAATGCACCGTAAGGACTGAAATGTTCATTTTGCTAAAATAGTAACCCTCCTCTCACTAACTAAAAGCAGATGTACCGTCTTTTGGAGTTCAAAACAATAATAAAAAGTGCTCCTTTTCCATTGCTTACTGCATATTTTCACAACAGGGAAAATAGATTACAAGAAATTCACTTAACAGAGTTACTCCCATCTATTGAGCCACTTTAGCCAACTTTTAAACTTACAGTGGTGGTATTAGCGCATTTAACTTTACCTCTATGTCATACAAAGATACTATCAGAAATGAAAGCCAAACGGCCAGGACCAGGCTAAGAGATAAGCTAGAGACAGTCCAAATGGTTTTCCTGGACTGGTCGGAAGAGCACGAGGGATCGCGGCCGTGGGTCCCGACGACAGCCATCACAGGAAAAGCGAAGCGGGGAGGACAGTCCCCTGCGAATTAGGGTACCGTTTGCACGGATGGCGCCAGAGGACCCACCTTCCCACCAGTAATTCTCCGCCACATGTCTATAGGTGTCTTCCAAGGTGTGGTGCCGCTTGCCCGCTCGCTTTTGGTGAAAAGTGGCGATTGCTTTCAGTCGCCTGTCCTTGTCCAAGACCTCCCGGTAGTGGATGTATCCTTTCTCCAGCTTTTTGCGGTAGAGCACCCCATCGATCACTTCGAAGTAAGGCGACAGCGTTGCGTCTTTGGACGTGCTCTCCTTGATGGCATCGGCCGCATCGGGACCGCCCGCCGGCTCCCCTTTCGTGACCAGTGCATGTCTGCTGCCCAAATTGTCATCATCCTTAACGTACTTAGTGTTGTGGGTGCAGTCACCGGCCATTTTTCACCGGCTTCCGTGTTTGCTTCCGTCCGTCCCCCCCCTCGTCTGAACTTCTCCAATGCTCAACCCGGCGAATCGGTGCCGTCAGATCAGGTCAAACTGTCGCACTAGCAGGTGAAACTTCTCATTTAGGGGTTACACAGTTACCTCTAAAATGTTAGCTGTCCACAGCAGTACATCAGTTTAATTATTCGACTACGCGTGAGGGTAATCCATTAAAATGTCACTCAGACGCCGATTTTTAAACAACAAACCGGTTCGACATTCGAAATAGGACCATTTAAAGTTTCATAAATATTCGCCGTATATTACTAACAGCTCGGTCATGGTTCGCCACACGCATACGACATCGTGTCCGATCCGTCCTTATCAGGACCCAAAGATGTCCATAGTACCCAAGCTGCACACCCAGAGTCCGCGGTTCCGACATCCAAACGGGTAACCTCCTTCAGCTCCTTCTCCCGTAAACGTCATTTTCTCTTGGCTTAATCCATATATCCTGAAGCTAAATCACCATAATTAGAAATGAGATCAAAAATGCATGTAAAAAAAAGTTCTTCTAAAATGC
Organism: Mormyrops attenuatus; assembly: GCA_026777985.1. Taxonomy (NCBI): domain Eukaryota; kingdom Metazoa; phylum Chordata; class Actinopteri; order Osteoglossiformes; family Mormyridae; genus Mormyrops; species Mormyrops attenuatus. Next base: position 43,717,079 of record JAODKC010000001.1, on the reverse strand, counting down.
AACTTGAGACCGTGTGTCCTACACACGATGGGAACGGTACCTGACACAGTGTTACTACACTGGACGATACATATCTCTATAACACTGCACAGAGTGTACGCACTAGCTGGAAACCTACACAGAAAACTATCACATATTGTCCGACATGGAAGCCTACGAAGAAATACGTATCACACACTGTAAACTTGCAACAACTGTATCACACGCCGCTACGTGGATACTGCACCCGAGACCTCGCTGCCTGGAAATCCACGCAGGGACTGTATTACTAAAAGCCTGCTATCTGACTCATTAATACTGTGTCATACTATTTCTGCCAAACGACATCACAGGAGTACTACCCAACCAGTCGCCCGCAGCAGCAAATTGCCTCTACCTAAAAAAGAAATTAAAAAAGAAAAAGAAAAGTTAGGTAGCTGGCTACCTGTGCCTCCCACCCAGTAACTTGCGCTAGGATTTCTCACTGGCTGGAGGCTAAGCTACGTGATCTAGCTAGCTGCTCATCCACCGACGATAGTATCGAGTTAACAACTGAAAACGTGAGGCGAGGCGTCCTCTCCTCGCCCCCCAAAACGAGTACTACCGATAATACCAACTCAAAATATCACAATTTTTCCGCCGCCGTCACAAACTATCCTTTCATCTACTACTTCGACCCTTTTCGTGAAAAGTCAGATGACCAAATAATCCCCAGTTCTTTAACTCGTAACCTTCTGCTGGTTGCCACATGACAACCTAACCCATTCACACATCCATGGCGTCCTAGCCTCACTAAATGGCTATTAGCAGAATTGGTGCATCGTTTCTGTCCCGGGAAATATGATTGGCTGTTGTTCCTGTACGTCAAGTCGTATGGTTCCCGCCCACTCTTTTTTCTCTATGTCAAGGTAGGTTGCTGACATCAGCGTTGTCTTCTGTAGTGTGCGCCGAGTAGATGATTGTTTTGAAACAAGAGAAAAACGTAGGGACCATCTGAAATCTCCTTAGTATAAGGACTGGCCTTTAATTCATTTTAGATAAAAACGAGGGAATAATTTAAATTTCTTAATAATTTGAATTATATCAAGAATAGCAGCCACGTTTTTATAGCAATTGATTGTAAACAAGCAAACAAAATATGTTCGGCAGCAGCGAATAATAAGTTACTACCATTGCGAATTGTTTTAAATAATTTCAAAGGGGTTAGTGTCAATGACTTAGCCAGTGGACATTTCCAGTAAAATCCTTTAGAATTCTAAGCCTTTGGAACTGTTTAAATGATGTGTTGGTCCAAGTTACAAACAGTACAATCTTGTAATCCTGTATCTATTGGAATATAACGCTAATCCAGTGTTTCCAACAGCATATTGTTAAAAAGGCGATTTTGGTACGTTTTGTCATAAACTTTTAAGTAAGGAATTGACAATGGCTAGCACTATTTCCTCATTCCGCTAGGGTGGAGGGGTCAAATCTTACCTCTGCTTTGTACGTGTGGATGTACTATATCACATGGGCTTTCTCCCACCATCCACAATATGCTGTTAGGTTTACTGGTGTTTCTAAACTGTGTACATGTAGGTATACTGGTATCCTATCCAATGTGAGCCGCAGCCTTCAACCATATGCTGCTTGGGATGGAGGCTGGGCAGGTGGATAATTCTTGTATTCTGTATATCTGGACAACTTTAAAGAAGGAATGAAAAAGTTTGCCAAACCAGAATAATTAGCTCTTCCCAGCAGCAAATCCTGTATAACATTTTTTTTTTCGTCATCACAGATTTTTGGACAAAAATGACGAGTAACTCAGTTGGATTGGTTTAGGAAAAGTGGCTTTACTAAACATATCTGTAGCAGTGTAGGTAGAGTAAAACCAGCAGGTCACGTCTACTTGTTATGACAAGAATCCATCAGTTAATACAGTACAGAGGTTGTGGAAACCTCTCAGGTAAACTCACAAGATTTGCTTAGTTCAGGGTAACCTAACATTTGCATAGTACAGTTGTTGAATTTTGCCACAAAATGTAAAATGAGTTAAATTAAAAACAAATCACGTAATAAGATACAGTTGAAGCTGCTACGTTCCAGCCCAGGAGTTCCGTCTAAAGAAATAATTTGGGTTCAGGGCCTTAAAAATTCTTCCGAGCAGGTGCCCCTGCTTTTATTTCAAGGAATTGGTTTAATTGTTCTCTCTCAGGCACCTCAAGTAAACCTGTCCAAAATAATCCTGGGCAAAGATTTACCACATTTCAGTAGATTACCAGCAAGATCCTGTTTGATATTATCAATGTGACAAGCAGATACATTTATTTGAAATTGTTATAGATATAACGATTCCTTGTCAGTCTGTCACATTCTGAATCTACAGGTCTGATTAACGTTGAGACATATGGATTGAAATGGGCAAAGCCCATTACATCCAAAGCAGTTTCATTTGTAAACCTTTTAACGTAGACACTTCAGAGCTGCATATTCCTGGGAAAAACAACTCCATAAACAAAAACTGGGAGAATAGACACAGGAAGAGGTAAAAAAAAAAAAAAATGAGCTCAGACTAAACTTTCAGGGCTGGGGGGTGTTGTGAGAAGAAAAGCAATTCTTTTTTTACCACACTCCTCAGACTATAGTCAACAATCACATACCAGGCACCAAACCCTGGAGTTAAGCTCAATGCATAACACAAAAGACTGAAGATTCCCTTTACATGTTGTCTTTAACGTGGTCATGTACAGCTGCAGTGTTCAACAGATACCAGTGTGAACAAAGGGAAGCAATACTGAATAAGCAATGTCGCCCTTCGTTCAAAAGGATGGATGATGTAGCATCGATGATGGGACAGTTCAGAATAAAGTCCTCTCTCTCTCTACGCTTTTAATTTTCCATTTTTCTTGTTCGTTCTGTAGGTGCTGGGATGCACAGGCAAGTTCTGCTTTCTTTGTGTTCACCTTTCCCAGATTTCCATGTTAAAGATGAAGCAAGTTGAGAGAGATGCCTGTCTGAAGTAACAAGTGCTACAGAGCCTGTAGCTAAGTAGCAACACAGCTGAGCGGCAATGAAGCAATAATTCCTTGAAGATGTATGCCTATGCGTGTGTACACAAAGACAAAAACATTTACAAAACTGGACAATATTACAGAGGATGGTATTCCAATCATGGCTATAAACACACACTAGCAATGCATGTTAAAAACATATACAAGTGCTCAGTCCCTCAGACTCCCAAGATTCTTTGCACAAGGTGGGGTAGATGTCATCACTGAAACAGGCATGTGTGGGTGAGTTTAGGTGATGGATGGGAAAACCAGCAAGATCCAAAGACGGTGACAGTCTGTACAAATTGCTGAAGATTCAAGAGGCTCCTACTGGGTTTGGGAGCTACCTGTATCCAAACCCATGGCCTCAGTGGGCCCCAGCCCATCTGTCTTGGTTCTCTTGGCTTCAGGGGGCTGGCATACTGGATCATTTGGAGGAGATGGCCTCTCTGGAACAGCACAAAACCGCACAGGATGCAATCAGTGCTGGTGGGCTCCAGCAGAGAGCTCAGCCTCTCCCATAGGGATCCAGAAATTCAGTTCTGGACCTGAAAGACTGAATTTCCATCAGCTGACTGCATCACCACGTCAAGTCAGTGAGCTCTGTTATCCAGAGCACACACAACTAGCTGTTCTGTCGCACACTACTTTTTCCGTTTACAAAATAAAATGTTAATTAAGGTTCCATTAATTACTGGTAAAACGGCACTTCCACACAGTGAAACTTCCACCAACTTGCAGGCTTTTCAAGAACTGGGTGAGAAACACCTTCTGCCCTGAAGGAGTGAGAACTGACCGTGCTTGGCCTTCTCCATGGAGGAGGGTGCGGCAAAGGTTTGGGGCGAGGCAGGAGATCTTGTGGAAACAGGAGTCAGAGAAATGCGCCTGCATGTTTGGGGAGAAAAGAAACAGGAAGAAAGTGACTACAGCAAAAGGTACACCATTTTAAACACTTTCTGGGGGGAAAAGAATGTCTGCCAGTTTTTGGGCCTGGATTTCGGCAAGGGGCTACTGGTTTCATGTGCAATTTTAATCATTCCCACAAGTCCAGTACTGATAGTAATGCAGGGAATTCCCGTAAGACATATGAATTAATCAGCATACATGAATAGATCAAATCAATACATAAATCTGAGCCTTCTGTCAGTCTAGTAACATGGGAAGTACAGGTAGAATGGACCACTGAAGCACAAATCTGTCCTCTGAAGAATAAAAAAAAAAGAACACTGCATCCAGAAAGATGAAATAACTGGGGTAGAGGATCCTCACAACGTATAAACAGAGGTGGAGCAGTGAAAAGATTAAGTTTCAGGCAAGTCGGCTTAAAATATATCCATTGCTAGAAATAAACAGAGGAATGAGTTGTTCAGGTTACAATATATATGGTACTCGACGTTACAACACATCAACATTATTTCAGCAGATTGTGTTTCATATACAGTAGCACTCAACAGCCAGACAGAATCTGCAAAGAATGCTATGGCTAAGGCAAAAACCTAAGGGCCATCAGAAATGCACCAAGCCATTAGAAGCACCCTTATGGATGACCTTAACAAGGCTGTCCTAAGAAGTCTACTGTACTCCTTAATACTGGAGTCAGACATAGGAGCCAAACAAATCTTTACATTTGTGAGGTACATGGCAACTTAAAAATTCCTCAGGAACTGAAATCATGGACGGAAATGTAGATGATGCTGAAGTTATGTCGTCAAGGAGCAGTTGAAAAACTAAGAGGACTTCAAATAGGAATTAGCAAGAATACACTGCATAGCTTATCGTTTGGCCCCTTGGGGCTGTGAGGCAGCCAGTTCAGTGGAGGCAAAAAGTTTTGGGATGATTAGAGAGCTTTTCTGTGAGAGGCTTCAAGAATTGCAGAAGCAACTGGATGAGCTTGAACTGAAGTTTACTCAGGCCCACAGAGTGGGGTGGTCATCGATGTACAGTGCAGCTTCAACTGTGTGTTGATCACTGAAAGCTCTGAGAGACTGTGGACTGTGACAAAGCCAAGGGCCAGGTGACTTGTCAGTTCAACTTTGTGACCCTCTGTCACAGGATGATGGATGCAAGTAGTCCTTCTCTCAAAGCATTAGAGTTCAATTCATGGTTCAAGGTACCAAAGTAGAAAAGATCAACCAAAGATCATCCATTCAAATCCCACAGAACAGAAATTCCTTGAGTACTACATTCTTAAAACAGCCTTTAATGATGCACATTTGTTAGGTCCTAGATTGAAGAAATTGCCAGATGCAGCAATGGATCTTTCATGGTTCAATGTTCTGGAACCAAAAGAGAGCCATGGAGTTGGAGTTCAGAACTATGTAAGTGGGCCATGGTCTCCAATGGCTTTATTATCCTACCAAGAGTTTTTCGAGATTTAGCTGAATGAATATAGGGATGTGTTCTGAAAAATGGGAAACCTCCTAGTGATACAAGCCTCATGGAGGTCATGTGAAAAACACACCGAACCAGATTAACCTGATGCAGATTTCAGAGCTTGAGCCTCCAAGAGCAGTTTAACACAAACTGAGCTACTATCAAGTAGAAAGAGATGAAAAGATAGAAGAGACGGATGATGGGGAAGGACTGAGAATGGAGTGGGCTTGTATTTCTTCTAGTGCTGACTGATAAATCGTTTTTTTAATCATCATCGCGATATGAACATGCGGGACACGCACATTTCAAAAGACTGCCTGAACCGTGATAAGAAAAAAAATCAATATATTTACACCCCTCATGCATTCACATTCCACATGTGAACATTGGACCTATCAGGTGGAGGCGTCATGCGAAATCTCTTTCACCTCACAAATACCTTCCTTCTCTTCGGCCAGCTGTCTACATGTTGACACAAACGTGATGATGCAATCATGAGCTTCAAGTTGCCCTGTAAGTTTCCAGTTCATTCCATTTACATCAATAAAATATTTTCAGGAATATTGTTTAAAAAGGTGTATTCAAGTATTATAAAAAAAATCATTTACATTTAGATTGATAAGCGACATTTTATTATGGATTAACCAACACGTTTTATTACATTATTAATGCATATTTAGCTCAATGGTGATACGTTTTAAATCGATTGTAACTGTATATTTAGCTTGATAAAAATTGTTTCACTGACATGTTTATTAATAATGTATACTTAGCTCCATAGCAACATGTATTATTATTACCATATATAAAAAACATTCACAAAAGTTTTAAAAATGGTGTGTTTATTATAAAGAAATAGTTTACATTTAGCTTGATAGTATTACCAGCATTTTATTAATGTATATTCAGCTTGATAGCTAAGCGCCTTGATGATTATAATGGAACATTTAAAATTGTAATTTAGAAAAATTAATGTATATTTACTGGCTTGCTTAAAAAATATCTGGGGGAAAATAACTGTTCAAGAGATGATGTTAAGAAGAAAATATTTTAAAAGGAGCTGGGGAAATTAATTTCTTAATTAAATTAATTATTAGCAATTCTTCTTTAAATTAATGTTGGTTGGGCATTCATGTGCAATTTGTTCAATATAAACATGTTTGAAGTACTTATTTAATCCTTTTTTCAATGGACATAGACCCCAAATATTTATTAGCCTAAGTCAGCAGTGTACCTATTAAAGCAGGAAGACATCGTAACTGAATTACTAATATGCACACTTCTATATTTATCGCAAGTCATCAGTGTTAATTTTGGCAAGAGTGTTCACTTTAGTTTTAGTCTTAGTCACGTACTGAAAATTGTAGTTGGATTAAAGTCACATTTTAGTCTTTTCTTTTTGTTT
>JAODKC010000001.1:43695362-43708619 GCA_026777985.1 Mormyrops attenuatus | reverse complement strand
CCCCCCCCCCCCCCCCCCCCCCCCCCCCCCCCCCCCCCCCCCCCCCCCCCCCCCCCCCCCCGCCCCCCACAGCACAGGTCACATTGGCACTGCAAGTCATCCAGTCAACAGGAAGGGGGCAGTCAACCTTTTCTCTCACACGTACCTTTTGAAGCTCTTCCGAGAAAAGACGTATGTGGTGTTAGTGACATTTTCACCAGCCTCCACACAGCCAGCTGCATTATGGGAAGTGACATAACATTTCCTGTTTAGTTATGGGCACCCTCAATTACTATACAGGTACTAAGAACATCAGTATAGAACATTAAAGTGATGTAACTATAGCAGCGTATGTGCCACAGTTATCAGGGGCAGGGTCCAGAAGAGCATAAATGCAATGGGAATATCAGGGTATGCCGATACCCCCAAAAAATTAGAGATGTGCAGCACCTGGAGCGAGCAGGAAGGAGCCATCAGGGGTGAAGGTGAGCCGGCGGAAAAACGACCGCATGCTGTCATCATGAAACATTCGGTAGTTCTTCACCTGTGAATGAAAAGCTGAGCGTTTGAACATCAGAGGCACTCTTAGTGAAGGGGTAACATTTGAATAACATTAAACATGAGCCTTACAAATGCCCTCCTGCCATCATCTAAGAACTAGGCCCCATACTGCTGAATGACAGGGGAAAAGCCTAAAACGTTTCAGACCTCTTCAGGTCAAGCATTGCTCCACAATCACCATCAAGCAGAAAACGACAGCAAAATGACAGCTGTCCCTCCCCACTGACCTCTCCTTCAGCAGAACCTCCGGAGCACATCCTGCTGGTGTTACAGGTCTTCTTCCTGGTCTGAATGCTGTACACACGCAACACCCTGAATGCGACATACACAGAGGTCAGAACAGCACCGGGAAGACAGACATCCATCACAGAGGGATACGCCTACCTACCTGTCACAGCTGAGGGTGGTGATGTATTTTCCCAAGGGGTCCCAGGCCACTCCCTGTACGTAGCTCTTGTGATCATTGAAAATGTACATCTTCTGACCTGGATATAGTCCAGATGTGTCCATAAATCAAATGCCACATAACAATGTCCTGGGAACCAAGGGGTGGGGTCTACGGCGTACGAGCGCGGAGCCTACCCTTCGTCACATCCCACATGATGGCAGTATTATCCACGGAGCCCGACACCAGGAAGTTACCATCGACGGCCCAGGAGATATCATACACGTCCTCAATGTGACCCCTAAGGGTGACAAATTATTTGATGTCCCACAATATCAGGTGCCCCTGTAAGCGGCTGTGGGGGAGGAGGTAGCCCTCCCATTCACAAAAAGGCCCCACATCCACCCTGAAAACCCTGCAATAGAGCAGACACACTGGGGCGGGCAGCTGCTGCTGTAGCCACAGTCCCGCTATCCTGATCTCTAATCCCCTGTCGGTTAACCACTGTGGGGCATCCCCCAACCGCAAACCTCCACCTTTCTCACCGAAGCGTCTTCACCACAGTCCAGCACTCCTTGTTCAGCCGGGCATCTTCATCCTCCTGGAAGGTGGCCGGCTCCGGCTCCTTGCTGTCGTTCAACTTCCAGAGCAAGATGGCTGCATCTGGGGAGATAAAGGGGCAGGATTTATGCAGTGCACCCGCTGCTGGCACTACGAGTGTACATTGGTAGATCAAGGCTCCATACTCGGAGACTCAAGAGTTCTTTACTGTTGACACATCCATGTACAAGTACACAGTGTGCTGAAATACCCCCCAGTTACCATTAGGCCTCTTTTGATGCTACATATTAACACAAATACAATGGACATTAATGTTGATTTCACCATGGGTATAAAAAACATTAATTACACTTATCCACTGGCTCCTGGATCCCAAGCCTTGGCTTTTTGAAACAACTAATGACCTACCATCACCACCCGAAGCCAGCAGCTCGGAGCAGGGGGAGAATCGCACTACATTGACTGCCTTGGTGTGCCTGGCGAGGTTGGAAAGAAACTCCACAGCTGTCTTCCCGTCCGACCCGGTCTCCACTTTCCACATCTGCAATTGCAAGGATCTACATCACATCCTGTAGGAATGAGAACAGCCCAATGCCCCTCACAAAAATCAGCCTGAAAGACCCACCCTCACTGTGCTGTCCACCCCTGCAGTGGCCAGCCGATGGATTCTGCCTTCAGCCCACTGCTGGAAGTCCATGCCGTAAACAGGCTCTTTGTTGTGCCATGCAATCTCACAGGTTGTGACCTTCATGATGCTGCAGCTATGACAGAAAGCCACACATGCTACAGGATAGTATACAGCAGTCACACCAGCTGGAGTTTGTTCAGCCTTAACGTTAAGATAGAAATGAAACGTAACGGACAAATTCTCACAAATAAGCTTGTACTCCGAATTACAGGTTAAACGAGACGTCTTCGTCAATTAGGTTACAAATGACCGTGTTTTAAGACAAACGTGACCCAATAAGTCACTGATAAAAAAATAACTCGTAACGCAGAGAAAAGTCAATGCAGCCAAGATAAATTAGAGCGCACATAGTTTAGGGGGTACACAGCTAATTAAACCGTTGAATTACAGCGGCGTTGAATTACCACCATTTTAGTAAGCGCGTAACTTTATTGCTAACCTAAGTTTCGATTCTCTTGTTTAGTACAAAACAATCAGCAAACTCACGCCTCTATACGCCGGTTATAGGAAGACTTGATTATGTCCGGCAGTCGGGATGAGAACGCTGCGTTATCGCGTTTTTTCTGATATGTCCACGGCTCCCTGATCTTGCTCCCGGCTTTGTCCCGGTGCCGCTCGGCCGAATCACTCGGTTTCCCGCGCTGGTTTTCGGCCGGGAGCCCCTCCTACTCCGACCGCTTCCGGTCGCGAGACAGTTTCCGGTATCCTACGCGTTTCCTGTTAACTGGTTACGGTCTTCCGAGTAGGACCACAGTGGTATGCACAGTTGCTTAGGGGGTCTCTACTTGTAATGCGTAATTGCGTAAGTAACTAAGAACTAAGGACCGGCTGTGAAATCCACCTGTAATATTTTTGCCCCGACATTTTAAGATCACTGTTCCCTTCTACCCAGATCCAACTAGCGCGCGTCTTTACAGGGCTGCCAGGACATTCATGCTTTCAGGCTCTCACGCAAGAAATCTTAAGGCAAATCTATATTATTCCATTACAAACCTAAAATTTTACATCAAAAGCATTGGGGTAGTTTGCAAACCCAACACTCTACTTATTGGGTGATAAACTGTTACTTACATGTAAATGCGTGTGTAGCATTGTCTCAAATGGAAAATCTTACGCCGGCCAGCTCACCAAAGTTAGCAACCCCGTCTTTATCCCGATTTTGCAAACTTAGTTACCTAACATCGGTTGTGATTCCTTTTCCTGCATCCCACTCTAACTGCGTCACTGAGAAGTTCACGGCTTTTAGGGAAGCTTCGAGAGTCTTTCTCGCACACGGTACAAAGGCAACATTTTAAGGAATTCCCATATTTATTAACACATGTATGAACACAAAGCTGAATGTGGTAAATTAACACCCTTGAGGCCCAATGAGTAAAAATGTACGTTTTGACTGTTTAATTGACTTATAGATATAATCAGATATGGCAATGTGATTTATAAAAGCAGATGAACTCAACTGTGCAAATAAATTACTGTATAGTTAGGTAAATTAGGCATTCTTTGAGACCATTGTGTGGGGGTCAGATTTCCTTGGCATTCAGTTCAATTTGGCTTTAGTAGGGGATTCAGTCAAATAATTATCTGCAGAATATTTGTCCAGTCAAGTTAGATGACCATATTTTACAAGCTGCATCTGCACAACTAAAAATGCAGTGGAAGAAAAAAACAGATTATAGCATTGGAGAGAAGTGTCCCATAAGCCCCAGCTGTTCGTATGTCTTACAATCTTTTAAAATATTATGAGAACAAAGTCACTTTTCTCACAAAATTGGTACGGTACCTTTGGACCACGTCTATTGCTATGAATACACTTCAGCTACTTTGGATAACGCATCCCAAGTTGTGAGATGGTTCCTCCTTTTGTGCTTCGCGGAAGACCTTAAACATCTTAAAACAACAGCAATCCAGTTGAAACATGGTTTTAAGATAAACAGAAAGGCTTTCATCCATCCATTCATCTTTTAACCGCTTATCCCGGTCACATTCACAAGAGAAAAGTTTTCATTTGACTCTAAATCCTAATCAATCTCTACAATGAAAACAATACACGGCAGTAGCGCAACAATTTTTAAATGTACCACTGGAGACAGTTGCCAATGTCCATCAAAGAATAATGCTTTTTAAGGTAATTTTCAGAGAACCAGGTACAGAATATCCCAATGGATTCTAAGGATTCTGAAATTTTACCTTCACTTTCCTTATGGGAATGCATTTCAAAATAGTTAAAAATTGTGACATGTAGAGTTTTGTTTTTTGGATGTGCTAAATCACAATGCAATACTGGAGAGCAAAGCAGTTGACTTGTGGCAGTTTTCCCACTGGAAGACATGTATAAAAATGGCCTGGGAGCTTCGGCATGCTGTCACCCTATGGCTTCTTTCCGCTCACTGCTTTTTCAAGTACCATAACCATTGATGATTTCCAGCAAGCTAGTCTTCAGTGGTTTAAAATCCAGTGATTTGTAAATCTAACTTCTCAGGACCGTAGATGAATGTTTTGCTTAGTAAGTGAAGCCTTCTGGAGTTAAAAAAAAGAAGAAGAAATAAACAAACGGTTTCAACTGTCTATAGAAAAGTGATGAAGATCCCTACGCTGTAAAACTGCTTCAAAGCAAGCATCGGGAAAAGAAACAAAAATATTTGTCAGGATTTAAATCAACCCCATTAAGTTAAAAGGGTCATTATCTTTTTTTCAGTGCAAAAGATTTTCTTTTTTTTTTTTTAAATAATAATAGATTGATATGAAAAAATAGAAAAAATACATAATGTACAAAGATTCAGAGATACATTCAATAAAGTCTGTTTCTGATATATATAAAATAAAGTGAGACAGGCAGATATGGAGGTAGAAGGAGAGAGGCCAGCAGGGGGTGTCCAGCATCTCTTTGTAATTGTCCCACTGGCCCCCACTGCATATCTATGTGTCCCCTGCCTCCCCCACTTCTTCCAAGACCTGTGCCAGGATCTCGTCGATGACCTCGCAGTCATAGTTGACTTGCTCCAGCTCCAGTGCGGGAATGAAAGTCACCAGCAAGCGACCCACACTCCGACGCAGTTCATTCAGTTTCCTGTAGGGGGCAGAGAGGTAGAGCTGTGTGTATGACGGGTCAATGTGAGCAGCTAACCCAATTCCGCCTGCCTGAATGTTACTTACTGACTGTTAAAGAGGCTACAGCTCACAGCGCTATGTTAATGTTGATGTAATTATCAGATCCCAACTTCAACATAGACATGCCATCACAAAAACTCAAGTTTCTACCTTTGAGCCTCATCTGTGGGCACTTGTGTGCCCGCAGGGCTGGGGGTTGCCGTGCTGTTTTGCTCTGCAGCAGCAGAGTCCTCTGTGGCATTCTGGGCCTCTTCTCCAGGTTTGGGGCTCCCTGTCTCTCCATTTGTTCTCAGCTGCTCCAGCTCTCTGTTCAACTCTTCACACTGACAGGACAAGATAAAAGGAAGATAGAAATGGGTGACTGTATGTGTGTGTGTGAAGCTGTGCTCTTCTGTTTAGGAGACACACACACCCTGGCTCTGAGCTGCATCCTTTCATTGTTGCTGTGGTCCAGGTCTCGCAGGAGTGAATCTACTTGCAGAGCAACTTCATCATCCTCCTCTGCCTGACGGGACGTCTTTACCTCCTGCTCCGGCCTCTCCTCCTGCCCCTGACAGGAGACCTGCTGGCAGGGAGTCTGCAGCCTCTGATCCTGCTCCTCCTCCTCTTCCTGCCACTCAGTCTGAACCTCCTGTTCACAAAGCTCCTTCTTGACCAGGCTCTGCCTCAGCTCCATTATCTGGGCCTCCAGGTCCTCTGCCTTGCAGGTGAGCTGGTGCACCTGTTCCTTGTAGGTATCCCTCTCCTGGGCAGTGGTCTGCATCAGCTCCAGCAGCTGATCCTGCTGCTGCTGCGCGTCCTGCAGGAGCATCTCCATGGTCTGCTTTGCTCCTATCGCCTCCTTTTCAGCCACTTTCTCCGGTGCCTCAGATGTCACCATTGCCTCTCCTTCTGGGTTCTCCAAGTGGAGCTGCCCGGGTTCCCCACCCCCTTCTTCTTCCTCCCTGTCCATCTGCTCCTCCTCCCTCCCTGCCATCATCTCCTTCTCAGCATCTGCTGGCTCCCCCTCTTGCATCTGCTCGGTGTCTATGGACTTCTCTTTCTCTGTCTCCTCGCCCGTCTCTGCTTTCACGGTGGGCTTGGGGTCCGTCTGGGTGGTGGTGGAGACGTGATTCTGGGGAGTCTGCGGAGAGGAGGCCTCATGGAGCGTTCCGGTGGTGTTGGTCTCTGATGCCGCCTCAACGGCAGCGTCGTCGCTGCACTCCAGGTGCATGCCTGCGGTCTCCTCGCTGACACGCCGCTCGGTCTTCACCTTGGCAAGGTCGAAGGTTGGCGCCGTGGGTTTTGGCGTGCTGCCAGTCTCGACGATCACCACGTCATCGTCGTCATCGCTGGCAATGACAACTGGTGAAGACCGGCCCGCCTCGGTGGGTTCCGCTGCCTCTGCTGCTGTGCCGTCATGGAATCCATTGCTTCTTGCCCGTTTTCTCTCCACACTATCAGGGTTCAGCGAAATTGTCCTCTTCATCCTGCACAAATTAAACATGCTCGGTTTGCAGTGATTCTCAGCCCAAAGCTAGTAAAAAGCTAGGACCAGATGTCTGGCTGTACCTCGCAGGAGTGGACAGCGAGCACACGTTGGAGATGATGGGCATGTCACTTGCGGTGGAACGGCAACCTGCAGGACAGCAGTGAGACAGCACGTATAACATGGACTCCCCAGGGGAATGCTCACATGACCACGCTGAGCGACGGACAGGAGACAACAGGAAGCTGCATTCACCGGTACGTGACAGGGTGGTGGAGCCTGATGTGGAACCTCCAAGGGATCCTCGGACTCCACTGCTGACTGATGGTGTGGCCAGAGAGCTCGACGTTGACACCACGGGCTGGAAGTTCTGCGGAGGACGAGTGAAGCGTGAACTGGAATCATGATGCATATTTTAACTTAAACCAACCCAAGAGCAGTCTAATCACCCATAACGGATATTAACGCACAAACAAAGCCTTAAAGGTGACATAGAATGAAAATCCGATTTTACCTCAGTATAGCTGAATAAGGAGAGTTTGGTACATGGAACTGACGTGCCATCAACCTCAGACGCTGTTATCTCTTTCAAATATAAATCCCGCATATGTAAAAGAAGGTGGTTAAACGGGCTGATATAGAAATCCTAGACTGTTACAAAACTCTAAACTATGCCCCAAAACTTAACATACACCAGCCCACTTTCAAGCCCAGGAACCTGCACAACCTACTTTCTCTCAAGGGGCATATGTGCACAGTTTCCGCAAGTGCACCTGGCAAGGAAAACAAATACAGTCGACCCTTCTACATCATGACTTTCCCCATTGTGGTTTTGATATTTCACAGGGTCGGCATAAGAAAAAGTTTTTTTGGAGTTTGGTCAAAGCTGCAGATGACACGTGAAGGTCAGCTGACCACAACGATTGCTAACTCATTAATGCACCAGATATACCTACAGTGCTGGTTTGGAGGAAGTGTGTTTACGGCAGCCTCTAACAGCGATATCATGTTTCTTGTCTCTTTTTGTGTCGCTCGCTTCATTCCAACTATGCAGGTTGCTAATATTATTAGCAACTATGCTTTTGGGAAACGTATTTTAGCAGGGGAGTAGTTAACAACATTATGAAGTTGGTAATACTTACATTGACTTTTACTAGCTACCGAAACATCTAATTGATACTGAAGTAAATAAAATTGAAATCAAAAGTCCAAATTCATTACAAACAACACATTTACGAGCTGCTGCTCTGGCTGTTTGGAATTCTTGATAAAAATTGCATGACGAAGCTAGCATCGAAAAGTCATTTGTGCTACGTTAACGTGTGCTATGCTAACATTGTACGAAGGCTGATGTGGGACAGAGTAGAAAGAGTACACTTTAAAATAATGATAAAAAGTGCAGTAAATACATAAACCAGTTATAAAGTTGTTGATCATTATCAAATATTATGTACTGTACATAGTTGAATGTGGTATACATGACTGGCAGCACAGCAGGTTTGTTACACCAGCATCACCACAAACACGTGAGTAATGTGTTGCGCTATGATGTCACTAGGCGATAGGAATTTTTCAGCTCCATTATAATCTTATGGGCCCACCATCTTGAATGAGGTCCGTCGCTGACCGTAATGTTATTATGCGGCACATGACTGGAAATGTTAGTTCTTTGTGAGCCATCGCAGTGTCTCACTGTAAACAGGTCAATCAGAACAGAGCTCATCAACAATTAATGAGCCCAACAAAAAAGAGGAAAGTGGCCAGTTTCATTCTATGGCCAAATAACAGCCTTGTAAATGGACCTGTAAAATCACTTCTGGGCATTTTTTTGACCAAACCAAAGTTCACACACCTTCTATGTAGACACCAGAGAACAATTTAAAATACTGGAAAGATGCATTCTCTGGCACCTTTAAAAAGTACAGAGATTCAAATGGGTGTTCAATAAAAAAAAAATAAAAAATTAACATATGTTGGAGACAAACTTTTCAAAATGTTGCCAAGACATGATGCCAGTACCAAATCTGTTATTTAACTCAACCAAAACAAGACTAGTGTTTAACAACTTCAGGTTTATCCATTGTCCAAACCAGCTGTTCATTGGGATTTAAAGTCTGAGGCCATCTCCTGTATGTATTCTACTGCGCCCCCTACCCACCGACTGCTTCAACTGCCGTTTGAGATCCTCATGTTGCCTCCTGAGGGCTTCGTTCTGTTGTGCTAGGGCTGTGATGCGCTGCATGTCCGCAGCCTTCTTCACCTGCTCCATCTGTAAACACCCACACATGCCTTTGTAACCCAGAGCTCTGCACCAGCATCCTGGCTCACTGATCACCATCTCCACAGCTCACCTGTAACCTACTCTTCTCCTGCTGCATCTTGTTGTACCTCTCCCTGGAAAACACAGAGAGCCCTTTAAAATGCACCTTACTGCCAGCGTATGGACAGTCAAGACACGTCAGAAGGAGAGTCTCACTGCTGCTTGTAGGTCTTCTGGTAGGAAGGCTGGTCGTCGTCTGAGTCTTCTGGTTCCTCATCCATATGGCAGCTCCTGAAAAGGAACATCCTTCACTGCTCATGCATGTGTAAGAACATGCATGTCCATGCACACACCGACTTGCACCATCACCTGTACTGGGGGTCAGGGTTCATGTGGCAGAACCACTTCTCAGGGAGCAGAGCAAAGTCGATACCATCTGGGAGCTTCCGCCACTTCAGGCAGTTGTCACATTGCACCCAGTTCTGATCCGGACGCTTCCTGGAGACACAAGGTACAGGATAGTGTCTCATCTGCTCTGTACCGGTTTCACCTCCAAAAGCCCATGTCTTCCCAAAAGCTCACATGGTATCTTCCACTGGTATCATGCAAGTAGGATCTTCTTTGTCACGTTTGAACCGGATTTCATTCCAGTACTCTTCCAGTTTCACCCCAAGGTTATATATAGTTTTCCTGGAAAGAGTAGAAATAAATGAAAATAGCAGATACGCCACACCAACATCTTCAGGTGTGCTACCTGCAAAGCTCAACTACTACACTGCCCAGTACACTACACTCAGTTAGTATATTTAGCAACTACTACAGAGGCAGAACAGTAACTACGCTGACACTGAAACTAAGAGAAAGGCCTTCAAGGGCTTTCGACTGTCACCCATGTGTGTGAAAGGAAGGCAATTATAGTGTTATCTTCAAAACTAACTAAGATATTTTGCCACCAGGTAAAACAGAGCCTAAGAGACCTGATTACAGTAATCAATTTTGATAAAACATGCAGTTACGGTGTTTTGCTTTTGTATGGCAGTATATAACAATTACAATATTCTTCCTGGAATTTTTCTCCAATTGTCACTAACCCTAAATCTGTACACCGAAACATGTAGATGTAGCCCAGGCCTGTACCAGTACCTGTATTCATCCGTGTAGTCAAAGTCTTGCTTGTTGTGTGTTGGTTTAAGGAAATTACACTCAATCACGCCGATGACTCCAACTCCCCGGTTATTTGCCTGTTCAGAGATAGAAAAAGGAATGAGCAGAGAGAGGCCAGAGAGGTCAGGAATTGAGGAAACCTGCCATTAGTCCTCACCTTGAGCTGACAGCCCACCCTCTCGTAGGCCTTGATTAGGCGGTTTCTATGATACATCATGATGCCGTACTGATCCTTGCTTTTCGTGTTGTATCCGAAGGTGATCCGGATACGTTTGTTCTGGGTTGAAGGTTAAGGGAAAAAAAAATCAAAGAGATTCATGGATATTTTTTTCCCGATGATTCCTAGAGGTTGTCATCAGAAACACTGGGTGAGCCACCCAAAGGGCATATTAAAAGTAAAAAAAAATTAAATTTTGATATTGTTCTGGCTTCGAAAACAACCAACCAGGACTTGCATGAATGAGGAACAAACTGCAAGGGACTATACACAGGATACAAGGAAGATGGGCCTGTAGTGGTCTGTAGCGATGAATGCCAGGCTCTTGGAGATGAGCTGCGTCTTCACCTTCTGACCTCTGATGATGATCTGCATGCGAGGCTTTAAGTACAAGATGCTGCAGTAGGCCTGCAATCAATTACACAAGATGCCAAACAATAAACAAGTACAATGACAAAGCGGTAAAAACCAAAAAATAATAAGTTGTAGCTTGTGCCCTTTGCAAACCCCTCTCCCCAACACTCACGCGCAGGGAGTAGTCACTCTCAGGGACAGACTGCATGATCCGATCTGGCCGCTTGTACCTCTCACTTGTATTCTCAAACACGTCAGCCGGGATCTGGATGTCGTACCTGTCGATGTTGAAATCGAACTCTGGCTGCCCGCTGGACATCCTGAGGAGAGTATACGGCATATATTGAAAACCACGCAGACCGCGGAGGTGGAGAACACTGGGAGTTGCCAAGCTCCCCCCCCTCACCTGCGCAGGTTCCAGATGATGATGCGCGTGCCAGTGGAGCAGACGGAGTCGATGGCATGCAGCTCAGATAAAAGCTCCGTTTCGGATTTGAACAGCGAGTACCTGAGGATGTCCTGCAGGCTGGCAATGTGCTCGGCGGTGGCTCTGAGTGAGGTCAGGAGTCAAGGAGGCGGCGACAGACAAAAGGCTACATTGTTTTTTTTTTTGGTTTTTTTTAGAAGTACGGTGCCAGAAAATAAAAGACTATCCCCGCAAAAAAATAAATAAAAAAAACAACATTTACTGGCACTCAGTTTATACACACTATAAAGTAACAACTGCAACAATAAAATCAAACTGCTTCACTGGTTCAGCTTCATCTCAATTTCTCACCCAATAAGTGATATAAGAAATGCTCTCAATCACCAGCAAACGAAACCAGTTCGCCCCACTCAGACAATAAAAGATATATTGATTATGACTGACAAGCCTGAAGGTGACGATGGGGACCACCACATGCTCGGCCTGGATGCTCTCCAGGTAGCTCTGGGACAGCAGCCCCACACTCATAGTGTCCCTTGTCTTGGAGAAGACGATGGCGTCCTTCCCCAGACGCATAGAACCAGACTTGAAGCCGTTTCCGTACAGGCCCACTGGGATGTGACCGTTGATGGCTTGCTTATCGCTGAACCCGAAGCTGGAACAGAGAAAAGAGTGAAATGAAAAAGCTTTACAAAGCAGAAGCTAACAAGTCATTAAACCCGCAGCCAAGGGTTATTAATCCACAGCTAGTATAAATACTAGGTAATCCATTTGCAGCCAAGGTTACACTCATCTGGTGAAAATGAGGCACATTTTTACTTCCTCCAAGAGTTTTTTGGAACAGCGGTTTTCCAACCTCAGCATTTTGTGCATTTTGTCGTAGGTCATCCCTGCTCCGTTGTCCATGAAGGTCAGGCAGTCGTGGCCCTTAATGCGTGTTTTGTCGATCCAGAACTGCTTAGCATTAACATCTGGGTCGTAGGCATTGTCTGTAAACAGAAAGAGAAACAGAGTTGTACACAACCAGGTGTCCCCACGCTGGAAATCATCAAGCAGACCAGGAAACCTCAACCAATGCCAGGGAAAATTAAGTGAGGTAGGATGTAAAGCGGTCATGGACCCGCCACATCACCCGAATTCTGTGCCCTGGATTCTAGAAGGATACGTACCCAGGCAGATCTCACATCTTGGGGGGCAGGCATTTCATGAGCGATTTAAATGAGGGCATTGGCCCGCCGGGGGTATTCTGGGATCACAGATGGAGCCGTGACTTGACATCTCGATCCAGTCACCCGGGTTGTATGGCAATGGCAAAGAGCGTCACAAGAAGGTGACATAATGCTAGACACTAAATGGAGTTTATATATAGGAGTGCTGTGTCCTTGAGCTGCTGTATCACTAATGTGAGAGTGCCAGGATACAAGGCGCATCTGGGGGCATCAACCGGCGAAGATAGTGATACAAAGGCCAAGTACTGTACAGACAGGGGAGTTCTGAACGGTCAACAAAGAGGAGGGACACTGCCACCATCGTCTAGCACCACATTGATCTCATGCTTCTGCCCCAGAACACGCATATAACCTCTACTTTCATTTCCACATTTTAAAGATACATCATTAATTTGACATGGGGAAGTACGAGCAGTTCTCCCTCCAACATCTCTACGATCAGAGTGATTCACATCTACCCGAGTCACTGATTTGGCCAACAAAACAAAACCTGACCCTTAAATACGGCTCTCCTCCAAACTAGATCAATTTGATACTATGTGGAATAAACAGAGCTGTAAGAAGCACAGCACAGGGCTAAAGAGTAAAGGAGACAAGGCCACACACACACGCAGCCTACATTCCGCTCAAAATAGGCCAGAGAAGAGCCCATGAACAGGGCCAGAGTGGTACAGCTCAAGCTCCAGTTATTGGACTATGCATACTATGTGGATGGTACCATTCACTCTGGGGGGGGGGGCCACAGTCCGCACGTTATCCGGGGGGGCGCCACGAGACATGTGAAACTGAAGCGACTCGTCACGCAATTAAAAACACACAGGCACACACAAGGGACACCGCTGTTACTCAGCTGCGG
>JAODKC010000001.1:43674189-43688551 GCA_026777985.1 Mormyrops attenuatus | reverse complement strand
TACCCCCCCCCCAACCACCCCCCTACCCCCTTTTTGGGACCCCCCCCCCCCCCGCCCAGTACACCAGTTCCTTAAGCACCCACTGCCTGTTCATTGTCCCCCTGTATAATGTGCCATGTACACTGCAGCTACACAGCCTGACCTGAGCAGCTGGGATGAGTGAAGCTCCTAGATGAGAGGCCAGTGGGAGCGCCCTCTGCAGGTCTCCACCGTTCACTGTCTGACAATGGTGTGGCTGGAAGGGGCAACGCTGGTGCTGGCATCTGAGAGGACATTTGGGGCGATAATCAATAGCCGAATCTTTAGTTCTGCTGTGGTATAGTCACACAAAGTGTGCGAGCGCATGCTTTCTCAGTGTGAGGTCCATGAGATTCTTGGATCATAAGGCTGATTTATGATTACTGTGGACGCAGATGCTCCATATTACGGTTGTTGTGATGCAGTTTTTGTGACAGAGACTGGGTGCAGAGACAGTGTTTGAGGGCCAAATGCGAGGGCACGGACCACTCGAAAACAACCATGGACATGGGTTCTGTGATGCAAGCACGCCTCATTTATTGGGCAGTGGAACAGAAGAAAATCAGAAAGGAGATCAGACCAAACACTGTATATAAACACCTTTTCTACCCTCTCTGATCAGACTGATAACAAACACAACTAGCAGATTCAAATAATGGTTGGCTGAGGAAGTCCAGAAACACTGACATTTATATGATTCTTTGCTATGGGATTATAATGACTTGCGGATGGTTGCAAACTAAAATAAAATACATGTTTGTAACTCTAATTCAATTTACCTGTAAGTACATAATGCAAGGTTAGTAGTAGTAAAATACTTATTTTAAATATAACATTCATGTTGCACTTCATAAACATGACTTACGAGCAGCTTTACACTACAGTGCTATCCCAGGTCTGATGTCAAAGCGCATGGGGGTCTGGCGTGTTGGACCGAGCAGTGTGAAGATCCTGAAATGCAGACGGTGCATCTGCATCCACAGTAAGAACCAGCCCTTAATCTTCAAAATATACTCACCTGTTGTCTGTTATTTTTCTGCTGTATCTTATTGCTTTTCTTCCTACAGTAAAGAAAAACACCCATGGTCAGGTTCCCTTATGATATCTAAGAAATATCTAAGCAGTACCAGCACATGTGAGGCCTCTTACTGTCTCTTGTAAGGTTTTGGGTAAGACTGCTGCTCGTCTTCTGAGTCCTCATGATCCTCCTCTACCTGACAGCTCCTGCAACAGCACAAAGTTTACAAAACAGATCTGCTCCCTCGTCAGTCAGTTAATACCCACACAGATTTAATGTAAACTGGCACTCATCAACACAAAGCTGCACCTTCCTGCTGATCGATCCTTTCATACTGATGGAGGATCAGATGAGTAATGGCTGGGGTCCCACATACAAATGGTTAAGTCTTCTGAATCCGAAGGACCAGTTCTCCCCATTCTGTTACTGGTTACAGTATAAACCACAGACATCACCTGTACTGGGGATCTGGATTCATGCGGCAGACCCAATTCTCGGGGAGCCGATCACAGTCGATACCATCTGGGAGCCTTCTCCACTTCAGACAGTCAACACACTGAATCCAGTTCTGATCCGGATGCTTTCTGTACTCAAACAGCAAAAAACAAATATACATTTTCTGGGTTATGTCTGCTAGCTAACAGCGGCATCACTCTGCTTTTCTCAGAGCATGTCCAGACTCCACAGTATACACAGCTCTCAAAACAGACACGCCTTTCTAGTACTTACGCAATATCTTCTGTTGGTATTGTGCAAGTAGGGTTCTCATTTTTATGCTTGAAGTGGATTTCTTCCCAGTACTCTTGCAGCTTCACTGCCAGGTTATTCATCGTTTTCCTGGACAAATATCGCAAACTTAGAAAATCTGTACCAAATAACTTTTGGGCCATAATGTATTGGTGGGATGGGTTCTGCTAATCCACTAACTGCTAATTAGCAAACCTAACTTTTTCGTTACTGGATTAGCAGTTACACTAACTTTGAAAACCATAGCCTACCATTAGCTTTTGCTAAATTTAGTTCTGCTAACTGTAAATCCACTAACATTTCTTCGTAGCTAAAGTAAATAGAGTTTAACGGTAAAAACAATTAGAAACCCTAAAATCAAACATATTTGTTCCTTCTTCATTCAATTACACTTACTACTTTAGCCTAGAGTACCTCACATCCGACAAGTTATCTGGTCAAACTAGAAATCCTGTTTCGTGATACAGGTCCACAGTTGTATTTTCTGGGTTCCGATTGACAGAGCTATAGACCAACAAAGAGCTAAGACCCTCCTTCCTAGTTCCATGTAAATGGCACCATGTTTATAGTCCCCAAGCAGCTTTACTGACAGCAAAATATCAGGGCCAACTGCGAAATAGAGCTTCTCTGACAAAAACGTCTCATCTAGAGTATCACAAAAAAAACATTTCGGTGCAGATTTATTCCAGAGACCCTACCAATTGAGTAAGCCTAAAATATCCCCTGATTCTAATCTGACAGCTTGGACTTCATTGTTAAACAGGTTCAAATTTTAGCTCTCCAGGTCTAGGTTTTAAGGGTTTCAGAGCCAAAAAACCAAACCAAAGGTAAATCCATATAATAAAAATCAACGGTTATCATTAGCTTCTGCTAAATTTTTTAGTGGTTTACCGTTATCGAATTAAACTTTGGAGTTAGCAAATCAGTTATCAAAGCTAACTTTTCGGTTAGGTGTGCCCACCACCTCCAAAATGGCACCAAAAGTACTTACTGTCTGATGCTACAGTAAGTTCAATACCACTTTAACACAATTTTTTAACCCTCAAGAAAACTGATAATGATATTACAGCGTCATTCTGATGTACAGAACTACCTGTATTCAGCGGTGTCGTCAAAGTCCTGTTTGTTCTGTGTGGGCTGTAGAAAGTTGCACTCGATAACACCGATCACTCCGACACCCCGGATACCACTCTGTATGAATCATAAAGTAGAACTCAAGGTGTCTAACTTGTTGTGGACAATGACACAAGGAGTATGACCAACAGAATAGCAATAGTGCACATTTGAAACCCCACCATCAACACAAAAAATGCAAGAATATTTACAGGCTCACCTTGCGCTGGCAGCCCAACCTCTCAAATGCCTTGATTAGACGGTTCTTATGGTACATCATCATGCCATACTCATCCTTGCTTTTAATGTTGTATCCAAAGGTTATCCGGATATTTTCTTTCTGAGATTTGTTTAGGAAAATTAGTGAAGACAAGTGATCCCGATACCGTTTGAGTAGCTGCCGTAAAATTTAACAGGTAACATAAGTTCCCACCTTCAATGGACACCAGCTCTCCTTTAGGCCTGCACGATGTGTGATATTAATATCAACATTGTATGTTACTCACATGCAGCTGTCACATCCCAAGGACGGCGTTAGCTGGGTTGAGATTAGACTGAGGCAGTATATAACTTTTATACTGCCTCATATGGCATTTTGATAGTATTTACAAAAGCAACACTATTCCTTGCTGTCAGACTCACTCACAGACAGTGCAGCACGTTTTTGAGATATTTAAAAAAATAAGTGAGGAGGAGAAAAGCGAACAGAGACTGATCACCAATAGACATTTGTTTTCCACTGCATGGAAATACTGTTGCATTTCAGAGATTTTGAGCAAATTACGTGATTTGTCGTGATTGTTTTGTCGACAAACTGCGACACTACCGCCAACTTTCTTGACAATCTCTGTTGGCAGATAAGTTCCGTTTGGCTACAGGCATAGTTCATTTTGGGTAAACATTCGACTCGTTTTTTTGCTTCAAATATCACAATATTTATCACAAAAAATCCATTATTTCAGATATTGAGATATCTGAAAATTTTCCAATATTGTGCAGCCCTATTCTTCATGTAACATGATGTAACACATGGTGTGAAATGTAAAGTGACAAGCAGGTAATCAGACTAACGCTGTTGAGGCACCGAAACAGCATTCTGTTACCTAAATTACAGATTTCATCCATCCATCCATCCATTCGTCCATCTTCTAACCATTTATTCTGATCAGATTCTCAAGAGTAAAAGTGGATACAAGGAAGGAGGGTTTGTATTGGTCTTTGCGGGTGAATGCCAGGCTCTTGGAGATTAGCTGCGTCTTCACCTTCTGACCTCTGATGATGATCTGCATGCGAGGCTTTAAGTACAAGATGCTGCAGTAGGCCTATTCCACATACAGGAAGGAAAATTAGAGACCCCCCCAAGCTGCACTTATTGTATGCAAAATAATAAAATTTACAAAAATAAAAGATTTTTTTTTTCGCTTTTGTTACTTCTTGCATCTGCCTTTCATTTTGGACAGTCTGTATGACCCAATACATATCCCATGCTCCTTCCTCCAGTACTGGCAGCTACTTACACCCTCCACACCCTGCCTGAGATCCTACTGGTGCCCATCTGAAATACTCACACGCAGCGAGTAGATGATCTCCGGTACTGACTGCGTGACGCCTCGGTGCTTGTACACCTCACACGCATCTGCTGGGATCCGGATGTCATACCTGTCCGTGCTGAGGTCAAACTCCGTCTCTCCATTCGCCACTCTGGCAGGACCAAAATACACTTAAGACCCCTAGAGCACGCACACATGTTAAGGCTCAAGTCTCCACAAACGTATGGGTCACCTGCGCAGGTTCCAGATGATGATGCGTGTGCCTGTAGAGCTGACGGAGGTAATAGCCCTCAGCTCAGTGAGGAGCTTCTCCGCTGTGTTGAAGGGGGAGTGTTTCAGAATGTTTTGCAGCCTGGCTGCATCCTCAACTCTGAGTGAGGCCTTAGGTTAAGGACTAAAGGTCAGATTTCTGCGTTTTTTTAGTTTACTAAGTGCTGCTTCGTTTAGCTGGGTAATTATACCCAAGGGAATTCATTAGTCTTTTGAAAACTCAAATAAAACTCTTTGATTCCAAGTATAAATGACATACTCCTTCAAGTAGAGAGTTCAAGTGCAGTTACAAAAACATCATCAAATCAGATTTCATCAAATCTATGATATATAAAAAAAAATTCTGGGTAGTGATTATCTTTAAAGAGATTGCTTTACTGCACATCAATAAAATAAATTGGAATAAACACAGATCATCACTTTTGTAGAGCATAAGAATTTACCACTTTAAATTAAATGCCTTACAGTCTCATCCATCCATCTTACATAACCACTTAACCACTACGGGATCACAATGGGCCACAATAGGGCACAGGAGATACAAGGCAAGGGTCACCTTGAGCCAGATGCCAGTCCAGGTCTCAGATTAGCAGTTTAGCATTTTTGTCTGTAAAAAAGGATACGGGCACTGCCCATCATGTCCAATGGTAATGATGGGGACCACCACATGCTTGGCCTGGATGCTCTCGAGGTAGCTCTGGGACAGCAGCCCCACACTCATAGTGTCCCTTGTCTTGGAGAAGACGATGGTGTCCTTCCCCAGACGCATAGAGCTGGACTTGAAGCCGTTTCCGTACAAGCCCACTGGGGCGTGGCCTCCGATGGCTTGCTTATCACTAAACCCGAAACTGATTTGGGGAGAAGAGAAGTTTACCATGAAATGCCCTAAAACAGCATAAAATTTTAATAGAAAATAGTTTTCTGTCTTCCTTGTTTTTAGTGCCTGAATCCTAAGGTAATCTGTGTTTGTGTATTCTTTTTGTTAATGCTTGCAATTCTTGTATCCCTAGTAATAAATGTATTACTCACATGGACTCACGTGACGTAAATATCGTCATCAGGGGTTGGCTGCGGACGGCTGCGGTCGGTGCACGTGTAGCCCAGATTTTAGCGGAAACCTTTTGCGTCGCCTGCGCATGTGCAGGATAACTGACTAGGTATATCCAGTAGGTGGCATGTATGTAACCTTTGTCCTTTAAATTTGTTCAGCTCAAAACAATAAATAGCAATAGCTCTGGAAACCTATTCTCATCTATATTTGTTCAAGATTAATTTTATATTACTACGGAGCCCTCTAAGAGGTCAGGGTGACAACATGTTTTTTTAGTGTAATGTTTCCTCACGATACTATAGCGATCCCTCGCAATAGTTTCCCGTTACTAATAAACATTGTACTGTGTCTATTTAATGTACAAAACATTAATCGACTAATAAGTATAAACTTAAACGATACAGCCATATAGAGTTTTTGTTTTATTATTAAACTATGGGGGACAATGCACGTCAATTCAGAAAGCTGGGCTATTGAACGCGAAGTGCCCGCACAAACATAATTTAGGTTTATCCTTGCCGTCACGTTGCAGCAAATAGCAAGTGGGAAAGTACTGTGAGGGAATGCAAAACTATTTCAAAAAATATTTTCCCATCCCGACCTCTTAGGGGCTCTGTATATTCCACCTATGTCTTGATTATTATTGATTTCTATCCAAGAATTATATATCACAAGAATCAAATAGTACTTTTAACGAGAAACGTGCTTGGGGAGAGGTGAATAACATATTTACTGTCCAAATTGCTCTTGAGACAAAGCCAACATCAGTTACGTAGTTTTACAAAATGAAGTTATGTTTATAGTTTTAAAAACCCAAGAAGACTTGGAACTTGCGGTTATATACCGTATCTCATCGTGCTTTTGCGTAGGCTTAGGAGCCTAGGAGACGATATCTGCCCTCTGCTGGTCTGGAGGAATACCACTGCTGTACGCATGCGCCGACCACAGCCATCCACATCAACAGTATCAACACCAACTGCCGCGCGGATGACTGTCCTCTGCAGAAGCAAACGAAACCATACGCGGAAAGCGTAAAATATGAACTAGCCTTTACAGGGATGAAAGTGTGCCAAAATGAGAAAACCAGCAGCAACGTTTTTTTGTCAAAAATAATTTCATATACCCAAAAAGCTTTACAGCTATTACGTCTCATGGCCTGCACTGGCCCACATTCAGACCCCAACTCAGCAACAAAACATGCAAACAGGACTGATTTCACGCACTAACATGGAAATCCATTTCAACTATTTATGTTTAAACAAGGAAATACAAAATCCATATTTTGGTATACCCCAAAAGGCATAGAACAGTTTTCGTTAGCGAGTTAGCGGGAGATTGAGTTTTGTATATATGTATATTAAAAAATGGAACCCTGTAGTTGGTGCTGTGAGTAAAAGCAAGACGAGGAAGCAGAGAATAAAAACGATCTTTTCTGAAGTAATCCTCTGCGTGGTATTTACATAATATGGAGAACGGAGCTGAGATTGCAACATAATCAATATAATAAAGCCTATAAAAATCATGTCTCAGCATTCCAATTAATTCCAAAATAATTAAGCGTACCCATTTTACAAAGGTCAAACATAAAATGCAATAACTGAAATTGCAAAAATATCCGTTAAAATAATATGAACAGGAAGATATCTTTCTCTTTTGTTTAGTCACAGTCTACTTTGAAAGTTTATTAGTAGAAAGCAAAGACAAGATACGATTATTTGTGCAGAACATTTCACACGGATGCAACAAAGTATTTTACTGAGATCAAATAATACAGAATAACATTTTACAGTAAGAATGACACATGAACTCAACCCAGAAGGTTTCCCATTGGCTATAGGGATCGAACCAGGAACTGCGGTGTAAGGCGACAGCATAAGCCTCCATGAAGCACCGTGCCACTGTACTAGGCCCATGTAATTTTTACATAACTTATGCTTTTAGTCTGTCTGCAATTCATTGCCAAGCCAACTCCCTGGCTTTATGGCCACAGTATTGCCTTCTTTAGCCATTACATCATTATATTTTTTCATACAGCTCCATCAGCAGCATTTGTTCTGCGGCAGAAAAAAACACTTCTCGTTTAACACGCTTTCCGACTCATTTGATCGATCTATCGTTCATCCATTTAATTGGGGCATATTAAATATCTCGGGTGTGCGCACTGTGAGACTATGCAAGTCTGTCTTGTATGAGCTTTGATTAGTTAAAGCTGAACTGCATTAGCGGAACGACATGAGGCTAAGTTTAGAGATGGCGCTAGTTTGAGTCAGCCTTTTTCGGGAAAGTCTGGCTTTCTTTAGCTACTGTACTTTCAAGGAATACCCCCCTGATGGCTTTGCTATTTGTTTTCTTTTCAAAGTAAAATGTTATTATTGCAGAACAGACAATCATGGCTTTGAAGACAAAGTCTATCAATTACATACTGCAACGGCTCAGAGCAGGAACCCAGTAACGGGGAGGGATACGTATCCCCAATATTTAATTTAGTTTAATTTATTTAAATAGTTGTGTGTGTCCCCCTCCGTTTCAAACTCCTACACTGTTGGCTCAGAGTGTCAAAAGGCAGAGACTGAGGTACCAGAACAAACAGTGTCATTTCCTGTGACATCACTAGATGCTAATTAGAGCTTCCTGTCTGTAATATACCTCAACAACTCGTACATCCTGCTCTTGGTCATACCGCTCCCGTTGTCCTGAAATGTAAGGCAGTCAAATCCCTTTATCTGAGTCCAGTCAATCCAGAACTTCTTGGCCATGACATCTGGGTCATATGCATTGTCTGGGTACAAAATAATACACATTTAGATAGAATCAGCACCTCCAGTAAAAGACTACTTAAAACCACAAGCATTTCCTGTAACTGTCTTATTACAGTACAATAGTATAAAGACACAGCATCACTTAAATCTGAAGAGGATCTTACAAATAAGTGTTTCCATATGTGAAGATAATTGCAATCATCTATACATATCTCAAAATGTTTTGGTGTTCAACTTTGCATCTTTATTTGATGATATTTGTTGCAATAATGAGCTTCATACCGATCAGTTCCGCGATGGCGCCGAACGGCCAGGTGTGGCTGGTGGAGTTCGTGTGGAGAAACTTGGGGTTGAGCTGCAAAGGGACGAGGGAGTGAGATTAAATATCATACATCACAATGAGCCTAATAGTTTCAGGCTCATTTTCGGAAGCAACGTATTTCTTGCAATATTTGCAAAAGCTTATAATTTTTCAAATTTACCACAACTTTACCTCAAGAAATGGCCAGACCACCAGAATGCATGTAGACTGCCCAGCCGGAAAAAAAAAAGTCGCCAT
Source organism: Mormyrops attenuatus (assembly GCA_026777985.1). NCBI lineage: Eukaryota > Metazoa > Chordata > Actinopteri > Osteoglossiformes > Mormyridae > Mormyrops > Mormyrops attenuatus. The sequence continues at coordinate 43,679,466 of JAODKC010000001.1, read as the reverse complement.
TTGAATTTATACCAGCAAATACTTAAGAGCCAATGACTGGATCATTATTACAGCTCAGCAGCGTTAGGCAGCAATAAAGTAAAGTCAGCTGAGTACCTGAATCTACTGAATGGCCAGGTTACACCTCCATCCATCATCAATGGATTTTTTTCTTCCCTGTTGGCATGGGCATAATCCAGGACAAGGATGCCAAGATTCATTGGGTTCAAATTGTCAAAGAGTGGTTCAGGGAGCATGAGGAATCATTTTCACGCATGACTTGGTCACCACAAAGTTGTGACCTTAACCTCACTGAAGGTCTTTGGGGTGTGCTGAAGGAGGCTTTATGGAGGTTCAACTCACTTGTCAAAACAGGATGTTGGTGACAAATGAATGTAAATCTGGATAAAAATAAAGGGTGAGATGTTGCATAAGCTTGTGGAACAAATGCCATGACAAATGTGCGCCATAATCAAAGCTAAAGGCAGTCCAACGAAAATTCAAATGGCGACTTTTTTTTTTTTGACCGGGCTAGTGTACGTATTTAGACCATGTCACAGGCTGTGACGCCAATGCAGTGCACATTCATGTGTGTTTTTGCTAGGTTTCCCTGGGGGTAGGATGAACACAGTACACACAAAAGTTTCATTTATCAGAAATTTGAGGTGTTATAGACCAGATGAACATAGTCTACATAAAACAAACAATGGACACTTTGGATATGAAAACATACTTTCTCTGTCAATGTATTTGACTGCACCTGAGGTTGGAATAACTCCCACCCACATCTGTGGACACTAACCAACCTTTAGTAAAGTAGACATAGTGCCATGGTTCAGGGAAAAATACAGTAACCGGGCAAGAGCCAAAAAATGCTACCTTGTGGGTTTTCAGATTGCACCAGGGCTAGCATATTCAGCCAAGTACGAGTTTACATTACATAAATTCTCACTGCATATGCACTCTAAGAGAGTGGGGAGCATATTTTGATAGTGTATTATAACATATTTATGCTCTCTCAATTCACCAAGGGTATTTCAATAATCAAATCCTTCTCCTTATCAAATAAATGCACCCAGTACAAATGGACTTCAAATTAAGTCAATTCTGGCTACATGTGCACTCAAAAAGTGTGGGAAGCATTTTCTTATAGTGTATTACGCAGCATGCGAAGAACCTCCTGGTAACATATTTCGATGCATACAATTATCACTACTTGATCTGCAGCTCCTGCCAGATAGTGCATGTAGCACTATCCTTTCAATACCCAAAATATTACACATTCAGAAAACAATTGCAGTAGTAAAAAAATAAAAAGGGAGGAATTTGTATTGTATTTAAAATTACAATATTAAAAAAATGCGTATACTTCATTCACAAGTCACAGTTTCTGCAGGTTGCAACAAATTAAATATGACTTTTTAAGACTTTCTAAGACCATTATAAATGCAATTTAAGACCTATTTCACATCCATAACCGCTAAGTGAGCTCCAAGAAATTCTCACCGGGCTACACAGTTTCCGAGTAGAGATTCCATTTTCCAGAGTTTCATTTTGCAGTTTTGTTACAGCGTTATCAATACAATTTTTTTTCCACAAGCATATTTAAAAGCAAGACTTAATGCAACTTTATTAAAGAAGACTTCATAATCTAATCATTTTAAGACCTGTCAAAATCGTATTTAAGATGTTTGAAGGCCTAAAATTCCGATTTTTGAATATTATATTTAAGACTTATTAAGGATGCGCAGAAGCCCTGCAAATTCTCTACCCGGGTGAGAGAGGATTCTTTTGGCACTACTAAATCTATATATAACAGAGCAAATATGACAGCCCATTTCAACTGCAGATTTGGTTTTTAACAGGAAAGCCTCAACTGATTTGGAAACGTAGTCTGCAGCTATGAGAATATACTGAAAGCCATACACAGTTTTTGGAAAAGATCCTGTTGAATCAATACCAGTGAGCTCTCAAACAGCGGACACCTATCATGATAAAACAAATATATTTGATTAATAGCTGTTGTATAGTATTAAGATACTAATGTATACATTTACCTTAATATACTGAAATGACCGTGGAGCAGTCAATGGTTTTACAATCTTCCTGCATTTATCACACTCCAAGACCTGCAAGAAATCAGCTGTTAATATTAATACAGCTTTACCAAATAATTCAAAACACGAAAAAACACATACCCAGTTCTGAACATCAATGGACATGCCAAGCCAGTAAAATCTGGAACACATTGCAGAACGCGTTTTTAGGACACCTGAGTGCCCCCCCATGGCAGAGAAGTGAAATTCCTTGAAGAGCATCTTTGCCTCTTCTTTGGTTTTAATAGCTCTTCTGCTTCCATAGAATATGTCTCCTCCTGCAGTGAACATTCATTAAAAAGCTACATTAATTAAAGATCTATCTTAACGAAACACTACAGCTGGTTGTATTTCAGATACTCACCCTTTACTGTGAATTTGGAGGCGTATCTCCTAAGATTTAATTTCTGGGACTTGCTATACCCTGATGGGTATGTTCTCAGAGAAAGAAAGTCATAAACTTCTTCCCACTTTTTCTCCATAGCTAGAGAACACAAGAGAAGACTTTACTAGACAAAAGTTATTATCTATAATAACTTAACTGGGCCCAGGACAAAGCCCAAATGACCTGTACAAAGTTTTGGTGATGCTGTAAGAATGCTGAAGATCCACCTTAAATAAAGAATATCAATGACTATCATTCAAATCTCATAAGTGCACCTTTGGAAATTTAAAATATTCATAGATTAATCATCGGTTTGACCGGAGTTAGAGCGTTAAAACGATGTATGGAGTCCAGGATCGGGAAGCGTTGAGGGTCTTTATTCTGCTGCCTAATGAATATTCAGGGTGCACAAAAAACAACATGCAAAAATATAACATAGGTAAACTCACTATTTTCTCCTATTTTGTCTTGAGGAAGACTCCCAAAACACATTCATGTGGTATCAAGAACAAAAAATAATTTGGATGAAATTCTTGACATTCTTTTTGTAAATCGAATGGTGTAATTGCCCAAGGCAATTCAATTACGATTACAGGGGGATTTTCTTGACAGCACTTTGTCTCAAGATTTTATCAGAAATGGGCTGGATAGCATCAACTTCCTAAACAGCAGATAGGGCTGTAAGTACGTTTACCACAGCCAGCTTGACTCTCACTAGCCTTCATAATAGTTAGACTTAAGAAACTTTTAACCAGCTTAAAAAAAAATGTAAAACTGACCTGCAGCTGGCCGCTCATTTTTGGTGTATCTCCACACTGCACACCATGACCTTGAAACTAGTTAGTCATCTCACCCGCTAGCCGAAGAGAGGAATTCTCCAGCAGGGTAAAGTAAACGTACTTATAGCGCCATCTGGTGTTTAAGACGTTGATTCTATCCAGCCCCTTTGTGAGAAAATCTCGCAACACAAAAATGCTTGGAAGAAAATCGTGCCAAGTCACATGATCCATAAATAGAAAGGTACTTTTTTTGTACTTGTACTTGGTTTTTGCACATGTAATACATTTTTATATGCGAAATGTGATGTGGTTTGACTTCAAATTGGTTTACATTTGTGAGAAAGTACTTTTATGTTGGCAAAGCGTGCATAATTTGTTTGATAGTCGTGCCTTGCATTTACAAAGCACTGTGTGCTTGTTTGAAAGTTGTGTTATGTGTATGTAAAATATATGGTGCATTTGTGAAACATACTCTGAGAGTTTATAAGGTTTCGGAACTATTTTAACTCCATAGTCTTTGATTTGGGTATGCCTTCAGGCAAAATTTCTTTAACAACCCCTCCCCCCCCAGGGTGTTAGAGGTTAATAAGCACAAAGTATTTAGATATAACGATTAGGCTAACATCTAAAAAAAATACATATACGTGACCCATTTCCGTCACGGAGGACGCTGTGTTAAAATAAGATTTAAACACGTGTGGCTGGCAATTATAAGCTAACTTCTCGATTGTGCAGCAAAACCAGTGTGTATTTACATGTTAACAAGTAGCAATTCACGATAATAATAATATTTTTTTGATTTTACTCACCAAAAGCCGATGTTTCCACACGAAGGTAGCATAGATTTATGGGCGTGGAAAAAACAGCCGAGATGAACCCGAGATTGAGTTCTGCGCATGCGCTGAACCTCCTGGTAGCATATTTCGATGCGTACAATTATCACTACTCGATCTGCAGCTCCTGCCAGATTTGCAGCTTGCACATCTGCGCATGCAGCATTACCTTCGCGCATACATACACCACATTATACTTTACGTTTTTCTGTTTTGCTTTGTTTTTCTTTCCATTAAACTTTACGGGGATCTGCCCGATCTGCAGCTCCTGAACGTCATAGGCCGAGCGTGCGCACTATCGCTACCCGACTTGCAGCTCCTTCCCTATTTCCAGCACGCATGTGCATCAGAGCCACGTACCTTCCTTGACCGGGTGTCTGTACCGCGCATGCGGAAACATTTTACGACTGTTTGTTTTTATTTGAGGGGGTGTGTCATATTTTAAGATACTGCATGGTTCTGCAGATTCATCGTATGTATAGATCACGTTGCTGAATTAATGCTGTGTTCTCTGCTATTAACATATCAATGAGTATAGTATCAATGTGTAGTTCTCTTGTATTTGGCGCTGCTTTGCCTTTATGGGAGAATTAGTGCTTTAACGGTTGCTGTTATAACTTTGTGAAATATTTGAAATCGCATTACGATGTCATTATTAAATAAGATGCCTTGAGAAAGGTCGATTGTACAGAACTTCATATTGTCCACGGCTTTAACAGAAGTTGCGTATTTTTAATAGAAATTTGTGTCGTATTCCACTATTTCGTTGAATGTCTACTAAAAATGAATTAACTTTATTGATTCCGCTGTACTGAGAGATTGATTATAAAATGAAAAGTTTTGTCTGCATATCTCTCTCCTAGTCTTATAGTACTCAAGTACGGTGATCAGAAAATGTTTCCTACTTAAAACATTTTTCCTATCCGTAGCGTAATTTAATAGGCACATGTGTGTTTTTTTGGTCCTACCTTAGGAGAATATCCTACTAGTGCATGCTTTGAGAATAAAACGTCGCTGTATTAAAGTTAAAAATTACACCATAATTTATCTAAATACGTGCTTCCTGCAGTAAGGTTATGACTACAATTTTTTTTCAAAACTTGAATTTTCCTGGTGTTGCATTTGATTAACTTTTACCCATAGATCACTTTTTTGAAGTTAATTTTATTGGATCATGGAAAAACCTCCTGCACCTAGCACCCCAT
>JAODKC010000001.1:43658129-43674089 GCA_026777985.1 Mormyrops attenuatus | reverse complement strand
TTTCAGAACAGTGTGTCTCCGGTCTCCTGTAATGAGCGCTGAGCTGCCTAAACTCTGTTATCGGTGAGCGCTTCAAAGACCGATTAGAGAATATATATATATATATATATATATATATATATATATATATTGTAGTCTAATCTAATCATCTACCTGAATCATATATATTAAATATGGACTACATAAGATCTATAACGAAATAATTTACATTTACGTTCTGAGTACCAAATCAGTGAGAATCCTTAAAGAGGCACAAATGCAGAATTTACCACTAGAAATTTTTTATTATCTAATTTAATTTGGTTCAGGCTATAGGAATACCGTACTCAAAGTTATTTTTGGATTTAATTACTGTTAAATTGTTACCACTCTATTATTGGACAGAAGAAACAGAAAGATATCAGCGGTTCATTGTAAAAAGATTTTATACACTATCAGTTCCATACTCGTTCTGATCAGCTCTTATCTTTTTGGAACCTTACCAGGGAATGTGATTTACTTGGAATACCACCTGATAATTTAAGGATGCACCTAATTATTTACTAAATTGCACCTTAAATATAACTAACGCGTTCTTATTTACAAGCTTTAAGACTTGAAAGAAATAAGATGTATTGATGGCGAAAAAAATACATATTTGTATAATTCTCATTAATTGTGCCGCAATAAATGCAATTATTTTTTAATATACCTCATAGGCCTATCTACTCATAAGGGTAACTTTTTTGCCACACTGTTGGGCAAGTAGGGGATTATAGCACTGGAATGGTGTCCCGAGCTGTGTCCAAAATCCAACAGATTTGCATCATCCTGTTCAATAACCAAGTCTCCCAACTCCCTTAGCCTACAATTGCCCCTATTTACAATCATGGGGGGGAATCTTAGGTTTTGTCATGATCCGCTTGAAGCGCGACAGGGAGACAAGCTCAGGAGTCCAGGCATGATGGTAAAACTCGGGAATTATTAGGGATAAACATGATGGGGACCAAAGGAAGCACCAACGACGTTTAAGACGTTAAGGGCAAGATTGGGGAAAGACTAACTGGGAAGCACTTAAATACACAGACTCAATTAAGCAAGACTAGATACAGCTGGTAACACGGGGATTCCACACATGGTGAACGAGGGCGGCGCGGCACCCAAGAGGAACGGCATGATCGGGATGTGACAGGCTTCAAGGAGCTCTCTATTTCCTTGGGTGAGCCACAGCATTTGTTAAGTAACCCGATATGAGTTAATACAATTACGAGCAGGTCCATCACCTCACTAGTGCATTTATGAAGAGGCATTTATGAAGGACACCTTCCACGCGATACAGTTCTCTGGGTGATCGCCGAACTGTATTGACTGTGAAGAATAGATATTTTTCATAATTCTCATTAATTATACAACAATAAATGCTATTGTTTTCCCGTGTATTTACATGCATGCATATAATCCGTGACCCTGTAGAAATTCTTCATCTAACCGCAAAGCTGCAACACTGAGCTTCATTAAAATAATTCAATCGTTTGCATTCTGATACATTATTCACGCCTTACAGTCAATTACTTCTCCATGCTATTCATTTTTATTTACGCACTTGGAAATGTCTTGATTCAGTGATCATTTTATTCCTGCTTTTGTTTATTTTAAATTACATGTGAAGATAGCTAAGGTTACAATATATTTGTACTGTGTGTTTGTGTCTGAGTATAATTCTCATGTATTTCTTTCATTATATATCACCATTGTTTTGTATTATACACTATCATACACTACATAGCTATCAGTTTTGGGAGTTGCATCAGTGAAAGTATGCCTTAATCCAGTGAACTACTTATCATGTAATAAAAGCCTGATTATGATACTATAAAAGGATTTGAATCATTTTACAACAGAAAAAAAGACATAACTTGTTTTTTGAAGGGTATGTTCTATACCTCTATTGCATTTTTGCTTATGTGTGGAATGTGATTGTGGAAATGCTACTGAAGGTACAGTGGAGATCAGACTCCACTCTCATGGTATCTCCCACTCCACCCATCACAAAATTTGATCGTCAGGGGAGTCCCCCACACCCATTTTTTTAGTCAGATACTGTGAACACAGAGCACAAAAACACAGCTAAAAAAATAAAAATAAAAAATGCCCAAAGCTTTCTCAATGAGATAAAATGAAGGCCTCTTTGATTCGGCTGGTTAGCAGTATCTCAAGGATTCCTACTAGGTCAGGGTTAGGTCAAGGTCATAAGGAAACATTTTTTTCTGTGTCTCCAATGGGGGTGACAGGCTTACAGAGGGACAGAGATCAAGGTAAGCTTTTTAAAAGGCCGGCCTCTCTGATTTGGATGGATGCTTTCTATGCGTACTCAACATCACTTACTACTACGTTGATGTTTTCTGCAGCTGTCACTAATATATATACCTGTGCTGGTAGTGGTTCTCTACCAAGCTCTACTCCATGCATACTGGGCAATATATCTGAAACAGAGCTCGCAACAGAAATTTAACTCTTTTTGTACTCGAATAAAGACCAATTTTCTTTGACATCATGGTACGGTTTACTAGCAGGATATTTTCTTAAAAGGTTGCATGACTTCACTCTCACATCTGCATGTGTGTGTTGATACATGCACCCATTTTGCCTAACAATCAAGCTTTATAGATTTATTGAGTGAATTTCATTTTCTATTAATTTTAACAAGTAAAAAGGCCATACAGTTCTTGATGTAGTCTTTGAATGTGAAACATAAATACCATGAAAGAATCACCTTGACAAATGGTCTTATGTCTTTACAGAATTTCTTTAAAATGATCTGTTTTACAGTTGATCAAGGGGATTCATTTTGTGTATGCTTGAAGAAACAGAATGACTGTTAGGAGAAGTCAACAAGTAAAAAAGCCCACATTCAGCAAACACATGACATAAAACACAACAATACACAAACCTCTGTGCACAAGAAGAAATATGTAGATGCTGTGAAACACAAGCCGGCATGCAGAAAAGATCAAAAATGTAAAACAAAAGGCAAGTTCAAAAGGAAGATTTGGTACTGTAACACCTAGCTGTCTGGTATGTGGCAAATATATTGGCTAAACTGGACTCTGGAGTGGGAGCAAATGTAATTTCTTACAGTTGCAGAAATGTCATAAAAAGACCTTGCTGAGAGTCACAAATGTGAAATTGTTCACAAAATACCTATAAAAGGGAAAGTATAATTTGGAAGTGAAATACAAAAACAAAAGATATGTAGGAAATACATTGTGGTAGAGGTACAGTAGAAGTAAAAACCAACAGAGGGAATTGAAACAGTGGAAGTTCTGCGAGACAAGCAAGATGCAGCGGGACTAGCTTTCTGCTATCCACGTTTAGAATAAGACATTGCATGTCCTTAAAACAATAAGCAAGGTATGTCATTTCTGAAAAGCTATGCAGATGAGTGCTCAGGCGGCATCACCAGCAAGAACTACAACATTACTATTACATATTGCCAGTAGGTGGAGCCAAAGCACCAAATAAATGTAAAGGAAAACATAAATTTTAACAGAACATCCCTAAGGGCACAATACTCCCTGACTACCTCATTAATGGGTCAGAGGAATAGTTTTGGTACTCGTCTTGTGTGACAATTGGCAAGTAAAGCATCATTTCATTTTTTCCTGTCCCAAAAGGTTTTCTTGGCTCAGTATTCTGTGCCTTTGCTGTGTGTACAAGTCTGAGATTCCAAATGCACTGTCAAGGGTGAAACAAGAATTTCAAATTAGGTGACCAGCATTGACACACCACAGCACACAACAATGAAATGTGTCCTCTGCATTTAACCCATACGTGAAATTGTGACATTGCAGGGAGCAGCACCTTACTCAGGGTACCTCAGAGGTGTGTTGCTGCTCAGGGATTTGAGCCAGCAACCTCTCAATTACAAGTGCGCTTCCCTAACCATTAGGCCACCATTGCCCGATAGTTTACAATTCTAAAAAAAAAAAAAATACACCTTACTCTTAGGGTTGTCATATGTTACCCCACAGTCCACCTTCATTACAAATGCAAGTCCTTAGATACTCAAGTACCCGTTTTCACCATTCCACTTTCAAATGGCCAACTTGCCAGTTCTTTTCCCAAGCTGTCCACATCCAGTCTTAAAAACATAACAGTTACAGCTAACACTTTACTTGCAGGGGCACAAGTAACTTAGTAACTTAGTAACATAGTTACTATTCAAGTAAATCATGAACAAATATAGTCACTGCATGAAATACATGAACCGTTATGACTGATTAATGATAAATGAAAATGGGATCAGCATGTAAGTAACACTTGGTTTCTGGTTAATTAATACATTAAATCAGACTGTACTACTATATTATTTGTGCCCTTCTCAAGTAAAGGGTAACAGTTTATTTGACAGGGCACAAATAATATAGTAAATATATTGTGCTCTTACTTAAGTGTTAATTAACCACAAACCGAGTCTTAGTTACATACTAATCTCATGTTAATTCATCATTAATGAATAGTGATGCATGTTTTTATCTGAAGCAGTTACTGTATTTGTTACAGTATCTGTTAATTCTGCAAACCTTTGTGAACTGCAGAAGGAACTACTAAGGAACTGGTGAAGGAACAAGCAATGAATAACACATGTGAAATACTAATCTCATGTTTGTACAAAATTAATGAATCTTGATGTATCTTATCTCAACTAGCAACTATATTTGTTCATGATTTGTACTTCACTAGTAACTGAGTAATGACTAATTATTTGTGCCCAACAAGTGTTACTCGGATACATGGCATCGCCGAAATCACTCACACTGCACTTGCAATCAGGCACAATATAGACATCCTAAGTGCATTGCTAAAGTTCTTAACCCAACCCAGAACTCACATACTACATAGTGAATTACAAAAGCTGCAACTCAAAAAGATGTCAGTAAGGTCTGACTCAATGTTAGCATTCTGTATGTGTATATTAGGGTTATGACTACAAATTTTTTTTTCAAAACTTGAATTTTCCTTATGTTGCATTTGATGAACTTTTACCCATAGATCACTTTTTTGAAGTTAATTTTATTGGATCATGGAAAAACCTCCTCACCTAGCACCCCATCTGGCATTTCTTAATCATGTGTGGGTAGTCAGAGACACTACCAATTTAAGAAGATTGTGGCTCCATTGAGAGTACAAAACTGTCTAGAAATATTGGTTCTGCAGTGGACAATCTGATTGTAATCAAGCAATCAATCAAGCAGGACCTGCTTGATGAGTACAATGCATGGAACAGTATTCAGATGATCATCTCTGACACAACAGCAGTCAATACTGGTAGGAAAAATGGTGTTGTAGCCAGGCTTCAGAGAACATTTCGAGAGAAGGGATTCGAAGAACCACAATACATCGGCTGCCAACACCACATTCTTGATCTTGTTCTTCGACATGTGTTGGACTTCTTTTTTCCTATACGGTCACGGTCACCTGACATTAACTACAAGTTTATTGATGAGATTTTGGAACAGTATGATGATTTGCAAAATGCATACATGGGCACAGAAGTGATACCAGAGTATGAGAACCTTGGCTGGAGAGATGGCCTCGTATCAAATGGCACAAGCTGCCATCACTTCACAGTGCCAGGTGGAACTCACGAGGAATTTTTGCACTTATTGCATTTTTCCTTCTTCCAAATTGGCGAGAACAGCTGAGGGTAACTTGTGATTTCATTGCAACTACATGGTCGCGGGTCTGGTTTTCTAACCAACGCTACTCAGAGATGGATTATGAAGACCTGCTGTCAGCAATGTCCAAACTTCAGTGTCCCAAAGCTGTAAAATGCTTCTCTACTCACTGGAAAAATGAACCATCAGTGCTTGATGTGCCTCGCTCCAACATAGTAGCTGAGAGAGCTGTAAAGTTGATGGAGGAGGTTCATTCTACTTGCAAAACTGACAAATATCTTAACAGCAAATTTATCAACACTAATACACAAATCTGAAACACTATTAAAAACACTAAAAATGCTATATGTACTCATTTCCATGTATTCCTCATGTGTATTGTATGTAAAACTTACATGTTATAATAAAGAGTGTTTGAGAGGTTTTTTCATGTTCTGGCAAAACCAAAGTCATTTTTGTGAGTTTTAGGTAAAAGTTCATCAATTACAACCCCAGGCTAATAAATTTGAGATTTGTCATAACCCTATCCTGCAGTGTTTAAGATGGTAGTACATCATTGTAGATAAAATAAGATAAAATAAGATCATATGCGCGAGCTTCTCGTAGTGTTTAAGGTGGTAGTACATTACTGTATATAAAAACAAACCATAAATATGTTTCCCGTAGTGTTTACGGAAGTAAATATGTGCTTTCACATTGTCCTGGTTAAATCTTCCTTTCAAAAGTCCCTGTTGGTCCTGTTTGAGGATGCATCTCTGAAAATCCTAACCCATTCTTACTCATTTGACCAAGTATATTTCATATCTGAGACATTTGGGAAGGTGCGTACTTGACAAGGATGATCCACTCCATTCATCATGAAGTATATGCATATAAACAAACATTCGACTGAATTGAATTTGTATTGAGGTATGTATTATTAAGTGGACTATTCATTGTAAATTTATGATTGATATTTATAAAATGTAACTGGTCAATTATAGAATATATTTATGATGTTTTGAATAGTTGTGTAGTATCTGTATCATGGATGTGTCTATTGGTAACCATATGGTTTGAACTGGCAGGATATAAGGAAGCTACACCAGGTTACCAGTGAGAGACAGGAATTGGAGGCAGAGGGTAGGGTGCTGGTTCAGTGCTGAGGAAGGACTTAATCCCAGTAATTGAGTGTGGGATAATTTTGTAATAGTTAAGTTACTTTGGGTTTTTTTTCCTTTATATTTGGTTGTTTGGAACCCATCTGCACTTGGAAGGGACAATAAAGTACGTGCATCAGATCCTGTCTTGTGAGGCCTCAAGTTTGTTTATTGGCCCACAGGCCGGTACCCACAACACGTTGTATTCATTACTGCTTTAAACATTTCTTTTGGCTGCCTAAGACTTTTGCACAGTACCAGATCTTAATTGTCTTTAAACTTTTGTAAACACCGGCAATAGGAGAAACGCATGATTTAAAATCAATTTCAAATGTTTTCAAATGGAATGTAAAATGAAATTGATTTTATGTTTGGTTAAAGAATTGATTATCCTCTTATTTACATATGGCGTTTTAAAATGTTTTATTTTGGCAATTTACCTTAACACCTGGGTTCTCTGGTTTCCCCTGAAAGTGAACAGGTATTAAGGTGAATTGGAGTTAGCAAAATATCTGTAGTTATTAATGGTGTGTGAGCCCTGCAGTGGGTTGGCCATACTGGGTTGTTCCCTACCATGCACGCAAAGCTTTTGGGATAAGCTTCAGAACCCCACGACCCTGAATAGGACAAACTGGATGGATATGAATATAGCAGTACACATATTCATGCTGTTTAGTTGCATCATTTCTGGCTCTGAATGCACAATGAAACAAATGAATACATTTATTGACATGGGTGGAACATAAATTCACAAGTAGATGTTGCTGGAAACACATCTAGCATGCTATGCCGTTTGAGACAGCATCATCAAGGTCTGTGTGCGACCGGAGCAAAGCAGAAAAAGCCTCTGTGACAGGGATCGATACATGAGTATCAATTACATCAATCTGAATGTTTTGTTTTGAAAATCTTTAAAAAATATTTTTTTTTCTTCACTTGGCAATATAAATGTTTATTTCACAGGGAGCATGACATTAACTACTACCAGGCAGAGCTGCCCATAAGGAGGAATGAAAGGGTAGACGTCCATGGGCACAGACACTATAGTGACTGGAGGAATGGAACAATCGATCTGGCAGCACATCGCCCCGTACAGTCAGCAAGTTTTATTGTCAGCACACTAACCCCTCCCAGTACTAAATCAAATCAAAAAGAAAAAAGAGTGGTATTGCCTATCCCTAGTCTGTCTCTCCGTGGCACAGACATTTTGCCAGGAAATTCAGACGTGGACAGAAAAAAATAATAACTAGGGCGTTTAGGGAGTGTTTATTGCTTCTGATATGCAGCCATACTTGGTAGTAGCAGGGTTGGACTGGCCATCTGGTATACCAACAAAATTTGTCATGCGGGAAAGTCCATGGCGGATTTTTAATCCCAATGCAGCCCAGGGTCATCCAGAAAACATGACTTACACGGGACTTAGTTCACTATCGCCGTTATGATGCAGTCTTGTTTTTCAATTTATTTTACATATTTTTGTGCAGATCTCAGATTCAGACAAGTCGACAAACACACACTGCCTTTTACCCACTAGATGAATTGTGTGGCATCTATAGGGCCTCCAGGAGGGAAAAAAATGTATATGGGAAACGGTCTAGAACCGATTTAATTCTGAGACAGACCACACCAAAATGTAAGCAGTGTTACTTTAGTGGTGACACATGAAAGGACTTGCACACTTCATCACATTGAGATAAGTTGGACTTTTAAAACAATTTCTGGAGAGGTGGGGAGTGTCAGTAGGGAGCGGAGGACTGAGTATTTGGGTGAGGGAGGGACAGGGTCATCTGGAGAATACATTGTTGCTGTTCTGACAGGATCTAAGGTTACAGTGATTTACTGATCTTCAAATCACCCAGGAGATAAGTTATCACTAGGGAAACTTTACAAATACCAAAACTAGGACTATAAACTAGAACTATAAACATTAGGAATATTGACATACAACTGAGGACTAACACTAGGAAGCAGAACGGAATTAAAATGGACATAAATAGGTTAAACGTAAACAAAACTAAAACACTAGAAAAATAAAAAAACCAATAAACAGGTGAGGCTGGCCTTAAACCCATGAATGTAGGGTTACACTCCTGGTACCACACACTCAACCCACTGAGCTATGTGGCAACTCAGGGAAGAAGGTGAACACATTAGAGACTAGTACGAAGACAGAGGGAACAGGATGGCCAGTAACAGCTGCTGACCAAACGGGGACGGAATACATAAGACAGGGATGGATGGGCACTGACCCTGACAGTATGGTTAGCAAGACATTGATTTATTTGCCTTTAAATCACTGGAGAAAAGTTTTTACACTGATGAATACAAGTAAATAGAAATCTACATTTAAAGGCTTAAAAAACTATTAATCCAACAGCGTGGTTTGTTAATATGCCGGATACTATTATGTAGGTAATTTGAAAATGAACTAGAAATCAGAAGTTAATTTTTTTCAGAAAGGAAAAGTATGCCAGTTGTGATATTTGAAATGTTTTACCATAAAAATTTCAGTTTGTTTTTTTTATTAAAAAACATTTTATATAATAAAAAAATGGACAAAGAAAGAATTGACCTACATAATCCACCCACACTGCAGACCAAGTCAGATCTCAGGAACCTCATTCAAGACAGTATCTTATCCATGACTTCACTGTCCATATTAATCTCGTACTAGGCTAGCATAGGGACAAAGGTGACCAGAAGATGGCCGATGCGTTGCCGGAGGTTCCTCAGCTTTCTGGGGATTGAAGGTGATAACAGTTAGATCCAGTCAACGTAACATAACAAGCAAAACACACTCATTTTCTAAAGAAGCTACTGAAATCCATCAGCTTCCCATGTAACATGAAACATTATAGTCTGTTCAGCCAATGGTTTAGAAAATCTATGTGAGTATTGCATGTAAAACACAGGGCTTTTTATATTACTTGCAAAAATCAGCAACATCTGGCCAAATGTAACCATTTCCATCTGCATATTTCTTGTGAGATGTACGGCTGTTCACAATAACAGTTCAGACTGCTGTTTTCAATCTCCATGTCCTTCAGTTAACTAGAGAACAGAGTGAGTGACAGTGCATTTAAGCATGTTTGAGTGTGTTTGTGTGTCACTCTCCAGCTGAATGAATTAGATGAATAAACTGGTTATATTCTTGTGGTAAAGATCAATGATCTGATTATTATGCAGAAAACATGGAGTATATTTTAATGCCTTGGAATCTGCACCCATTAAAACGGATGACAGCTGTGTCCTGTGCTGTCATACACACTCACCCTCCTCTGGAGCTCTATCTCTATCTCCTGCAGGTGCTCACACCTGCGTTTCATCTCCTCTAGTTCCTGCTGGAGCTGGTTCACCTGCTCCTTGTATGTGTCCAGTAGCCCATCCGGCTGCTGCTGCACATCCAGCATTGGGCTTTGAGACCCATTTCCCTCCAACACTTTTACTGTCCCCTTATTTTCACATGCTTCCTCCACCCATGACTCTCCCTGTGTCTCCTCCTTCTTGACTGTCACTTGGGCGGAGGCAGAATGCACAGGAGGGAGGGAAGGCATTGTCCGTTCTGTGTCCTCCTTGACAGCATGTGGAGGTACTTGGTTCCTGCTTTCAACAGGAATGCACAAGAGTCTTTGTTGAAGAGGTGGGTATGGAGGAGCCAGGTGCTGCCTTACATCTGCAGTATCCACAATATAGCTTGTCAATCTTTCGATATTATGGGTGAGCCTGTCCATTGTAGATGATATCTTGCCCATGGTGTCTGCAAATTCCTTATCCGTTTCCTCCAGTCGGTGGAGTAATTTCCTCTTTATGTTCAAATCCTCCTGTGCAAGGGAGAGATCGCTGGGGAGCTTGCGCTTCAGTTTGTCCTTTTTATAGCCATACAGGGTAGCACTGAATCGGTCGCGTCCTCTCTCCACCTCGGCAGCCACGGCAACTGGATCCTTCTCTGCGTCTGTAATGGATGACCCAGATGAGGTACTGGTGCTGAGTGAGTCTTCCGTCTGTTCCCTCATGTCGCCGGACTCAATACCATGTGGTATTGTTTGAGTGGCGGGAGATCCTCCCCATATTGCCTCGCACAGTTCGAAATACAGGAGAATAACTCTCCCATGCCCGCGTCTCCTCCCCGAGTCGAGAGCTTGTCTGTATTTTATTCGTACAGCTTTAAGTTTTGTCGAAATTATTACTTTTGAGATGTCGTCTAAGCTGTGTGGGAAATCCTTCGCCAAAGTTTGCGCGTCTTTGCGGGACGGGTAGTGCTCCTTGTAGCGCCGCAAAATGTCGCTATATTTGGACTGACACGACTCCCAGTCTGTATTTTCTGCCGCTTTGCTCGATTTATACTCGTGCGTTATCTTTAACAATAATTCCACCTCGTCGTCAGTCCACACAAAACAGTCCGCTTTTCTGCTCCTCGTCGCCATTACTGTCCTCTGTGTGTACGTCACGAATGAATGACGTCACGCACACCACGCATGCCTAGTGGCGTTACTTTTCCTGCACTATGGTCTCTCCCCAAACACGCCCCTGCTGAATCTGACACGCCGCTGTCGAAACTGATTGGTTTACGGACAGACGACACTTACAATAAGATACGATTCCAATTTTATACAACTGCGGCTTATGGCTCTGGGGTAGCGGGGCAACCTTTTTAAAGCAAAGAGCCATTTTATCCTAAATGTCTGACCTAAGATTTTCAAAGAGCCGCAATGGATTGAGAAAAGAGTTTGAGATACGATTTAATGTGATATGGGTATATATGCATTTAACACAAAACAAAACTTTAAGTACTTTAAAAAAATTTAGAGAAACGATTTCGAAGGGCATCTTAGTTTTAAATCACTCAGAGGCGTAACAGCGTAAAGGTGACTAATATCACAATATTGTAATACTCGGTCGTTGAGCCACGTTCGCATTAATTATACAGCAGAGACAGTTCCGGGTTTAATCACCAGATGGCGTTTATTACACCGGTAGTGCTGCGTTAATTAACACGCACTCACACTGCCCACCGTCGTCGTCGCCCCGTTTACTCCTAATACACACGGTGGGCGCACGCACGCACACACACACACACGCACGCACACACACACACACACACACACAAACAGTGCGGGGCGAGAGAGATCAGTAGGCGGGAAAGTGGCCAAAGGGGGGTCACCAGCCCAGACCAGCTCCAAAACCCATCCCCGTTGCGTTGAATGACCTGTATATGTGATAGTTGTGGGTGGTGAGAGGTGGCGCGAATTGCAAAAAAGGAGAAAATACAAATAATAATAATAGTAATAATAAAAGGAAAAAAAGTTTGTGGCAGGTGAGCAGAAAACATTTTGCTGCACCCATCAGCGTACATAGATGTAGATATAGACATTGACACTAGTATATAAAGAGAAGATAGGAAGGGAAAAGAGAGAGAGAGAAAACAGTAAGGATGCTGCTTCATAAACAAATAAGCCAATGAAGTGTCCAACAGGTAAGGGCCGAACAAACAATGCCAAAATAATGCCGATAATAATGAGAAGGATAGCTTAACCACAAGACAGAAATAAGATAGATAGATAGATAGATAGATAAGAATAAAAGAAAAACTAGATTGGGAGTGTGGAAAAGTAAACTGAAGTACTAATAACTGAGTAGATGATAAAACTAAATTGGCAATCCGAAATAATGTATTGAAGCACTACTGAATATAAATATATATGTGATGACTTAAAAAGTCCTTGGTTTCTTAAATGAACCAGTATATGTATAAGTACAAAGCCAGAATACAAGAGAGGATGGAAGAGACTGAAGGAAGTAAGTGTGCATGTTGGTTATGATCATGTATGCTTGTGTGTGTGTGTGTGTATGTGTGTGCGCTTGTATGCTTATGTGGTCGAGGGTGGATGAGCGATCATGACTAAATCTTAACGGTGACATAGATATGAACCAGGTAGAGTCAGAATGAATACACTGGAAGACACTGAAAGGGCAGCAAAATATATTAGTATAGACTATGTATATAACAGCGGGGCCCAGGTGTGCTTATAGAGTGGGCATTTGGTTTTATTTGAGGCAGAAAAACTTTCCAAGTTAAGAAAATAAGTTAGGAGGTTTTACCAATGTAGGATGTTTACTTTTTCCCTTGTTTTCCAGTTCAAGAGAATGTTTAGGGTTAGGGTTAAAATTAATTTCAAATAACATTTAATGAATGTCTGCGATGGGTTGGTGCCCCAGCCTGGGTTGTTCTCTGCCTTGCTCCCGTGGCCTCTGGGATAGGCTCCAGACCCCCTGGAGTTCCCAGGAGATCAGCAGGTACAGAAACTCAGACTAGTCCATCTAGCACCAGTAATCAAGCTCAGTCAAAATTACTGAAATCATGGAGACCAAGTGAGACCAAGTCAGAACAATGATTTATTTGCCTTTAAATCTCTGAATAAAAGTTTTTACCAGATGAATACAAGTAAATAAAAATCTACATTTAAAAGTTTAAAAAATCCAACAGTTTAATGTGATTTGTTAACATGCTAGATGCTATTCTACACGTAACCTGAAAATAAACTTGAAAATTTTAGAAAGTAACAGGCATAACGGTTGTGTGTTTTACCCTGAGAAACAGAAAGAATATGCCGTAAGTATGTAGCAAATATTTGAGTTTATAGGTATTTTCATTGCAAAACATTTCCAGAATAAAAATTGGACAAAGTCAGAATTTACCTGCATGGGCCACCCAGAATGGAGACCAAGTCAGAACTCAGTGACCTCATTCAATACCTTGTCCAGTATCTTATCCATGACATCACTGTCCAAATTAATCTCTTCCAAGTCTAATGTAGGCAAAAAAGTCACCAGAAGACGGCCGATGCGTTGCCGAAGGTTCCTCAGCTTTCTGGGGAGTGAGGGGTGATAACAGTTATGTACAGTCAGAGGTAAGTAACAAGGAAAGCAAACTCACTTTCTAAAGAAGCTACTGAAATTCAACAGCTTTCCATGTAACGTGAAACCATTATAGTCAATTCAGCCAATGGTTTAGAAAATCTATGTGAGTATATTGCATGTAAAACACAGGGCTTTTACATTAGTTGCAAAAAATTAGCCCCATCTTGCCAAATGTAATTGATTATGCTTCTACCTACAGGATTCTTCATGGAAGATGTTCAGTTGTTCACACTGACAGGACAGACTGCTGTTCTCAATCTCCATGTCCTTCAGCTGAGTAGAGAACAGAGTGAGTGACGGTGCATTTAAGCATGTTTGAGTGTGTTTGTGTGCCTGTGCTGGGGTAAATTAAGGTAAAACATTCTCCAGCTGAATGAATTAGATGAATGAACTGGTTATATCCTTGTGGTAAAGATCAATGATCTGATTATTATGCAGAAAACATGGAGTATATTTCAATGCCTTGGAATCTGCACCAATTAAAACGGCTATGTCCTGTACTGTCTTACACACTCACCCTCCTCTGGAGCTCTTTCTCTGTCTCCTGCAGATGCCCACACCTGTTTCTCATCTCCTCTAGTTCCTGCTGGAGCTGGTTCACCTGCTCCTTGTATGTGTCCTGTAGCCCATCCGGCTGCTGCTGCACCTTCAGCATTGGGCTTCGAGGCCGATTTCCCTCTAACACTTTTCCCACCCCCTTATTCTTAAATGCTTCCTCCACCCATGACTCCCATTGTGTTTTCTCTTGCTTCATGATGGGCTTTTGGATGCAGGCAGGAATCATAAGAGGGACAGAAGGTGTTGTCAGTTCCATGGTTTTTGTGTTAATGGGTGAGACCCCCACAGTTTGCGGGACCACCTGCTTGAACCTTTCAAGAGGAACGCAAAAGACACAAAATGAGTAAGAATGGGCTTTGTTTCGAGGATCTAGCATAAAGCACAAAGTGCAACTAACATTTAAGGACATGTTCAAATCCATTTCGCTATTTTGAAGGCGGAAAAAACAGACTTTGCGCCAGCGCAAGGTGCAAAAAGGTTCTAACTAAGGTTCTAACTTTCCTAATTATTCAGAAGCATGTTTTGGGCATACCAAGCAATAAACCAATCAGAATGGGATGTCACCTGACGTTTAAAAGGCAGCGGCGCATGATCTGCGCTGGATGGCTTATACAACGGCACGTTTAACCCGGCAACCCAGAATGCTTTTCGCCCGAGGAAACGGACATGCTCGTGCGCGAGGTGAAAATGCGCAAGCTTTCTTACATGTCACAACTCAGCTGATCCCTCCCTGCCCGTGCTGCTGTTGTACACTCCTTTGTTGGCATCAGGACATGCAGTTCAGCATCACGCCTTCTAAAGCCCTCTCATGTGTTCTCATTTACGTCCAACAGACATTCATCACGCATGGCAATGTTATGCCACAAAGAATGCTGTGACCTTCTGAGGGCTGTTTTGTAATGTTCCACCTGACTTATCTAAATATCAGAAACGCATTTTCAGCAATCCAAACGTCCTTTCAATTGCAGTACGTGCCTAATTCTGATAATGAACTCAAATGATTTTTGGTACCACTTTACACTTTACAATAAGGCCTTATAAAGGGGGTTATGAATGGTTTATAAGCAGGTTATTAATTAGGTTGTAACATTTCATAAATCATTAATAGACGATTATAAACAAGTTATACCACAGTTTTCTTTTTATTAATGCCTTACTACCATTTATAAGTGGCAGAGGGGAGCCTTATTGTAAACTGCTTTAAAATACTAATGTGCTGACAATATACCCGGCCACACCTCATTTAAAAAACACTACTCCTACGAGCAAAAAGCCAGCGCAAAATCATTAGCTATTTTGACGACATGCGTGCATGGTGTGAAAATGAGTAAAGCGCTAGTACGAAACTAGCAAAACCACTTTGCGTCACGTTTTGCCCGGGTGGAAAATAGGACACTATATGTAAAATCTGGCAGTCAGGTGAATATAGCTGTGCACAGTACCTTTCCGGAGTTATGGACACATGGTCTTCACAGTCCATCAGCATGGTATCATGAGGCAGGTTGTGACCTGTTAAAGCATTGATGTTGTACTGAAAACTCTCAAAAGTGCAAGTAATGTTATTTAATGTACACTGCAGCTACACAGCCTGACCTGAGCAGCTGGGATGGCTGAAGCTCTCAGATGAGAGGCCAGTGGGAGCGCCCTCTGCAGGTCTCCACCACTCACTGTCTGACAATGGTGTGGCT
>JAODKC010000001.1:43639739-43651755 GCA_026777985.1 Mormyrops attenuatus | reverse complement strand
AAAATGCAAGAATATTTACAGGCTCACCTTGCGCTGGCAGCCCACCCTCTCAAATGCCTTGATTAGACGGTTTTTATGGTACATCATCATGCCGTACTCATCCTTGCTTTTAATGTTGTACCCAAAGGTGATTGGGATGCGTTCCTTCTGAGATTCGTTTAGGAAAATCTGTTAAAATTTACAGGCAAGAGAAGTTCCCCCCTTCAATGGGCACTAACTCTTCACGTAACACCATGTCTCATATGGTGTGAGATGGAAACTGGCAGGCAGGTAATCAGACTAAAGCGATTGAAGCACCTAAACAGGGTTCTGTTACCTAAATTGCAGATTTCAACCAACCAACCAACCATCCATCCATACATCCATCCATCCATCCATCCATCTTCTAACAATTTATTCTGATCAGAGTCTCAAGAGTAAAAGTGGATACAAGGAAGACAGGTTTGTATTGGTCTTTGCGGGTTAATGCCAGGCTTCTGGAGATGAGTTGCGTCTTCACCTTCTGACCTCTGATGATGATCTGCATGCGAGGCTTTAAGTACAAGATGCTGCAGTAGGCCTATTCCACATACAGGAAGGAAAATTAGAGACCCCCCAAGCTGCACTTATTGTATGCAAAATAATAAAATTTACAAAAATAAAAGATTTTTTTTTCCACTTTTGTTACTTTTTGCATCTGCCTTTCATTTTGGACAGTCTGTATGACCCAATACATATCCCATGCTCCTTCCTCCAGTACTGGTAGCTACTTACACCCTCCACACCCTGCCTGAGTTCCTATTGGTCCCCATCTGAAATACTCACACGCAGCGAGTAGATGATCTCCGGTACTGACTGTGCGACGTTTCGGTTCTTGTGCGTCTCACACGCGTCTAATGGGATCCGGATGTCATACCTCTCCGTGCTGAGATTAAACTCCGTCTCTCCATTCGCCACTCTGGCAGGACCAAAATACACTTAAGACCCCTAGAGCATGCACACATGTAAAGGCTCAGGTCTCCACAAACGTATGGGTCACCTGCGCAGGTTCCAGATGATGATGCGTGTGCCTGTAGAGCTGACGGAGGTAATAGCCCTCAGCTCAGTGAGGAGCTCCTCTGCTGTGTTGAAGAGGGAGTGTTTGAGAATGTCCTGCAGACTGGCTGCATCCTCATTTCTGAGTGCCTAAGGTTAAGGACCAAAGGTCAGACTTCTGCATTTTTTTTCAGAATTTACTAAGTGTTGCTTCATTTAACTGGGTAATTATACTCAAGAGAATTCATTAGTTTTTTCAAAAACTCTTTCTAAAACTCTTTGCTTCCAAGTAATAAAGTCATACTACTTGATGCAGAGAGTTCAAGTGCATTAACAAAAAATACATCATCAAATCTAAGATTTCTCAATGGTAGTTTTTAAAAAAGAAAAAAAACAATAAGAAGGTGTTTTACTGCACCTTGATAAAACAAATCATAATCAGAATAAACACAGATCATTACTTTTGAAAAGCATAAGATTTTGCC
The DNA here is from genome assembly GCA_026777985.1 of Mormyrops attenuatus. NCBI lineage: Eukaryota > Metazoa > Chordata > Actinopteri > Osteoglossiformes > Mormyridae > Mormyrops > Mormyrops attenuatus. The sequence goes on along the minus strand of JAODKC010000001.1, from coordinate 43,650,256 downwards.
ACTTTGATTTAAATGCCTGACAGTCTCACCCATCCATCTTTCATAACCACTTAACCATTACAGGATCACAATGGGCCTACAGCCTGTCCTAGGGGATGAAATACAAGGCAGGGGTCACCTTGAGCCGGATGCCGGTTCAGGTCTCAGATTAACAGTTTATGATTGTAGTCTGTAAGAAAGGATACGGGCACTGCCCATCATGTCCGATGGTGACGATGGGGACCACCACATGCTTGGCCTGGATGCTCTCCAGGTAGCTCTGGGACAGCAGCCCCACACTCATAGTGTCCCTTATCTTGGAGAAGATGATGGCGTCCTTTCCCAGTCGCATAGAGCTGGACTTGAAGCCGTTCCCATACTGGCCCACTGGGGTGTGGCCTCTGACGGCTTGCTTATCGTTAAACCCGAAGCTGATTGGGGAGAAGCGATGTTTACCATGACATGCCATAAAAACTGAATAGAATACAGCTTTAATACTTAGTCCTGGGTTACGAGAGCAGTGATTTCTATGGTCATGGGATTCCATCATATTATTCAATCGTATTATGCACTGTTGAACTGACAATGCATTTAATGCTGCTGGTGAAACAGTATCAGAACTGGGATTCAACAGAAAATGTGTGTCAGAAAGCCTGTGCCACATAAAAGTATAAGTCATCTCAGGACTATGATATCTAACATAGCAGGGAAGCTAATCAGTGGTTAGTTTGATTGTTATGTTTGGTCTTTACAGAACTCAAGGTTTACAAAAAAAGTTAGGCTCTAGATCCCTGCTTTCCTCAGGTACAACGGATTTTTACATGCGACTTGTTTATAATTGTATATTACTGATATATAAAGTGTTACGACCTAATTACTAACCTGATTATAAACCATTCATAAACCCTTTATAAGGACAGTCTTATTGTAAATCTGTATCAATCTGACCCAAATAAAGCCAGCAACTTCCAGCCATAATCCCCTCTAAAACTGGTAACTCATGAAAATCCTTCAGCTATAGAGGCAACAGTTTAAGCAATATTTAATCATAGATGTCAGACTATTTGAAAACGGATTTCTTTTTATGTGAGTCAACAAAACAGAAATTATGTATAAATCTGGGGGCTGGTATGTGGCTCAGTGGGTGAGGATACTGTGCCTGCGACTGGAAGGGCGCTGGTCCTGTGGTTGACAGAGTGATTTCACCATTGGGCCATTGAATGACGCCCTTAATTTCCGGGAAACAGCTGGCCCTGTTTACTTAATTGCACAACACTTTGGATAAATATGTGAATATGTGTACATAAGATGCCCTGAATTACCAAACCATGGTCACCCAGAATTTTTTACTTTCAAGTTCCTTAGAAAATTGACTGGAATATATTCTGCACCAGCAGCTTTTTCATAACTGAATACATATATTTAACTGGTCTAATTCTTGGACACTTACCTGCTTACAGGAAAAACATAATATTTAGCTTATAAAGTGGGCCTGTCCCAACCTCTAGCTTCAGGACTAAAATAAAGATTAAGGATCAAATACTTAGTCAAAGCAGTTTATGAGCTAAAGGAATTTTACTCTCTGGTTCATGTGATATAACAATCGTGGCCATGATGTCTAATTGTTATCAGACTCTAACTGATTATTAGCTTCTGACAGCTGTACTATTCAATCTTACTCTCTTTTTGCCTGGACAGTGGCTAAAGACTGATTTTGAAAGAGCTTCACCTCAAATTGCTCCAATTCTCATACACAGAATATCACATATTACCACCTAGTTTTTAATGGTTTAATGTATTTGTCAACCGGGCCTAATCCCTCTTCACATATCGTCATTATTAGAAAAAAAAACTGACTACTGTGGTTCTCGTCTAGTAGAGTGTCAGGGTTTTTGCCCTCTGATCCCTGCTCCTGTGTCCTTTCACCTTTGGCCAGCAGGGGCTGCTGGTCATCCTGCCTTTCCCCCTCTCTCCTTCACCCTCGTATGTTTTCCCTGTTTCCCAGGCTGTTGCATAGCACAGGGGGGTGAGAGTGCGGCTTAGAATATGTGATGCCTATAGGCATGGATTTACTGCTGGCTGAGGCCAGTCTCATCTGTTATTTTGTATTTATTGTTTTTGTTCCCTATTGTTTTGCTTTCCTTTAAATGTTCCTGTTCTAGGTTTGTCTTTGTGCTTTGGTTGTACTTTGTTTTCTTGTTTCTTTTTCTTGTGTAGTATCTCCTTGTTTTCTCAGTTTAGGTCTTGTATGTTTCTTAGTTCTGTGCTTATTAGTATTAGTTATTTCATCTGTGCCTTGTCTGCTTTCCAGTGGGTGTGTTAGTTGCCCATCTGTTTGTTGTCCTGCTCCTTCAGTGATTGGTTGATTGTTTTATGTTCTGCACCTGATCATTCTCATTATTTCATCAGTGTATCAGTGTATTTTAGTGCTTGTTGGTATTTGGCCAGTCATTGTATTAGATGCCTGTGGTAATGTTGCTCTGCTTGGTCTCCCTAGTCCTGCTCTCTACTTGTGTTAGGTTATAGCTTTTTAGTTTGTTAATCAGTGGTTTTTTTCCTGTATTAGTTTTGTCGACTCGTGGTTCTGTTCTTTTGCGCTTTTCCCCAGAGTTCTTTGTTTAATTCAATAAATCGTTGCTCTTCTCTTCGCCACAAGTGGATCGTCACCACTTTTCCCCACGTGTGCTATAACCCATGTCCATAACAGTGTAGCCTTAAGATACTGAGAAGAGTCTGCTAGATCATGATTCAGTACACAATGATAATCCTTGTATTAAAGGCAGTGATTGTGATACCAGCAGTTTCACTTCCTGTGACACCACGTGATGCAAAGGAGAGCTTCCTGTCTGCAATTTACCTCAGCATCTCATACATCCTGCTCTTGGTCATACCGCTCCCGTTGTCCTGAAATGTAAGGCAGTCAAACTCCTTTATCTGAGTCCAGTCAATCCAGAACTGCTTGGCCATGACATCTGGGTCATATGCATTGTCTGGGTGTAAAACAATACACACTGACATAGCATCAGCACATCCAGTAAAAGACAAGATAATACCACAAACATAAACAAACATTTCCTGTATCTCCTGTATTAAACCACAGCGGTATAAATACATGGTGTCACTTAGATCTGAGGGAGACCTTAAAAACCCAATGTTTCCATATGTTAAGATACGTGTAAGCAGCTAGACACATGTCTACATGTTTCGGTATTCAGGTTCTGATATTAAGGAAATGCAGCTTTGCATTTTTGTTTGATATTTGTTGCAACGATGAGCTTCATACCGATCAGCTCCGCGACGGCGCTGAACGGCCAGGTGTGGCTGGTGGAGTTCGCGTGGAGAAACTTGGGGCTAACCTGCAAAGGGGTGAGTCTTCATAAGGAGGCTAATCATTTCCGGCTCATTTCTCATGCAACGTGCTCTACTATCTGCGCAATGATCGGTTACAAAGAATCGAAGGAAATAATGACAGCGGACAACGTGTACCAGCACGAAACAGGTGTTATGTTACAGTCTTTAACTGAGACGTAAGAGTCGCATCTGAAACGCAGGTCGAACCAAAACCTTGAACATTAACCTCCCCGATTGCTACAGATTATGTGTTAAACTCCCTACTAGCTCCTACTAGATAAACTTCTATACCCATCAGCTAGCCATGACAAGATTTAATGTCATATAAATATTGCAAATGTCTGCTGTCTGGCGTTAATCGACTTAAGAGGCGCATATGAAGGTTGAGTAGCCGGCCTGGATGTCCCTCACCGCGCTCAGCAGTATCCCTTCTGATCTTCGCATATTCATCTTTCGGCTTTGGGAAGTGCCCGGTACCCAGACCCTACTCTTCACCAGTATTTATTTAATATTTATAACAGTAGACACTCCCCTTCGGGATCGTAACCCCGCCCGACGTCATACCGAAACTTACAGCACAGTTAAAAAACTGTGCGAAACCGGAAACTACGCCGTAAAAATGATTTTAAAAATTACGGTAAAAAAGAACTAGCAACGGTAAAAGATAATAAAATCTAAAGTAGTATATCATCATAGTAGATACATTGAATTAACCTAAATCAAGAAACAGTACATAACTTTCAAATCACTCAACTTTACCGTGAAAAAAACATTTTGGTCAAATTAATAGGAAAACACCATAATATCACATCAAGTAATTACCATAAAATTCACAGTATTATTCTGTCTAACTTACAGATTTTGCTGATGAATACATTTAAATTTGCAGTATAAAACCTTTCACCATTCAGCAAACACATTCCATAACCCAAGTACAGAGAAGTACACATATTGAGAAACACCCACTATCTTATTTTGTGCTACTGAACTGTTCCAATAGCTCAGCATAATTAATGAACTAAGTTGAGTGTATTCTAATATTTCCCCATATCACAACTTATGTCAAAATTTCTTTAAAATGTATGAAACTCCCCCAAGCCAGATCTGTTTTGAATGAGTAAAGTTGAGAACTTGTTACATTCTGCCCTTCCTATTGGTAAAGCTAGACTCGCTTGCTTTTCATTGGATAGCTGCAGGTACTCACAACTCAGTAGAAATCTCTTGCTACATCCACTCTCCCTGAATTCCACTGATTGGCGATTACATAAATCACACCTGCAACAAACTATGGGCTGAATAATGGCCTCTGCGCAGCCCAGCAACACCGAGTTATCCTGCATGAGGATCAGGGGGGATAAAGGTCCCCGTCCCTCACATTAAACAAAACTCTGTAGCCTTCCCTAAAACCGGTAATCATACATTTTCCCTTGTTTCTGGAACAATCCAATGGCTATGGCTTTTAAACTTGCCCATTCCCCCTGGGATGATAGGGTGTACTCTGAGTATTATCCACCCCAGCTACTAAACAGTAACTAATAAGCAGGCTTTCAAAGCTGAGCCACTGGTCTTCATGTGTTCCACTTGGAAACACTGGCACGCAAAAAAATTGGTCCCACACCACCTTGGCCAAAGCCTTGGCTATCTGATTTGGGCATGCAAAGGCACCTAACAGCCACGTAAAAAATGATCAGTGATCACCAAAACATTAACACAGCGTTTCTATGAATCCTCAGCAGTTCAGAAATCCATACACACCAGCTCCATTATGATTTGAGAGTCAACAGCAAGGTGGGAACCAGCGAGGTGGCAGAAATGATAGTGTGGCATCAGATTGTAGGGGGGGCACCGGCCACCCTGGCCACGCCTTTGAAACTGCACGTCCTTATTAGTCCATATAAAGGTGTTCCCTGTAAGATGTTACATTAATATATGTCTTTAACTGCATAGAGTTTAACTGCATTTTGAGTTGTTAAATAACACAATGAATGTTAAATCACTATGTTCTTGTACTCCTTCAGTTCAATGCGTATCAGTTTATCTGGCTAAAATACCTTTATGAACGCACAAATACCTTTATTGATGCACAGAGCTAGTAATTTATCTAAAGTATCTATGTTCCTTTTCATACCTAATGTAATACTTACCTCCTGTATGTATATTTGCATAATCATATGCGTTTGTAAGACATGTTTCGTTGTACTTAACAGTGAATGTACCGCTTTCTCAGTTTCACATGCTTTACATGATAAACACTCTCAAACTGCGTCCGGGAGACATTGCATGTTGTTTAACTTGCTGGATAACTGAATGTGGGGTTCGGTGAGGCCAGTTCAGTTTCAAGTGAAGTAAATATGTTCTAGAGCCCAGTATGGGGGAAGAAGTAGAAGGACCACTGGTGCTCCTGAGAGGATTGATTTATTACATATTTATTGTGTTGTGGTTTTATCTGTCTATCTATCTGTCTAATAAAAGGCATTTTAACTGACAACATACCATTACACATGGCGTGCAGATAAATGCTACGGAGTTATGCATCCCATAGTAGTATGAATATTTGCAGTGTATTCATATGGCAGCCAAAGGCACGCTGACCTTTACTGTTACCTAACTAACTGTTAATTAACAGTCAGCTTAATGCTGGATTGTCTCACTAGCTAACCTTTATCATATAAGGCACATTTCAGGACCTAAATAGGAATTAAAAGGAACATTAAATTTTGTTCCCCTAAACGTTTCCGACATGTCCTGAACGTTCCCTGAATGTCCCTAAGTAACGTCTCCTGAAGGTCACGGGAATGTCCTGGGAAGGTTAAAGGATGATGTCCTTTACCTCAGTGGGGACCTTCTCGGAACAATCTGGGAACATACAGTTTCTAACTCGGACTTGTTCTGCTAATGTGCAGATGTTTTTGATATAGGTGTATTATGTTGAAATACACAAGATATATTTAGTTTTGTTGTGGAATTTCATTGGTATTGGCAGTTGGTATCAACTACTAAATTTCTGGTATCGTGACATCCCTAGTAGTGACACCACTAGAAAGACTCCCAAACCGCATTTGCACCCCCACCAGGAAGACCTCGATTTGAGCCTCGCTAACGTCGATGATGTCAGCTTGCTAATATCAAGTAGCGACTTATAGATTGGACATCTGGACGAGTGATGTACACGTTTTTTTGGGCATAAGTTCATTTTCCCTGAATCACACTTGCGCACAGAAATGATCTTAAATCAAATATAAGATGCCACTGGAAATATGTGCATGAATTAGCCAATGAACACGTGTGATGAATTCAATGCTCAGTGAGTGTAATTCTATGCTGGCCTCACACCAAACAGTTTCAAGCAATTTCATGGTCACTGAAAAATTTCTAGTGTCAGAATAAAATCATGAGTTTTGCCAGAATTGTGACACACTCCCGTCATCTTTATCTTTTAGTGTAAGGTGGTTAGGATTGCTGTCTTACGTCAGTCTTTTTGTCACCTTCTGATAAAATCAACCGTGTTTAATATTATCATAGGTCTTTAGTCTTGGCTCATGCAAATAATGACGTGACATTGTCCGCCATCAATAGAAGACCTATCTCCAGCACCAAGCAAGAAATAGTTAAGCAGGTACAAATTACAGCATTCCAAAGCATATGAAATTTATGTTAAATTCAAACCACATTGACTTTAGATGTCAGAGGGTGTTAGTCTTTAGTCTTTAAAAAGTCTTTTCAGAGTATTTTCAAGCTCTTCTAGTGTATGTGTTACACCATGGCATAGGCAGGAAAAGAATGTGACGATCCACTTAGCGCCTCCAAGACAACATAGGAGTTTATTGGGGTACCTGAACACACCAGTTAAAACTACAAAACTAAAAGACCACATGGGGTCAAAAGCAAATAGGCGAAACAAGAACTACCTACAAAAACATCAAAAAAGTTACAAGTGGAAAAGAAGAACACAGGAAGCATAACTAGAAAAATCAAACCCAACAACAACACAGAAACTTCAACACAAAGGCAGCCACTTAAAAATACAAATAAAGGGCAATAACAAAGGGCAGATTTGAATCAAGACAATTAACCAATAAACACAGTACAAGGAAACAGGCCACAGGTGGAGGAACTTAACTAATAATCAACAAGCACAGACACTAGGAAACTTTCACAAATACCAAAACTAGGACTATAAACTAGAACTATAAACACTAGGAATATTGACACACAACTGAGGACTAACACTAGGAAGCAGAACAGAATTAAAATGGACATAAATAGGATAAACGTAAACAAAACTAAAACACCATAAAAATAGAAAATCAGTAAAGAGGTGAGGCTAGCCTTGAACCCATGAATGTAGGGTTACAGTCCTGGTACCACACACTCAACCCACTGAGCTATGTGGCAACTCAGGGAAGAAGGTGAACAGATTAGAGACTAGTACGAAGACAGAGGGAACAGGATGGCCAGGAACACCTGCTGACCAAACGGGGACGGAATACATAAGACAGGGATGGATGGGTTCCAACCCTGACAGTATGGTTAGCAAGACAAAAAATTATTTGCCTTTAAATCACTGGAGAAAAGTTTTTACCAGATGAATACAAGTAAACTTGAAAATAAACTTGAAAATTTTCAGAAAGTAACAGGTATAATGGTTGTGTGTTTTACCCTGAGAAACAGAAAGAATATGTTGTAAGTATGGAGCAAATATTTGAGTTTATAGTCTTTTCATTGCAAAACATTTTGCGAATAAAAATTGGACAAAGTCAGAATTGACCTGCATGAGCCACCCAGAATGGAGACTAATTCAGAACTCAGTGAGCTCATTCAAAACCTCGTCCAGTTTCTCATCCACGACATCACTGTCCAAATTAATCTCTTCCAAGACTAGCGTAGGGACAAAGGTGACCAGGAGACGGCCGATGCGTTGCCGGAGATTCCTCAGCTTTCTGGGGATTGAGGGGTGATGATAACAGTTATGTAAAGTCAGGGGTAAATAACAAGAAAAGCAAACTCTTTTTCTAAAGACACTACTGTACTAAAATTCAAGAGCTTCCCATGTAACATGAAACCATTATAGTCAGTTCAGCCAATGGTTTATAGAATCTATGTGAGTATATTGCATGCGAAATACCGAGCTTTTACATTATTAACAAAAATCAGCCCCATCTGACCAAATGTAACTGATTATGTTTCTACCTGCAGGTATCTTCTTCTGAGGAGATGTTCACATTGTTCTGGGCCTCTTCTCCAGGGCTGGGCCTCCCTGTCCCTCCATTTGTTCTCAGCTCCTCCAGTTCTCTGTTCAGCTGTTCACACTGATAGGACAGACCGCTGTTCTCAATCACCATGTCCTCCAGCTGTATAAAGAACAAAGTTGGTGACGGTGCATTTAAGCATGTTTCTGTGTCTGTATGCCTGTGCTGGGGCACATTAAGGCACAACTCTCTCCAACTCAATTAATGAACTGGTTACATCCTTGTGTAAAAGACCAATGATATGATTGCATTGGGTATATGCAGAAAACATGCAGTATATTTCAATGCCTTGGAAACTGTATCCATTACAATGAACGACACCCGTGTCCTGTACTTCTAGACATACTTACCCTTATCTGGAGCATCTCATGTTCTCTCTCCATCTCCTGCAGGTCCTCACACTTGCGTTTCATCTCCTCCAGTTCCTGCTGGAGCTGGTTCACCTGCTCCTTGTATGTGTCCAGTAGCCCATTTGGCTGCTGCTGCACCTCCAGCATTGGGCTTTGAGGCCCATTTCCTGCCCTCCTATTTTCACATGTTTCTCCAGTCCCGGTCTCTCCCCAGGTCTCCTCCTGCTTGATGCTCACTTGACTGGAGGCTGGAATCATAGGAGGAACAGAAGGTGCTGCCAATTCCATGTTCTCTGTGTCATCGGGTAAGACCCCCACAGCATGTGTAGGGGGCACCTGCTTCACACTTTCAAGAGGAACGCAAAGGACACAAAATGAGTAAGACAATAAGACAAATCTGGCAGTCTGATGACTATAACTGTGCACAGTACCTTTCTGGAGTTGTCGACACTTGGTCTGCATAGTCCATCAGCATGGTTTCACTAGGCGGGTTCTGACCTGTTAAAGTATTAATGGTACTGAGAGCTTCCAAAGTGCATTTAATGGGCTTTTAATTTCATTCGTACACTTTTACTTACTTTACTTACATAATTTATTCATTAGTCATAATATGCTTCCATCAAGGTGATTAATACAGCATATAGTTTAATTATGCTGGGATATTTAAAGAAACAGTTACACTTAAATACTCAGTGCTGAACTACAACACTAAGACAGTTGTGAGGACCCCAGCCCGCAGCTTTGTGCCCAGTACACCAGTTCCTTAAGCACCCACTGCCTGTTCCTGTGTCCCCCTGTATAATGTGCCATGTACACTGCAGCTACACAGCCTGACCTGAGCAGCTGGGATGGGTGAAGCTCTCAGATGAGAGGCCAGTGGGAGCGCCCTCTGCAGGTCTCCACCACTCACTGTCTGACAATGGTGTGGCTGGAAGAGGCAACGCTGGTGCTGGGACCTGAGAGGACATTCGGTGGGGGGGTCTGATCACACTGATAAGCACTGCTCTTACCTCGACAGAATCTTTATCACAGAAATGGTCTGATGTACTTTAGTCACACAAAAGCATTTGCCTTTTAATGTAAGGGCCATGAGATTCTGGGAGCTTAACTTATTCAACTCACCTGTTGTCTGGTCTTTTTCTGTCGCATCTTGCTGATTTTCTCTCTACAGTAAAGAAATAAACACCCATAATTAGATTCCCCTGAGAGATATCTTAAGCCCAATTCACACTTCACTTTTCCATGTGCCATCATGGTCCATTCTGGGCCACGTGGGCCCACTCTCCTTCGGGCCCAACACCTACAGGAGCCATAAGGGTCCGGTGCACCGGACCTGGCAGCAGTCGAAGGCAGAGGGCTTGGCAGACCGACCCCCAGCTACTGAAGCTGGCTTTAGGGACGAAGATTGTGACTCTCTGGTGAGAAAGGAGCTGCAGGTGGTGTGGGAAGTAGAGAGATACCACCTAAATATAGTCAGATTCACCTCAACACACAACATGGACTCTGGAGCTAAGCTAAGCTCCTAGCTAAGCTAGACTCCTGGAGAGGGCCCGGACTCTACTTCACCCTGGAGTTACCCAGGATGAGG
>JAODKC010000001.1:43604395-43639639 GCA_026777985.1 Mormyrops attenuatus | reverse complement strand
ATTAGTATTAGTTATTTCATCTGTGCCTTGTCTGCTTTCCAGTGGGTGTGTTAGTTGCCCATCTGTTTGTTGTCCTGTGCCTTCAGTGACTGGTTGATTGGTCAGGTGCAGAACATAAAACATTCTCATTGTTTCCAGTCATCAATGTATTTTACTGCTTGCTTTTGTTGTGGTGTGTGGTCAGTCATTGTATTAATGTGCTAATGTTGCTCTGCTTGGTTTCCTTGGTCCTGCACTCTACTTGTGTTAGGTTATGGTTTCTTTAGTTTGTTAATGAGTGGTTTTTCCTATTTTAGTTTTGACAACTCATGGTTCAGTTCTTTTGAGCTTTTCCCCCAGTGTCCTTTGTATAATTCCATAAACTGTTGCTTGTCTCTGAGCCACAATTGGATCGTCACCTCTTTCCCGTACCTGTGCCATGCCCCGCGTCCATAACAGTGTAGTGTCAAGATACTGAGAAGGGTCTGCTAGATCACGATTCACTCAACACTGACAGGCCTGGTGATAATCTTCACCAGTTTCTTTGTTTTAATGGCAATGATTGCGGTACCAGCAGAGTTTCACTTCCTGTGACACCACGTGATGCAAAGGAGAGCTTCCTGTCTGCAATTTACCTCAGCATCTCATACATCCTGCTCTTGGTCATACCCCTCCCGTTGGCCTGAAATGTAAAGCAGTCAAACTCCTTTAAGAAAGTCCAGTCAATCCAGAACTGCTTGGCCATGACATCTGGGCCATATGCATTGTCTGGGTGCCTAGTCTCTCTCCACATATCGTTACAAAAAAAGAAATGAGTACTGTGGTTCTCATCTAGTAGAGTGTACCACGTGGTGCCAAAACAAATTTTCATTTCCTCTAATCAGGGATAGGCAAAGATATATCAAAATGTACTATTACATTAAAATAACATATCAAATACCTTAATTTTAAGTGCATTGAAATAAGCTACAAAATACTGCAGCCACAGCTATAATCAAAACAGCCCTCTGAATTTTGTATAAATATACTTTTCAAGGGAAGCATGAAATCAAACCTTCTTTCTATTGCCCTAGTTGATCTTTCACTTCACCAGTACAATGACTCTGTTGATTAAGTGAACAATGTCTGAGGCTGGTGGTAAATCTGACACATACAGTACACAAATTAAATATTATGACCTGACTGTTACATCCCAGAACACCACATGAAGGTTAGTTCAAAATTTAACTGAATGATCCATAACTGTATAATAATTAAGTTCCTTGGTGTTTGGTAATGAAGGGTCTAAGGGTCGTAAGCAGACAACTGATTGCTCCTTCATCCATAGCAACTAGTTTCTAAGTAATTAATCATGTGGTTGTTAATCGTAAACATAATAAATTATATTCATGCAATGATATGCAAATACATGATCCTACTAACCAGCTACTTCAATGGACACATATTTGAAAGTTGAAAACATTTTTCCACTTATTCAGCAACTTTTAAATGATCAATATGTTTTGACATTAAACCACCCAGAAATGTAATCAGAAAGTAACAAGTGAACTTGTCATGGAGTACAAACCCCACTCTAACCACTGAACCTACTGAGACCACCAGGATGTAGGTTTAGATGCATACACACATTCACGGTCTACTAAAAACATTTACTGAAACTCCAACAAGGCTGAATAGAGAATACTACAGATCAGGTATTCCAAAACAGTTACATAAACCAAAAACGGGCAAACTTATGTGAGAGTGTGGGTGAGAGATGTAGACATCTAACAGAAAACATTTTAATTTAAAGTATTTTTGAACTACAAGGATACAAAACACTGAAGTATTTTGATACAAAATATGAAGCCATTTTCATCAACAGTATTCAAATACAAATTACAAAACCCTATTTTGCATTTGAAATACATGTATCATAAATACCACTACAATACTTCATGCTACCGTATGGACTGTTTGAGGTTTACCTCAGCATTCTGTGCATTCCTTTCTTGGTCGTACCCTTCCCATTGTCCTGAAATGTAAGGCAGTCAAACCCCTTTATCCGGGACCAGTCAATCCAGAACTGCTTGGCCATGACATCTGGGTCGTATGCATTGTCTGGGTGGAAAATAATACACATTTAGATAGAATCAGCATATCAAGTAAAAGACTACTTCATACCATAAACATTTCCTGTAACTGCCTTATTAAAGTACACTAGTACAGGTGTGCCCGCTTTACACCACTTCGCTTTTACGAATGACCCAGATTAGCAGCGGTTTCCGCTAACCGGCAGAAATCCGCAGACGATTTTCGCTCTCCCGACGAAATGCGAAAATAGCGTTTCGCCTATGTTCATCAGCGAGGTAATTATAGATGATCCGTTATGCGCGGCATATACGACGGTGGTTCCATTAGATTATAACCGTGTTGAAAAAAAACCCTATAGCCTAGTGATGTAGCGATACGCATTACACACACGTTTGTGGTGATGCTGATGTAAACAAACCTATTACACTGCCAGTCGTGTAAAAGTAGGGTATATCACATGAAATACTTCATAATGGTAATAAACAACTATATTACCGGGTTTTTTTATTTACTATACTATATACCTTTTTTAGTTATTTAGGCTATAACATCTACGTTTGCGTAAGTTCATTGTAATATGTAGGCTACTCAAAACGGCGAAATCGCCTAACGATGCGTTTCTCACAATGTTTCTCTGTTTTTAAGCGACACATGACTGCATTGATTCTGGTAAGTGAAGCTACACTGCAGACACATACATTTTTCCCTACTTTATGTAGGCTATTTACAGTATTTTCAGGGTTGTTAACTTTGGTCAGCTGGCTGGCGTGAGATTTTCAATTTTTGCTGCAATGACGAGCTTCATACCGATCAGCTCCGCGATTGCCCCGAACGGCCAGGTGTGGCTGGTGGAGTTCGCGTGGAGAAACTTGGGGTCAACCTGCAAAGGGACGAGCCAGTGCAACTAAATATCATAGCATACATCACGAGGAACCTAACCATTTCGCTTTCATTGTCGCAAATGTGTCTGCACATCTAAGTTCGGTAAAGTTGGAAAGACATTGACAGATTCGAACTTCGCGGCTCAATAAATCTTAAACAAAACGCTCTTACAAACACAATATACGGGACTATTCAACAGCGGTAAGGTAGACAATGAGCTACAACCGGATTTTCGTCCAAAGGAGATGTATTTAAAGAAATACAGATAACATTGCTCCCTATGAGAAGTCCGCTGTCGGAGGAGAGCTTAGGGACCGTCTGCAAAGTGCAAAACGAAAACGGATAATGTCAATAACTTCACTTCCAAAGAGTGAAGAGCCACCAAAATCACCAAAGGCTTTTGGAATGTTATCATGGTCATACTACACCCCTTAGTTTGGTGAAATGTACCTTAGTCTATTTTTAAAGATTTTTTATTAGGAATAAAATTCAATAACTTTCTTACTATTAAGTGTAGTTCCACCAAATTCGCTCTACCGACATACAAGCACTGCCCAAGAAGATAGAAAGCCCAAAATTGTTGCAAAATAGTTATAAAAGTTGTCAAATGCTGTAAAACATGTTTAAGTATGCCAGGTGTTTTCTAAAGGCACACAAAATGTATCTTTTTGGTTGACAAAATATGATCTGTACATGACCATAAATTCCCGATGTATCAAATATGATGCAAAAAAATAAAATGGTATATCCAGGTCATGTTTGATTTTTTTCTTTCGTTTTGTTAAAAGCATCCAAAAAACAGTTCAGTCTCAGAAAAATAGAATTTTCCGCCAATTATTTAATAATGCAGGCTTTACAGGGTTAAAATAAACACAGGCACATTTCCCCAAACTAAGCGCTGTAGTATGACCATGAGGACACCCTAGATGAGTAGAGCGAATTTGGTGGAACTACACTTAATAGTAAGAAAGTTATTGAATTTTATTGCCAATAAAATCCCTTTAACAATAGACTAAGCCACATTTTCCCCAACCTAAGTGGCGCAGTCCTACCATAATAAGATTGCAAATGTATATAGTAATTTTGGTGGCACTACAATTGATAGGAGCAAAGTGATTGCATTTTATTTACTAATAATGATTTTTCCCCAAACTAAATGGTGTAGTATGACCATAATGAGACTGTAGAAGCGTGTAGTGATTTTGGTGGTAGTAGGCTACAGTTGATAGGAGCAAAGTTATTGAATGTTATTCCTAATAAAAAAAATCTTTAAAAATAGACTAAGGTACATTTCACCAAACTAAGGGGTGTAGTATGACCATGATAACATTCCAAAAGCCTTTGGTGATTTTGGTGGCTCTTCACTCTTTGGCAGTGAAGTTATTGACATTATCCGTTTTCGTTTTACACATTGCAGACGGTCCCTAAGCTCTCCTCCGACAGCGGACTGCTCGTAGGGAGCAATGTTATCTGTATTTCTTTAGATACATCTCGTTTGGACGAAAATCCGGTTGTAGCTCATTGTCTACCTTACCGCTGTTGAATAGTCCCGTATATTGTGTTGTAAGAGCATTTTGTTTAAGATTTATTGAGCCGCGAAGTTCGAATCTGTCAATGTCTTTCCAACTTTACCGAACTGCACGTCTATCAATTACGTAAAATCGATCACACGAAATATCTGAAGCTGCCAAAACAATTTATTCTGTTTAACCCATGGGCGTAAATTACGCATACGAAGGTTGCATATGACGGCGTGGATGTCACTCACCGCGCTCAGGGGTATCCCTCCCGTATTCATCACATTCATCTTTCGGCCTTTGCGGTCCCCAGACCCTAGTCTTCACCAGTACTTATTTAATATTTATAATAGTAGACACCCCCTTCGGGATCGTCATACGGCGTCATACCGAAACTTACAGCACAGTTATCATCGAAAACGGAAACTATCGAAAACTATGGATTTTAAAGTATTTTGCAAACTGAAACAAAATAGGCGGAATATTAACACGGAGTAAATGAAAAACTGAAAATAAAACTAGCAATGTGTAGTAGATGAAAACTAAGTGAAACAAAATAATTAGAAAATGAAGGTAGTTTTCGTGTTTGACGGCACGGCTATACAAAGTGGCCGCGGTAGTGTTCCGAAGAAATATGGCTGGTAGGAAACGCCGGAGATCTGAATTAGATGGTTTCGAATTTAACTTAGTGATGGGATTTAGAAATTGTGAAACGTTCCGACACATTTGAACAATTCATTCGAAATACTTAAGACTCAACATTGGCATTGCGGAAACTTACTGGAGTCATTAATGTGCTGAAGTTCCCCTTTCCTAAATTTAATACAGCATGACACTGTGATTATGAAACTATCTATATGTGATAGAGTGTACCATTCATTACGTTGTATATAGGTAAATTACACCATATTGCCAAAAGTATTGGGACACCCTTCCTTTACACACACATGAACTTCAATGACATTCCATTCTTAATATATGGGCTGTATTATGGAGTTGGCTCACCCTTTCCAGCTGCTTCAGCACACTGCGCCTCTGCATGCGTTGTCCGCGCTCTGTGATTCTATGTTGCTGTTGTTCCCAATTGCTTTCACTTTATAATACCACTAATAGTTGACCATGGAATATTTAGTAGTGAGAAAATTTCACGAATGGATTTATTGCACATGGGGCATCCTATCTCAGTACCACGCTTGAATTAACTGATCTCCTGAGAGCGACCCATTCTTTCGCAAATGTTTGTAGAAGCAGTCTGCATGCCCAGGTGCTTGATTTTATACACCTGTGGCTATGGAAGTGATTGGAACACTTGAATTCAGTGATTTGGAGGGGTGTCTCAATACTTCTCGCAATATAGTGTATATTTTTTACCAACTTATATTAGAGCAGTTTGTGATTGATGTTTAAACCAGTAGTGTTTATCATACTCAGTTAATGAAAAGAACTAATTAAAGGCCGAGAAGGAAAAAGCGGAAATTCTTCAAACTGCAGAAATTTCCCTGTAATTAACAAAATACACCTGTCACGCCGGAACGTGAGCACGGACCGGAGAATCAGGAGCAGGGAGTCGTAGGACCAGAAACGAGGGGTTTATTCGGGAAAACAACAAAGCGACGCACAACACGGGGATGACTTCAATGACAAGACTGGGGAAATGTACTCGAACGCGAACTGAAATACACGGGACTCAATGGAAATGACAGGAAACAGCTGGTAACAGTCGGGATTGCGCACGAGGTTAATGAGGGGGCGTGGCACACGGGAGGATGGGACGAGCAGGTCGTGACAGAAGCATTTTAAAAAACATTCGTAAATATATTTTACTTATGTAAATGGTTGTTTCCTTTGTAAGGGTGATCAGCCAATCACCAGATCAAAGCCTCACAGGAAGAAGGGGTTTGCGCTGAAGAGATTTCGATACATAAGAACCTCTACGTCTAGTGATATAGGCCGAATGAATAACAGCTATTTGAAAGGAGCTTTTGGCTCCGTTGCTTTGCAAGAGCCCTATATAAGAATGGTTATTTTATCTTTAAGGGCACGGCGGTTACTAGGTTTATCTGTGACATACTTATTAGGATAATGATAATAATATTTGGATCAGATTCAGACTTCCCACCAATATAATTTCATTTGGCATGTGTGGACTAGGTTTTGCGGCATTGGATAACCTGTATTGCCAGTCCTCATGCCGATGATTCTGCACTGTAAACATTATACAATGTGATGCCATATCCCTCTCCTTTGTAAGTGAATTCACTCCCATAAATTCACCCTCATTATGAAATGTGTTACGTAAATAAAGTTGAATGCAATTCATGCAACACTTAATATTAGAAAACTTTTTTTGGCATAATGAACTTTTTGTGCAAAACAGATTTTAATGCTAATCAGACAGATAAACAATTATTTGAAACAAACAGCAACCGGCAAATCCTGCTCATTCTGCCTGCCTAACCTCTTGTGACAGGCTGCTTCACACTGTTCTCAGCGTAAAGGGGAGTGGATTTAGGGCAGACATGGGCATGATGACAAATGTAGTAGATGGATAGGCATCATGTTTTTGCAGGATTTTTTAATGTACCAAGGATCAACAGGTAAACCAGTTTATTATTTCACTTGCACAGATAATCTTATTTACAGATCATTATTATAATATGCAATAATGATACTTATTTATGATTTTTCAAATTGCCATAATTTAGACTGACCGAAGGATAACATTCATTAGACACAGAAGCAGACAAAAAAGCTACAGTGTTCTCATTATTTAATCCATAAAACTGATTCCTGTCCATTCCTTGAAAACCCTCCTGGGCACTGACAGGATGCATTTTTTTTAAACCCAGAAGCACAGAAGTGTACCCAGCAAACTGTTTCACCGTTCCAAAGACAGATTTCGATTCAGTGGGACTGTATGTTATAGGCGTGCACATCTGTATATCTAAAGCTGTGATACACCTTTGGGGAACTACCATGGTACTGGAGAAAGGACAGGTATGAAGGGCTACTTTTAAAGTTCTTTTGGTGTTTTTCACTCCTGTAGTGTGTCAACAGAGCAGAGCTCAGCTCTGGAGCTCTCGAGCACATTGGCATGGTGATCCTGTATGTTTAAAAAGACTTAGTCCATGTGCCCAGCACACACTCAAACACATTGTTGGAATCTGTGACCCACACGGTTCCTTTTTCATTCTTCCTTGTTTTCCTCATCCCCATAAGTTTTTCCAGCATGACAGCACCATAGTAGGGGTGTGGATTGCTATAGGCTGCAGATTCCACATGACACAGCCAGAATTGCTCGCACAGGAAGAGCAGACGCAGGTGAGATATGGAGCTCTTCTTTCATAGGACAGTCTGGCCTCATTCACAGGACACGAATGTATGCAAATATGGCACCACAACACTGAGAGGAGAGCTGGGCAAAAAGATGGAACAGTCCAGCTCAAAGAGTCTCAAGGAACTCCACCTCTATGACCTCTTCCAGTTGGCTCAGTACTGCCTCACTGTTGGGGGCAGGGTACTGCACCTTTGGCCCATGCATGTGCAGCTTCCTAGAACCCCTGAAAGAGCAACTGAGGACCTGGAGAAAAGGTAACAGGTCAGAGATACAGGAGATGGAGCGTGACCTCAGCAGGGGGAACTCCAGACGTTCTTCAGGGCTGTCACTGGACGCCATACCATTCAGCTCCTGGAGCAGAACACAGCATCACCGTAAGAATGCCACAGCCTTAAGAAACTGCAGCAAGACTACAGCCTTACGCAAACTTGTAATATCTCACCCCAAATCTGTAGCGTAGCCCGTCCAGGATCCGAACCACATGGGGCTGACTTTCCGGCTCAATTTCCATCAAGCCATTGTCTGGTCCACTGAAGTTCTCAACATCCACCTCAGGGATGAATGCCCAGCGATACCTGCATGTGAAAAACTGGAGAGTCTGATGGATAATGGGCAGAGAATCTATCCTGGCTTACAGTGTACCTGCACAGTAACAGCAGGGATGAGCCCCCACTATGCGATCTGGCACATCTCATTTTCCACGGAACTTCTGTGACATCAGTGTACATCACAATGCAGAAAAAGCAGTGTCACATCATATACAACTAAAAGCACATATAAATAAAACCAAACTACCTTTATATGCATTATGGGGCAAGAAAATATTGGCCTTTAAGCGCAGAATGCAGGTCCATCATTCCCTGCCCGGTTACCCATGAGAACACTGACACTGATGCTGAGGATGTGAAATTCCTGATGCAATGTAAACGAGTTCCTCGGATGCTCCCAACTTACATCTGAAAGAGGGGCATCCTGTCGGGTGGGAAAGACAGAGCCATATCCAGGAATTTGCAGGCTGACAGGTACATGTCCAGCTCGCTCTGGAGGAACAGGGCTCCATTCCTCCCTGGCCCCCCAGCACGACCGACAGCTCTGAAGATAGAGATGGAAGGAGGGAAACGGGTAAGAACCGAGCTGAAGTGAAGCAAATCATTTTTAAGACAAAAGGAAACTCACTTTGAAACTTTATTGCCCAGCAGATTCTTCTGCAGCCGAACAAACGCGTGTATCTAACAGGAAGAAGGCAAAGTTAAATTTAACAGTTCTGGTGTTTCGTTTACCTGTCATGCATCTGACGTATTATAGATAATTCAATGTAGGAAGAGCTGCCCTCCTTCCGGATCCTGGCTCACCAGCTCTGTGATCATAATGGGCCACAATGATGTGAGATGCTGAGGGGAGATTCGCAACAGCAGAACTCGGAATGTGAGGAATATCTGTGCTGCAGTAGAGGGAGTCTGGCCCACCCGCAGAGTCTCTGTCAGGCGCTCTGCAAAAAGAGGGGGTTTCCCATGCTAGACCAAGAAGAGAAACCCTGAGGCCCTCGCCTGGATTCACCCAAGTACTCTGTGTGAACCGGGCACCATGCAATACCTTGAATGAGAGGCAGGTAGGGGTGGTATTGGTCCAATTCACCGCTGAACAAAGAGAAGGCCTGGCGTTTCAGGAGGAGAGCCTTCTGTTCCTGACCCGACAGAACCTTCAAGGAGCTGCTCTGCAGACCTGAGGGGTGGGGAGAGATGAACACATGGTTAGAAAGTACTCACAGAAGTGTACGGGCTGGAAATGAAGGAACCCCACATTACTCACTCATCAACTCTTTGAACATTGTCTTCTCATGTGTCAACAGATGATCAACAATGGACTTCCAGCTGATGAAAGCAGATGGAAATAGTCCAACGGTTATATCAAAGGCTATTAAAGTTAAAGAATGCCGCATGTTTGATTAACGACACTTCACTTAATTTCCCAACAAGCAATTTAATATACACAATTCTCCAAAGATGTTATATACATATTATAAATTACAGAATATTTCAAATTTTTACTGGTGGTGCATAAGCAGAATATATATAAGGTAACAGTAAATATCACCATGTAACTGAACAGAAATGGGAAGCCAAAACCGCTGCCCCCTAGGGACCTTACTGTGTCACGCAAGCGGCATCCATGTGGAAGAACATAGGATCCATGAAAAGCTCAAAGACCTCCTTTTTCCAGGCGCGCTTGGTGTAGGCATAGCCACTCAGGCTGCTCAGGAGCTGGGCTGCAGCACAAAAGCTTGGCACGTTGTGCGCACTGCCAGGAAACACAAACATAAGCCAGGGGCGTGGTTGGCTCATGCTCACATATCTATACATATAATCCGAAGGAGACAGATCCCATGGATACCTGTGATTCCTCAGGTACGGGAAGACAAAGTACAGGAGGCGGGATATAAGAGGGACGGCTCTTTCCTTCTCCTCGCTGCGGTACACCATGTCCAGCAGGGGAGCCAACACCTAAAGGGAGACATGAACCATTCAGTCACATGCCTCACCACGAACGAGCTGCCATTTGTGATCACATGTTTACATGTGTGTGTGTGTGGGGGCGGTATACCTCAGCCAGTAGGCTGAGAGCCTGGACACTGTAGACAGACGGTGCTGATGAGGACACAACGGCACTGGGCTGGGCGGCGACGTCTAGGAGGAAACATCATACATACATGTGATACATTCAAGTTATACAGAAACATCATGCATGTATTATACAGGGCAGTATGGAGGCAACAGGCAACAGGTAACATTTCAGTAATATATAGGACTTGCTTGACTAGGGGTTGCACAAAATTGTGGTTCCAAAATCATTAATGGGCCATTTTTTAAATCATGTGATAGATGATATCGTTCATATTTTTAAAATGCTCATTTTAAAAATCCTTGTTACAGAAAGCCAAAATCTGCATTTGTCATTTCCTCTGTACAGTCAGCTATGGCCTCCAAGAGGTCACTTCCTTTGAATAGAAGGGAATTTTTAAGACGTTAATAGTGACCAGTTATGGGCTGCAAATTTGTGTCTGATGTATGGTAAAGGGTGCAATTTTAACAGCCAAAATGTACAGTTAGTACTAATATTAAAATAAAGAGAACAATGCCTTAATTAGTGAGCATAAGCCAGATTCTCTGCAGTGTGACTCTTAGGGAAAATTCTATTTGGATTCTCCAATCAAGGATTATGAACTGAACTGTAACAATTCTAAGTTCACACTGGATCACATGTCCATTGTTACAGAAAAGCCAATTTCCCTTCTGGTAGCTTTCTGGTAGTAACTTGCCAGGCCAGTTTTTTGGAAAGTAATTGGGGTTGCAGCCCTCATATTGATGCTCAAATACTTATCATTTCAAAGCAGCTTTCTCCGCATTTTTTGCAATTTATCTATTGATAACACTCATTCTTTTTAACTTTTTAACTCGCACATTTGCATGTGCGCTTGTCAGAAACACTGTAACGATGGCTGACTGCATCTGAGTTTGACTAGTAGACTGTTTACATCTGTTGCTGAGCATGTAAGTTAAGTAACTTTACATTGCCAATTAACCTGCATAATGACCTCTGTGGTGAGAGAGCAAGTGACCCCATTTAAACTTGATGGATCCCCTTTCTCACTTGACTTGTAACCAAAACACTGAAGCAGTCTTCTCTGCAACCAGGTCTTTCATCTTTGGCGTAAAAATTAAGACAGTTGCTGCACTAATAAGTATAGTGAATAAGTGATGTTTCCAGCCTAGATGTAGTCTACATTTCTCTAGTACACACAACAGATTTTTGGTGCCATTAAAAAAGTGTGCGCAATTAAATTATTTCAGGCTACTGTCTCAAAGTAAAAAATAACAGCGTATCAAGGCTGTTGATATCACAGTGATTAAATCTTCATTTCCCCTAAGCCTAGTCTTGCCTGATCCCACAAAGTTCCTCAAAGTTACCATAGAGATCTGCGGCATCTGCTTCTTCTTCCTCCTCCTGGAGCACCTGTGGCTGGGCCTTCACCTCTAGGTTGCGACTGAGCCAGCTGGTCTGTTCCAGGGAGGAGCCCACCACATTGGCCACTGCGTCCAGGATCCTCTGGGTCACCTCCTACACTCCATCACCAAGGAGAAACAGAATCTTCAGGCCCACGTGGCTTACCGGTAGCCTGCTATTCCACACTTTCCCTCTTGGTCACACCATACCTGCACTTCTCTGTTGTCTTTCTTGTTTTCTAGATTGGGGAGTCTGTTAACTAAATCATTGAGCATCCTGTGACAGAGAGAAATCAGAAGTAAAGAAAATGAGCTTTTAGCATAGGGTTCTCAAATTCCGGTCCTGGAGGGCCAGCCTGCAACAGAGTTTGCAGGCTTCCCTGCTCAAACACACCTTATTCAGCTCACCAGCCAATTGTCAAGTTTAATAGGTGTGTTTGAGCAGGGTAATCTGCAAACTGTGGTGCAAACTCAGAATATGAACATTTTTATCAGACTAAGGATGATCAAGAAAGGTGACACAAAGAAATAAAATGATTCTATCCGTTCGCTTCAAGTGTTTTCTTGATCACTGCCCTAACTTACCATGATTATGGCTGAAACTTATGGTATATCTGCGCAAGGAGTGGGACTCACCTCAGTAGGAGGAAGTGTCCAGGAGGAGCCAGATTCATCTGGACCGACTCCTTCAGGAGGCAGAGAAGATGAGTGACATTTTCCTGGAGCACCTGAGCAGAGATGCTGCAAGACGGCACAATGGGGATCATGGGAATCAATATGCTAAGAGTTTAGCTTTACCCAGGTGTACGTAAAGGAAGTTTAGGGGTCTTCACGTTGTTCACATACCTCTGGATGTAGGTGTAGGTAAACTGAAGAAGGGGAACATCAACAAGAGTGGACTTCTGTAAAGGGGAGAGATATAGGGTGTAGTTTGGTGGACGTGTGTCTGTGTGACTTCTGTTGCATCTGGCTCTCACTGTACACATCAGTGAACATGCACATCAAAGCAGACGGCACCTGCTCTCCCTTTATTTGGTGCGGCTTCTTCACAACCTCTTTGACCAGCTGCAAAACAGTGTCAACATGGAGCACGCCTAGGGACTTCACAAGCTCCACGATGGTCAGGTGAGGCTCACTGACGGCTGGCAAGATCTAAAGGAAACAGAAGCCCTTTCTGAAAAGGCGCCGAATTGGGAAGACAAGTCATGGATTCGCGCAGGTCATTGGTGACGTGGCTGTCAAACTGGACCAGATGGACTAGCCTTGTTTTGGCTGTGCCTCTTCTTACTTCTCCTGCTGTTCCACACAGCACCCACAGATGCCATGACCTGCATCCCAAACGAGCCCACCAGGGGGTCCAGAAACTCCAGCACCTCCTGCCTGAGGATCTGAACCATAAATGGAAAGCAGGTCACATTTACCTGATCACAAAAGCCTTCAGACTGTATCAAAAATCGAAGGAAGTGCACAGCTGTTACCCTGATGTTCCTGAAGCAGGCAGAATGGTAGGCCTGCCCAGGGCCGTGGCTGCTGTCAGGGCTCTTCCTGGCTCCCTCCTCTCTCCTGATGACACCCCACAGCAGAGCCATGCTGCTGACTATGCGTGGAAGCTCTTCCAGGATGGCGTTGCGAGCATTACGCAGGTCCGCCACGTCGGAGGTCGTGAGGGGCTAAAAGAGGTTTTGCAGAGAGGCAGAAATTTATTCACCTGGAATAAGGAGAAATGGAACTGATGATTATAATCAGAGTAGTGAGTGAGCAGGAACACCTGGAAGGGAAGCAGTGAAGGGACTGGGTGGTTCTGGGTGTTCCTTACCTTCCTATTATCTAGGAGGCAGTAATGAGTGATAGTGGTCAGGCCTTCCAGTAGGGTCAGGAGGTAATCTGGGGCCACAGCCTTCTTCTTCATGCTGCCCCTGTCGACACACAATGGATCCTCAGGGTTCCCACATCTGGCTAACAGAGAGACCTCACAGGTCCCCTCACCTGGCACCTAAAATAGATTCCCCAGGTTGAATGGTACCCCTGCACGTTTTTGTGAGGTGGTGTTATCTGGAGCACTAACCTGTGGGCAGACCTGTTGGCCTCGTGCTCAAACTGGTGCACCAGTTCGTCCAAGTTCTTGCAGATCTGGATGACGAATGGGGCAGTGGTGACGGCGAGGGAGCGGCCCAGATAAGGCAGCGATGTGCACACCAAGGCCACCCAGTGCGGGTGCATGGTGTAGCCGTGGCGCGGCAGCAGGGCACGGGAGACGGCTGAGACGAACATGCCCTGTGCAGTGATGGGCTGGTCAGGCACATACTGCGGGGCACGGATGGATTGCTGGTACTGCTGGGCTGTCTGCCATTCGCGTGCCAGTGGGGAGGCAGTGTTGGTGGCCCCGTGCTGCTCCTTAGCTGCCTCAGGGCCCACAAGGTGCTCCAGAACCACCAGCACCCGCAGCAGTTTCAGCAGCTCCACCTGCAAGGCATGTTCTCCAGCCACATCGGGGTCACGCTCAATCAGGCATTCTTCGGACGGCCCTTCCAGGTCTTCAGCTGCGTCCTCGTCACTGCTGTGCAGCTGACTGACGTGCATTGAAGCAGAGAGCGAGAGAAGTACATACTGCTGTACTCCACTAGCTGACAGGAGCCGACGGATCAGCTCCAGACTGGGCTGTTCCTGAGCCCGGGCCAAGTCCACCAGTTGGCCCAGCAAGCAGGTCAGCACCTCTGTGCTCTTCACCTGGACCTGGAGGTTCCCCTGTAGGCGAGGCACATCCACACGCAGGTACCGAGGATAATATGAGCGTAGGAAGCGCAGGCAGAGGCTGGCCAGCAGCTCGATCAGCGGGCCCTGAGGTTGGGGCTCTGCGGACTGGGCCGGCCAGCGTCCATAGAAGCTGCGGCCCTCCAGCGTCTCCTGGTGACGCAACAACAGACTGCAGACCAGAGCAAGGTGAGCAGGGACTCCAGAATCAAGGGTAGTGGTAGATGTGGCTTCCACGAAGGGTCGGCCACAGGTTCGGACAAGGATCTCCAGTACGGAGAACGCCCGGAGGATGCGGGCATGCTCGTAAGGCTGCAGGTAAAGCAGAGTGTGTCTGAAAAGCGCGCTGACAGCCTCCCGCTGCTCCTGCTGCTGCTTCAGTAGCCTTTGGTGGGCCAAGGCTGCAAGTTCCTCCTCCTCGTCCTCACTGGACAGGGACTCGGAAGCCTGGGTGTGGGTGGAGTCCATGCGCTGCAGGTACGGGGCTGTGCCCGAGGCCGAGGTGGAGGTCTCTGTGGACAGCTGCGCACCGCTAGTGTCCGCTGAGTCCGTGTGCTCGCTGCTCTCCCCCTCCGCCTCCCCCAACTCCCGTCTCCACCCTTCATTTTCCATCCTGTCTTCATTCTCACCATCCCCCTCCACAGAAAAATCTGGGACCTTCATAGTCTCTGGGATATGCTCTAATTCTGCCCACAGAGTCTCGCGGTCCACTGCCATCAGCCAGGTCAGCAGCCTCTCCTCTGATAGGCTCTCAACTGCCATGACATCCGCAGAACTCCCGGAAGTATAAGGCAATGAACTGCCCTTGTGGTTTAACATTCTCAGGGTTCCTGAAGAAAACAAGCATTCAAACTTGTATCAGAAGCCTTGAGAAGTCTCACTGTTGGCATGCTAAGAGTCTAAATGGGGACAGCGAGTTCAGCCCTTGGCAGTTACTCACCTGTGGTCAGGTTCTCCCAGGTGCACTGAATGGAGCAGCGTTGCGTCTCAGGGTGCAGCAGCAGCAGCAGAACAGGCTCCAGGATCCGGGTGACGTCGCCGAGGGTGAGGGCACGGACCAGCCAGCTCTGAGCTGTGGTACTGACTGACCCAGCCGAGCTGTTCAGGCGGCCCAAAACTACGAAGATCGATCTACGAAACACCAGAGTGTAACGTCAACAAAGCAGCTCCAGCACCTGGTGCTGACTGGGACCTGGGACAGAAATGGCCACACGGAGACAAAACCTGTCAAAGGAGCGGTTCAGTGACATGGCCATGCTGGTCTGGACATCCCGGGTCAGATGCCACAGAATGGAGAACCTGCGCAGAGCTTCCAGCTGGACGGCCTGCAACAGAACCGCCCGTCTCAACCTCCTGAGTACATCTACGAAGGCTGACGTATGCCGCCTTTGGTGCGGTACTCTTACCTTTTCCCTGTGCTGCAGCGCCAAGCAGACGATGTCCTCGCAGACGGAGGCAGACGGAGCCAGGCAGTGCAGCCGGTAGAAGAGCTCCACGCAGGAAACGTGCAGCTCTCCTTGCTCCGAGTCCAGCTGTGCCCACAGCACCTGCGCCACGCGCTTCGGGGAGAAGAAGTCTTCCTTATTTTGACAGGCAAATGAACAAGAATCCACTAGAACAGTGTTTCCCAATCCGGTCCTCAGGGTCCCACAGCAGGGAGGGTGTCAAAAATGTAGACTGTCTGGCAGGGAACTCGGCAGGAGCAAAAACATGGATCGACTGTGGGTCCCCAGGACTGGATTGGGAAATACTGAACCAGGACAAAGGTTAAATTCAAATTCCAGATTTTAATTCCAGGAGGGAACTACACATGTAGCCTTCAGTGGAAACAGTCAATCAGCCGCCATTCAGTTTTCTGATACCTGATAGAAGTCTGTGTCCTCCTCCATGGCCTTGAGGAGGGCAGGACTGACAGGTGGCACTGTCACCATCTGCAGACGTCCACTAAAGGGGTTGCTCTCTGAGCCCTTGTATCGCTGGTACTTATCTTTCATGACCAGTGCCAAGGACTGAGAGTGGCTGACCAGCTCTAGCAGTGAGGAGATGGCTACATGCTGAATTTCACTGTCCTTTGAAACGCAGCACAGAGTCATCAGGGACCTCAGCCACGAAGGAAGGCTACATTTATCATTGCCTGACGGGAAGAAAGGAAACTTTGTTGGTCTGACTCGCCAAAATTCTGGAACCTGGCTGCATACATCATCGGACTCACCGGTGTTCTGGAACGTAGCTGCATACAGGACCTCGATTTCGTCCTCCAGCAGGTACACGGGGAACGTACTGCACTCCAGCAGCAGGTGACAGGTGGTTCCGAAAGCCTGCCGACAGGACTCTGAAATCTCCGCTCTGTCCCGAGACAGACAGCCAGTACCCCACTCCAGGCTGGCCCCACCCTCACTCCCACTCCTCTGGTGCCTCCTGGAGGACAGGAAGGCTGAGTCAGCCAGCTGCTGCAGCTTCTGCATGTTGGGCGTGAAGAGCTCTGTGAGCTTCTCCCGAAGCTGCTCGCGGCTGCTTCTCTGTCCTGCCAGGGCCTTCAGGGCTGCGGGGTCTGTGCCGGTAGCCTCGCTACCTTCCCACTGCTTCTTCTCTTCTCCCACTGAGCGCAGCAGGTATCTGGCAGGACAGGTCGGGGGAAGAGAAACATTAGACTAATGAAAACCAAAGAGACTCAGTCCAGGTTACCCTCCCATGGGTTAGCCTGTAAGGTAAAAAGGGCATATACCTAAAGCATCAATTAAAATTCCTTACTTTTAGGTATAAAAATACAACATAATAATATCTACATATGAGAACTCTATGACTAGGTTTTTCCACTCAAAATTACTGGATTAGACTAAGCTGTGGAGATGACATTAGTCATATCGATACCAGGTGTGTACCAGCTTAAAGGAAGAGAAAGGAGACAGCGGGTGTTTCTCAATAACAAGAACACAAAAATTGTACTTGTGGTCTTGGCGAGACTGGTCTTGCTCACTTGGGGTGCAGTAAATCATGCAATTGGTCTTGGTTGGCAAGAATACAACTGATGTATCAGGGGCAGGACAAGAACGACATCCTGGGAATTTTACCGTCCTCTGTACCTGTGTTCTAGTATTGGAACTGGCAGTGGAAGACGCCGTAAAATGGGTACATGAGAACACAAGCGTGGTCAAGTACGCATATTGAGAAACACCAGAAGCACAACACTGTAGCACTAGGCCAGCTCATGCCTGATCTGTCCCTACCTGTTATTGAAAGAGCCCAGGATGTCCTGCATGCACCGGGCTATGTCCTCCATGCTGCCCCCCTTCCTCCACACTTTGTCCTGGGCTGGACACGCCTCTGGTGCCACCTTCTGCTGGGACAAGTGCTGTTCGGAGGTGGAGGCACTGAGACCCAAGCCACTGTCTTCAGAGCTCACGGTGGGCAGGGATGTGTCTCCAGGCTCCGCCTCCAGCCACACCCCCTCATTCAGTGCGCCCAGCTCTGGCTCCTCCCCTTCCTCTGTGTCCCCTTCATCGACACTGTGCTCCTCACCTGCCTGATGCTTCCTGTTCTCCACAGTCTGCAATAGGAAACCCAACAGTTATCTGATCTCAATAACCAGGTGAGGGTCATAACCTAATCACGGATCTATATTGTTATTATCAACATTGTGTTAGTCAACCCCCTCATCTCAACCCATTTATATAATCTGATTATAAAACTGCATTTATTTATTAGATATCTTAAGGTCAAGAGTGTGAGTAAGCTCCTCCCAGCTCACTAGCTGATTAGCTAACCTTGCGAGCCTTCATCTGGGGCTTCGCCTCCATGTCCATGTAGGCCACAGGCATTCGGATTTTGCTGAGGACCATGAAGGCGGTGCGCATGGCTTGGTTGAGCTCAGGCAGTGTGAGTGCAGCCAGATGGGCTTGCAGCGCCTGCAGGATTTTGTACAGCATCTGGGGCAAGTACTGTGTCTGAATCTCGGAGTATAGCTCCTTGGGGTAAAGCAGAGACAAAATGAGCCATTTAGTCTGTGTCAGGGGTACTCAAACATCTGGATCAAAAGTTTGCATCAAATTTTTTGTTCAAAGTCAGAGCATTTCATGAACTTCAATGAATTAACATTTGCAGCATTTACATTTAAAGCATTTAGCAGACACTCTTTTCCAGAGCGACTTACAACCAGTGCTTAGTAGTCTATGACTGTTCTTCAATTTATAAACTAGACCTAAGATCAACGGCTGTCAAGATCAAATTACCGCTAAGAACGTTGTATAAAAAAGTTGTTAGGAAAAAGAGTGCACAGGAAAAGATTGTTAGTGGATTTATTTTTAAATGGAGAGAGTGGACAATAAGGGTGGTATTAGTCTCCAAGGTACTCCTTGAAGAGGTGTGTCTTCAGACGACACTTGAAGACAGGAAGGGACTCGGCCGTTCTTACGGGAAGAGGAAGTTCGTTCCACCACTGAGGTGCCAACATTGGAAAAAGTCTTGATGCACGTCGTCTTCTTTTAAGTGTTGGTGGTTCAAGATGAGCAGTGCTTGATGCTCTGAGAGGACGAGAAGTGACACGATTCTTGAACAATGCTGCCAAGTAAGGAGGAGCTGTTCCATTCTTGGCTTTAAAGAAAAGTGTTAGGGATTTGAACCTGATGCAGGCAGCCACAGGGAGCCAGTGCAGGTTCCGTAGAAGAGGTGTGATGTGCAAGAATCTAGGAACATTAAAGATGAGTCTTGCAGTTGCACTCTGGATCAGAAGTGACCTTGTTGCCTTCAATGAAAGACCAGCCATAAGGCACTTGCAGTAGTCCAACTTGGAGATGACCAAGGATTGGACGAGTAGCATCTGTCCTGAGAAAGGGACGAATCCCTCTAATGTTGTAGAGAAGGTATCTGCAGGACCTGGACAGGTTGTTAATGTGTGGCGAGAATGATAATTCGTCATCCAGAGTGCACTGAGACTTCTTACTGTTTTTGAGGGACAATAAGAGAGTTTTCGAAGGAAATGGTAAGGTCAAGAGCCGGTGATGAATTGCCTTTGATGTACAGAAGTTCAGTCTTACTGGGGTTTAGCTTGAGGTGGTGGGATGTCATCCAAGAAGAGATATTAGTCAGGCAGTCTGAGAGTCGAGACCTGATGGTCAACGGGTGGAAAGGAAAGAAAGAGTTGAGTGTCGTCTGCATAACAGTGGCAGGAGGGCCCCATGTGCAGATATGACCTTCCCAAGAGAACCCGTGTATAAGGAGAAGAGAAGGGGTCCTAGGACTGAGCCCTGAGGAACTGGGACTGATTGGGAGCCTTGCCACAGCACTTGAAATGACCGGTTATCGAGGTGAGATGCAAACCACTGCCAGACCTGAGATCCCAAGACTGGAGAGAGTATCCAGGAGGATCTGGTGGTTGACCGTGTCAAAGGCTGCAGACAGGTCCAAGAGAATCAGAACTGATGACAGGTTAGAGGATTTGGCTGTATGAAGTTTTTCAGAGACGGTGAGAAGTGAGGTCTCAGTGGAATGCGCCGCTTTGAATCCAGACTGGTGAGGGTCATTAAGTGCATTTTCAGAGAGAAAGGCGTTAAGTTGGTTATAATCTGCTCATTCCAATACTTTTGAAAGAAAGGAGAGCGGGGACACTGGTCTGTAGTGGTTAACGTCTGAGCAGTCTTAAGAAGGTTTCTTTAGAATGGGGGTGACAACTGCTGAATTGAAGGCAGTCGGAACATGGCCAGCCATTGACTATGTGTGTGATGTATGGGAGAAGATCCAGAAGGGACATGCCAGAAGGGATCAGGTCGAGTGAACATGTGGTGGGGTTGCTGGTCGTCAGGATCCGAGACACATCCTCATGGGAAAGTGAAAGCTGGGTAGCGCAGGAAGGTCGTGAGCAGGTGGGCAGCTTGTCAGTTGGAGGGAAGGAGCTTCTGATCGTAGCGATCTTCTCCTCGAAGAACGCAGCAAAGTCTTCGTATGTGAGAGCTCGGGAAGCAGAAGGGGATGAGGATTTGAGTAGCGAAGAAAACACGGCAAAAAGTTTGCCAGGATTAGATGCAGATTCTTCGACCTTGGTTCTGTAGAAGGATGATTTGGCAGAAGATAAATCAGTGGCAAACTTAGATAGAAGAGGACGATAAGAAAGGAGGTCAATGTTGTGATGCGTTTTCCTCCATCTTCTTTCCGCTGCTCTTAGTTCTCTTCAATTGCTTCGTAGGGCTTCAGATAGCCATGGGGTCGAGGGGGAAGCACGTTTAGGTTTGGAAGACAGAGGACAGAGTAGATTAATAGAGTTGTGGAGAGAGGAGAGAAAGTCATTGGTAGCTGATTCAACAGTCAGTGGACAATGATTGGCACAGTTAGGGAGAGATAAGGAGGACAGGATAGCAGAGGAGAGGAAAGATGGAGAAAGAGAAATGAGGTTTCTGCAGGTCGAGCAGAAGTCAGAAGTGGAAATCTGAAGGACAGAAGATGATGATCAGAGACATGTAAAGGAGTAGACAGTATGTTGAACATGGGAAGTGATCTGAATGATACCAAGTCGAGAGTGTTGCCTGCTTTGTGAGTCGGAGGAGATACGCTAAGAGATAGGCCAAAGGACGACAGAAGTGTCACGAGTCCGCTGGTGTGTATCCCGTGTCTCGGAAGGTTGAAGTCACCAAGGAGAATGAGTGAGGAGCCATCATCTGCAAAGGAGCTCAGAAGAAAATCCAGCTCATCAATGAAGGTTCCTAGCGGGCCTGGAGGCCAATAAAGAACAAAGATGTGCAGTATAGTTGGATATGTGACAGTGACAAAATGAGATTCAAAAGAGGAGATGTTGAGATGGGGGAGTGTAGCGGGTGAAAAACGCCAATTACGAGCAGGAAGTAAACCTGTACCCCCTCCTTTGCCTGTAGTGCGAAGAGAGTGGGAAAAGGCAAAGGCAGAGGAGAGGGCAGCCGGAGTAGCTGTGTCCTTAGGTGTGATCCAGGTTTCAGTGAGGGCCAAGAAGTGGAATGTCTGGAGAGATGCCAGACGAGAGATGAAATCAGCCTTCTTGATGCAGGATTGGCAGTTCCATAAACCACCATGCATGATTGTAGGAGGCTGTGGAGACATGACAGGCTGAGAGAGGTTACTAAGGTTTCTGCCTCTCTGATGAGGGGTATGTCTTCTGAGTCTGGGAGATATGTGAACAGGTATAGGTGTAAGGTGCATTTTAAAAACAAGTACTGAGGTAAAGAAGAAGAGAAAAGAGAAAGAAGTTAGCACAGTCCTGCATAGAAAGTGTTGCTACCGCCACAGACATCCTCCTTTTAATTAGTGGGTGAGCGGAAGCCACTCCCACAGATTAACACCATTTACTTTGGGCCTCCCTGCACCATCTGATAATGGTCTAACAGACTGCAGTGAAACTAAAACAACAAAACAATGGCAGTCTAAAGTGCAAGCTAAAGTAAGCAAGTCTAAGTACACAGCAATGTTGCAGAGTTCAGTTGAACAACAGTTGAATCTAGATCTAACTTACTAAATAAAGAATCAGGGGTGAGTTTCTCGAAGACTTCTTAATGCTATGTCGTTCGTTAGTTCTATCTTTTAACACAGAACTTACGAACGACGTAGCGTTAAGAAGGAATCGGGAAACTCACACCAGATCAGTTGACACAGATGCACAATCTTAACAATAACTTTCCATACAGAGATCAAGAGATCAATCTATAACAAAAATAGGGACCTTTTAACGCTTGCTGATCGTTCACCTCTCTGTCATGGGGGGGGAGGCAAGATTATAATGAGTTATGTGCGAAGTTTGGTGGTTCAACGTTGTATTTTTGTACTTCAAACCGCACTGAGCCTTTGCACGTTAACCATATTTATAAGGTGCATCATCAGCTGGGTCTGGCTTAACTTGCAGTTCGGTCCGCGTCTGGACCAACCGCTGCTCTGTGTGGACCTCAGAAACTGACAAGCCAATCAGATACAATATGAAAATATGAATAATGTAGGGATGCTGACAAGCCAATCAGATACAATATGAAAATATGAATAATGTAGGGATGCTGACAATTCAATCAGATATTACAGGTATATTGTAGAGATACAGACAAGCCAATCAGGTAATGTGCCTCTCCGGCATAAAAACCTCGCATAAAGAAACCATGAGCATCCCATGAAGAAATGCATTCATCACTTCACTTGCACGTGAAGGACACGGCTGCCTACCAGTGGGACAACCTCCAGCAGGAACATAATGAGGACAGACACCTCAGACACGGAGGGCGGGGCACCCCTGTCTTGTCCTGATGGTTTCACACTGCCAGGTATGAATCAGAAGAATATAAACACAGGTCATATGGAAGCCACCTAGTGGAAGGACTTTTAATAACAACAAACTATTTCTCGTTTTTTCTTCCTGATAAGATATTCTGATTTAATGATTAATTTACTATTTGCATTGTCATACACTTAGTAAATAAACAGACTGTTCCTAAATGACTTACATAGCTTGCAATGAACACAGCTAGATATTTACTAAAAGAAATCAGTACCCAGCTTAAGGGCAGAACAGAAATCAGTATCTGCTGCATTTCGGTCACACTTCCAGCTCTTTAACTGCTATGACACTAATGTCATGATAAGTCACCTGTGGAGAATCGGTGGACATGAAATGATATACCTGAGACTGTCCTGAAAGTGCCTGGTCATGAAGTCCCACAGGAACTCGCCATTCAGAGATGAAATCAGCATGCTGGCAGTCTTAATAATCTCCAATGCATTTTTGTTTTCTTTGATCTTACTGTACAGTGGAATAGAGCGCAAGGCATTCTGGGATTAATGTCATGCCTTCATGTCTAATTTGTCTGTAGCATGATCCAGAAACACAGGCATATCCTCACATTTTACCCCTGAAATTAAGCTAGTAGCAGCAGTCATTTATTACATTATAACACTCCTTAGTAACACTCCTTAAGTGGGTAACTACAAACATCACACACAGCTGTTTTTCCCAGTACCCCCATGACTGGTTATCTGTTGTATCCATTGAGCATGGACATAGCTTGTGCTCTGTTTAACATGCCCTAGCCAATCGCTGGTGTCCATAAGTCAGGTGACACACTGCATGAGACAAGCTGCAACTCGCAGTCACTTCAGCCTTTGGTCATGATGAAAATGGTACCTGAAGAATCCTCACCTGGCCAGCTGGTTCTTAGACAGGCAGGACTCTAATGTGTTGTCTTCTTCCCCCAGCATGTCCCTGATGTAGGTGTACAGTGCCCGAACCACCTCCAACATCAGGGCCTCTGTCAGCTTGGGACCTGTGACAGCAAAGGTATATATGCAAAAGTACATTTATTTTTAGCAGACACTTTTATCCAAATCGATGTACAGTTGAAGAAGCAGAGCCAATTAATCCTTGGAACAATTAGGGGCCAAGAGCCTTGCTGAAGGACCCCAACGGTGACATCCCCCTGCCAACTGCAGGATTTGAATCCAGGACGCTCCTACCCAGAGTATGACCCACTATCATCCTCCCTGCTTACCAGGACAGATCAGAGGTCAGAATATTGCTCAGTGTCCAGAAGGTGGTTAGTAAGTTCTAATTTTGGACAGAAGTGAACCGCTGAAGGCTGTGATTCTGAACTGACGACAAAGGTACTTAAAGCTAGGTAAATATTCTACACTCATGTGTAGACCATTTAAAGGTGAGAAGTTGTTAGTATAAAATTCGGATCTCATGACCCACATATCTCTCCAATCTCACCTATCTCTGGCTTGTCCAGCAAGCTGATGATGATGCGGAAAGGCCTGAGAAACACCATCACGTTTTCTGGATCCACCTCAGCGTTCTTCAGCTTGAGGATGCTAATCAAGGCCTGTGTGGACAACATCGTGAACCATTCCCAAAGCCACCCAGTCCAGTAGCACATTAGCACACACACAGTAATGCACCTGTGCATAATCAGCACAACATGATTTTTACGACAATAAACACTAATCAGGAACCCAGCTGATGATAGTTAAACTGACCTCCAGCAGCAGCTCCCTGGAGTAGTGCTCAAAGTAGAAGGTCATGTGCTCCTCTAGTGTGGCAGAGAAGTTGGGGTCTGCAGCTACCATGCTCCCTTTGGAGTCTGTGCCTGTGGCAGCAGAACACACTCAAATGCATGAGCACACAAACAAAGTGAGACTCAAACACACCTACGTTCGCTGAGCTTGTAGATTACCCTGCAGCCAGGCGTAAAGTCGTCTGTTCAGTGACATGTCCCTCCTGAGCAGGGCCATCACGGCGGAGCTTACGAGAGAAATGACTTCATCGTGAGTCAAAGGGATGCTGGCCTCTGCTGGGTTCTGGGGAACAAGAGACAAAACAGAACTACTGATCAGGACCTTGAAAAAAGTTCAAGAATGTATTTTACTTGAGTTATTTTGCACATCTCTGGTTTTTATTTCTTTTTCAGTATACTTTTCTATTCCTTATTATTATATATTTATATATTGTTGCTTTTTCTGTTTTATTTCTTTATTGGTATATTTATGTCTATTATGGTGGAGTTGGTCAAATTGTAGACTGTAGGCCTACACCTTGCATGTGACAAATAAAAATCCTTAAAAAAAACCCACACAAAGTTACAAAACTCAATGTTAAAATATCCCTTTTAACCCACTCTTATAAAGAGAAATAAAATGAGGAAGTACAAAAGACATAAGACATCAAATCAAAAAACACAGACCAGACATGTGCAGAAGGGGAAGAAGAAGAGAAGGATCTCCAAGACATTCCTTTGTACCAGCAGGTTGGAGTCCTGCAGGCACAGACAGATGGACTTCATCTGTGAAAGAGAGAGAGAGAGATGCTCAGGGACACTTTGCCATACCACGGACACACCAAGATCTCCCCCAGACATATAAAAAGAGGACATAGGAATCAACATTATCTTAAGATTAATGTACAATTCAACATAAATGAGTAGAAACAAAACCTGTCAGATATCATATTCAACGTACTTTCAATCTAGTCACATTTACAAAGCAGTTCACTATATGGCCAGAAGTATCTGAACACCGGTTTGTCCAATGCTTCATTCCAAAACCAAAGGGTGTTAATATGAGGTTGGCTGGCTCATTGTTGCTATAATAGCCTATGCTCT
This sequence comes from Mormyrops attenuatus, assembly GCA_026777985.1. Taxonomy (NCBI): domain Eukaryota; kingdom Metazoa; phylum Chordata; class Actinopteri; order Osteoglossiformes; family Mormyridae; genus Mormyrops; species Mormyrops attenuatus. Next base: position 43,614,006 of record JAODKC010000001.1, on the reverse strand, counting down.
TCTGGGAAGGCTTTCCATTAGAAGTTGGAATATTGCTGGTGGGATCTGCTGCTATTCAAGTCGGGCATTAGTGTTGGATAATCAGGTCCCTTTCTAAGAGTTAGTGTGACGTACCGTTTCACAACTGAACTTGCTCCCAGACGTTTTGACCTTCACAATCACTTCACCTGTGGTTGACAAGAACAGCTCTTGCAGGAAAGTCATTTGCCGAACTGACTTGATGCTGTTGCCATTGCTGGCTGAGGGATGTAGCTCAGGGATAGGACTGCACTTTGCAAATGTGAAGTTCTGGTTTCAATCCCCGGCCTCTCCAAGAGGGTTTCATTTGGGGGGCTCAGTGGTTTAAGCCTCAGTGCCTGAGATCACATGGTCGCTGGTTTGAGCACCTGGCCTTGGCGGTGGAAAGGCATCCTATGATGGCACCAAGTTGAAAGTCACTAACCTCTTCTGTTCAACTACACAGTTTCTGGCCCATGTTTGTTGCTGGACGTTGAATGCCTATGTACTGAACTGTATATCTGTGTCAACAATGGTTGTGGCTAAGTACTCTATTAACAGGAGCATCTACACACTTTTGGCATTACAGTGTCTGTGGACACCAGCTTGCCAAACATCTCATTCTGGAACCATGGGATTTAAAACGTCTGGGTAAAATGTAAGCGGCTGAAGATAAAGCCCATTTAATCTGGGGTATGTTAAATCTGCCTTAAATCTGAAGTTATCCGGCTAAGCAAGAAACCTTGCCCTTTAAAACAGGTGCCTGGTATTGCTAAATGGCTTTCTGACTTGCTGTACTGGAACGTGGTTAACTTGGGTGTGACAACATTCCCAGCTCCGACTTCTGACCTTCAAGGCAAATGAAATACTACAACAATAACAGCTATTCATCCTCTACTCTTTTGTTGTTGGCCGCAGAGCAGTGTAGCTCCACTCTGCCACCTACTGGAAATACCTAATGAATTATCTTGCGCATACGCGGTCGACTTGCGTGTGGGCTGGGCTACACGTGCACGGCCGCAGTTGGCCGCAGCCAAGCCCCGATGACGGAAATTACGTCACGTCCCCTCATCCGCGACCAAAAGTGCACGCAGAAAACTGAAGCACGAACTGGCTTTAAATTAGGCTAGTCCTCTAATTAACCCACATACTTATATGGCCATTTAATGTAATATTTCACACAGTACCTGTACATCTCACAAATTAATTAGACTCCCCTGTCCAGACATGCACACATCCACACATAAACACTCACCACAAGTCCATGGTCAGTGCCCAGCATGTGTCTCTGTTTCCGGCCCGGGGCCATCCTGTCGAAGTGCATGACGATGAAATGGGAAGCAGGCAGACGCACCAGAGGGGTCACCAGCATGCTGCCCCACAGTGCCCCATACAGCAGCTGTGGCCCCACCAGGGCGGACAACTTCAGCAGCAGGGTATCCGTCCTGTGGCCAAAACAACCACGTCAGTACAGGGATCAGTGGTGAACTACTATACAGTGGGTCCTGGGGCAAAAATGGACTATGCCCCCCCCCCCTTTTGAAATTCACATCTAGGGCCTGCCTACACCAGTTGCAGCAGTTGCAGATGATGAAATTTAAGTAGTCAAATATCGAACCCATCATGCACTGCAGTAGTTAGCAAATTCCACAAACATGCTTTTTTCATTATATACATGCCTCAAAAACATAGTTTGACTACAAAACGTTACAAACTATTTAATTACAAAATAGCTTTAAGTATCATAAGTACCATAATGAGACTGTATACATAAAAATGAGAGACATAAAAGTAGCATGTCATGAGTTTAATATACAATACGCATGACAACAACAACTTCATCTTCACGGATGTCTTGCACATGTGTCATTTGTAGTCGGAGGGGGGGCCCAGGCACACCCCCACCTACCAGTCCATCCCCAACAGGGATCTTAATGTGTAACAGTATCAAGGGGTATGTGTACCTATGCGTGTCTGATACCCGAACAGACGGACATGGTGTACCTGTCATACACCTCCAGCCCCTCCTCTAGGCCGGGCAGCAGGCCGGTTACGAAGGCCTGTAGGCTGGGTAAGAGTGCATGCTGAAGGGGCAGGTAGTAGCGCTCATACAGCGCTAGAAGAACCGGCTTTACAGACATGGCTGCATGGCCCAGTAGCGGGAAGAGTCCAGAACTGCAGGGGACAGAGGTTGGTCAGGCATCTCCACACATCGGCAATCATGCATGTCATGTCATGACCAAGGCGGCTTACAAGCCTGCTGTTTGGGGCTCAAGTGTAAGTAATACAGAAACTACAGCTATACAACAACTTCTAACAAAGCAAAAACCTAATAAGACTATTCAAGGACCAGAAGTGTAACATAAGAACATTCCGGGAATGTGAAGTGGCATCAGGCTAGTAAATAAATTCATGAAACAAATGGGTCTTGAGGCGTTTCTTGATGGTGGGTAGGGAGTCTGATGACCAGACATACACTACTAGTTAAAAGTTTTTGCACAACACAGGTTTTTACCACTTTATACAGTTTTAACCACCATTTATTCCATAAACTGCAGCTTTTTCTTGGAAAGTTGGAATTGGAAATTGGCATTGGAAAGTTGAATGAACAACCATAAATGAAAATATACGTCAAATAAAACGAATTTCCTTTATAACATGGAAAGAGTACTGTATGTAACAGTGCATAGTCAAATTCTAGGCTGTCCTTTAACTTTAAACGATCTAGTTAACTGTTCCATCCCATGAAACAGAGTAGTATTTAATGTCATTTGTAGAAAGAATGCCTCAAATTCGCTCTGCTGTTATAACCGATAGGACAGGTTACTTTGTTTAATCAAAGATATGACATTTTCTTGCTAATAAAGGTAATCAAATGGTGAACATACTGTAAATTTATTTGTTAGCAAAGAATGTTGAGTGTATTTTTAGTAAATGTTAAGTGAGTAACATGCAAATGCTGGAAATCTCAGTGCGTGCAAAAACTTTTGACTGGTAGTCTAGTTCGGCAGCTCATTCCACCATCGGGGCACTACACAAGAGAATCATCTGCATAGTCTGAACTGCCTGGCTCAACCCAGACCTCCATCACACACATCTCAAAACAACACAGACCATGCTACCTGTATATGAAGAGGTCCTTAGCAAGCCATTTGGTGCCGATGATCTTGAAGATGACCTCATAGGTCTCCAGGGCTTTGAGGTGCACACCACTGGGCAGGGCGGGGTGGAGACACTGCGCCAGACGCTTGCCAATTATCAATCGTCGCGGAAGCAAAGAGTATTTTAGGTTACTCTGGAGTGCCTGAGCCAGAAACGGGGAGGAGAAAAATACATCAGCAGATTCATGGGATGAAGAACCGAGCTTGTCAAGAAAGGAAATGAAGTGAGGTCATAAAACAGCTTACCTTAATGAGCTTGCCCAGGGAGGAGATGAGATCGGCCCATTCACTGGAGGACTCGAAATTGCGAAGGGCCTTCTCAATGACGGCCGAGTAACTCCGGTATCGGTAGTCATTCTGCAGCTCCTGTTCTTCTGGGTCCATGGCGTTTTAGTGAAGACCCGGCATACTCAGCATCTGTGAAAGGCTGGGGACACAGAAGGCGCCAGGTTAGACTCTAGACATCTCCATGCAGCACTTCACTTTCGGGGCATTATTGCGGGTGAATGTGTGAGAATACCACCCCTGATCTGCCTTCATGTTCACTGACAGCAGACGTGGCACCGCATCAGTACTGCATGTGAAACGCTTCAGCTCTTATACCTGAACCTTACATCCTCTGACCTTTCAGTTATCATGCACACAAAACAATGACTCTTTATTCATCTTGGATCATTCGGTATAAATGCTGTGCTTTCTTACTGGATCACAAATCACAAAGCACCACTCTTTAAATAGTCGCAGCAGTCACATTTTAGCTCTTAACCTCAATGACTCAAAACAAAATTGAAACAAATCCAGGATCTGAAACACATCTGAGACAAATAATTTATAGGTCAGATCCTTTTACTGCAAATAAAACTTTAAAATACCTGCTGTGACGACAAGTGAGGAAAATAACTACAAACTATACAAATACAAGCTGAATATTGACTCACACTACTACCCAGTTTGACTCCATTTCTCCGTGCATCAGTGTAATGAAAAGTGAGGGAATCCATATACATAACAATAGACAAGCTGAATATTGACTGAGTTTTACATTTGTGAGAGCCCACTACGGGGGGCCGTCAAACTTGTATTACCTAAATTTCTGAGTAGCCAGTCCATTCTGCAATATGCAAGCTACTGTCTGCTCAGTGAACATGGTATTTCCCTCACTGAACCTTAAATGAGATGGACAATCCATGTCCAAACTCAGGAGTGACACACTGCATGCTAGATCATCCCATTTATACTGAGTTTCTTCTGATCAACTACCCGTTTAACTAACTTCACTGCACGCTGCAGGGTAACATCTATATGGCAAATCAGCAGGCCAGTTAGGTCGCACTGCACCTCAGGTCCAGATAACAGCATTCAGAAGAGTTAAAGAGCAAAGAGGAACTGTCGGCTAGCTCAGGAACCCCATGTGGAAGAGAAGAAGGTATGGCAGCCATGCTGATCAACACAGGGAGTGCAGGCTAGCATTATGAGGTCACATGACCTGTGCAACAGCAGACCAAGCAGGAAAGCAAACTACAGAGCAGCGTGGTCTGTCACTTGTGCCTCACTGATATGTTTAGCAAAAGTAGTGGTGAGTCCCAGTGAGAAGCCTTTTGACCACTCCTGCTGCACACACACCTCACCAGCTAAGAGGATCGATAGGAGGTGTAGGGTAAGGCTGTGAAGAATTTGCCTGTGTACTTAGAGGGTGGGTGGCTATGACCCACATGTGGGCTCACCAAGCCTAAACGAAACCTGAGAGTTTTACTGCTGTCTGTGAAAGATGGCTGACACCAGTTAGAAGAAGGGAGATTGAAACCCTTAACTGAGAAAGAAAAAAATGAAGGAATGGAAAGAGATGTATTCCCTCTGATGCATACGGATGTACAGCTGGGATATTATAACAAAATAAACCTGCACTATCAGTCAAGAGTCTTTGCACACACTGAGATTGTCTACCTTTGCATGTCACTTACTTAACATTTATTAAAAAATACACTCAATACACTCTTTGCTAACAAATAAATTTACAGAATGTTCACTATTTGACTACCTTTATTAGCAGGAAAATGTCATTGATTCATCAAAGTCATCAAAGTGTCATTGATTCATCAAAGTAACCTCTTCTAGCATTTATAAGAGCAAATTTGAGGTATTCTTTCTACAAGGTACATTGAATACTACTCTGTTTCATGGGATGAAACAGGTAACTAGTGCTTTTAAAGTTAAACCTAGATGACTACACCATCACCACACAACAAGTTCATATGATGTCAGACATGCACTGTTACATACTTTTTCCATGTTATAAAGGAAACTTGTTTTATTTGACATATTTTCATTTATAGTTGTTCACTCAACTTTCCAAAGCTTAACAAGAAATAAAAAAATCTGCAGTTTATGAAATAAATGGAAAAGTGGTAAAAACCAGTGGTGTGCAAAAACTTTTGACAGTTATTGTACATATTTCTGTAAAGTGGTTATTTGCTGTATTGCCAAAATCATAAACACATGTAAGAAATTGTTTCATTAGACAGAGTGAATTCCCCAGGTTTTTATTTAACAATATTGCCCAGCATGGAGACACTAATAGTAAGCTAAACCGTTTCTTAGAATATAGCTCTATGACCACTTATCAAAACCCAAATCCATTTTGGGTCCATTTAGTTATTACATTATCTGTCTGCTGGCTAGCTTCCCAAGTAACTCCATTACCCTTGAAGCCCTTGTCATCCATGCCTCATATTTTTCCCTTTCCTTTCCTGCCTCATGAACACAGATACCGAAGGGCCTGAGAAAGCAGGAAACATATTTGGAGATTTGGGAACTGCCAAGATTCTAAGAAGCTACACAAGGAAGGTGATGCCAGGTTAAAACAGATAGTTCTGGAAACTGAGTTCATTTAGAATTCGCATTTTGTTCACTTCCTTCTCTGTTTAGCTATAAAACTTGGGCACATCTGTCATTTGATACGACTTTAGTCTCAGGTTATCTATATCAGTCCAGTTTCACACAGTGAAAATAAAAGTGATAAATGACCCCAGAAACACCTCTCAAGACATCCATATCTATCCACAACACCTTTTCATTTTCTCTTTTAATTATCAGTGTTAACTTTGTTTCAGTGTCTAGTACTGATCTAGTTTATGAAAACAATGGATAGGGCTTATGTGTGAATATATATTGGTTAGATACGTACACCCCGAGGAATTACAAACGTTAAATGAATCGCACTTGTATCAATGACACCCAGTTTCTAATAATCCATCTCCATGCGATGGCTCATTCAGAGCCTCTTTGGACCTTTCCAAACCGACGGCTGTTACTGCAATGCAGGCTGGTGTGCCTCATTTCAACACTTCGCTGCAACCTCATATCTTACACAAACCCTTTATGCCATTACACATACATGCAGGCCAAAATGTCCACAAAAACATCACCAAATGAACATATATACTGTATAAAAGCGCAGCTCCGTTCCGATTCTTTCTGGATTATCGATGTACTACCTATTTTACTGCCTATTTTAAAAGGACAACTACGGGATTTGGTGCTCACGTCATAAGCACAAAAAGGTGGAACAGCAAGGATACCTTTATCGGACGGAAAAGCGCTTTAATCTCCCTTACCGCCCAAAGCCACACTTCATGGGGTGTTGTTCCCCGCTGTCCGTTAGGAGTGTCGACGCTGGAAAAAATCCCGGTAGAAAACCCTCCCACCGATTTAAACCGCACAAAGAACAAGCGGGACTGTCACAAAAATAAGAATTGTCGGAGGCCAGGCCGTCGGATGGGACTTCGGGTAAGCTGGGAAAGATGGACCGCGATCCTGCGCTCAGCTGACCGTATGCAGAATGGATGCTTCCTGGGGACACCCACGGTATGATCAAGGGGTGAGAGCTGGTTTGTTTTCCCCTCCGCCCCCCCTCAACGAGCCATAAATGAAAAGAGATCGGATGTTATCCATTCTCTAAACGTTAAACATAATTATTAAAAATTGGTATTCTTAGTCTTGAAGAAAAACGCGCACAGAAAAATATTTACATGAAGACACACCCCCCCACGCGTTGGTTAGCTCCCGGATCTGCATTGTTTGCCAACCTCCTCGCTGTCAAACACCTCCGCCGACCGGGACTCCACAATGACGAACTGGTTTCGCTTTAGGCACTGCTTGTAATATGAATGCAACTTGATGTAACTAAGAATTTTATGTCCTCCGATTCAATCATCAGCGCTAATTAGCAATTTCATAAAATATGTAAATCACATATTCCTTAGAGTGTGGTGTACTTTGTAAAGCTATCATTTTTTATGTCCTTAAGCATTTCACTGTATTTTTATCATACATTATGCTGACTTTAACTTCCCGTATCCTTCTATGGCCCCGTGACCCAAACCAGGAAAAGTGACTCGAAACTGATGTATCTGAGGAGACTTTTATTTATCATTTTTACAAATACAGGAAAATATTAATTCTTTAGTTGACACATATCCCATCTTGCTCTTCAATGAGATGCACAAATACAGGCGACAGCAAAGCACTTCTGGAGCAGTTTTTAGGGTTAAAACTTTGCTCAAGGGTCAAAACTTTGCTCAAGGGTCTAACAGTGACACATGACTGCTACATAAATCAATCCAGTGACACACGTAGACTCCTAGTCTACAAAGCCACACACATCCCCATACCATTATACAGGTAGGGGAATACAAACATTTAGTACCTCTGACAATATGACCTTAAACTCGAATGTAAAAAAGCATTTCCTAGTCAGTTTTATTTCCTTAAAGTTTAAATTGTGACAAAGTTGGCAGTTAATAAGAAACATGAAAACATTCAAACAGTTATCACAGTTTGGGGCAGCATGTGGCACAGTTGACTAAGCCCGTGTGCCTGTAATCACAAGATCGCCAGTTTAAACCCAGCCTCAGCACATCTGCAGGTCCTTGAGCAAGACCCTTAACCTTCACGGACAGCTTACTCTATGAAGAGCAAGTTGAGGGAGGCATAAAGACAATTTCCCCATGGGGATTAATAAAGTATCGATTATTATTATTATTATTAGTTGACCAACTTTCCTAATAAATATTTCTTAGAATACATTTCTAAATCACCCTGTCGAATATTTTTTGATTAGCATAAACTAATTAATCATCAATCAAATAAATTAATCAGTAGTTGTTACAAACACAAGTGACCTCTGTGTAAATCAGATATAAAGTGCACTATCAAGCTGGAGTGATGACTGGAGAGGTACTATGTCCCAGAGGCAGCTCTACTTCCTACCACACCTGCACCTGCTTTTCAGACACAAACCTGCCCTGTGGCTCCTCAGCTCCTGCTGGTAACAGAGCCAGGTAGACGGGCGTGATAGCACCCTCATCTGGAGACTTGGTGGCATTGGGTCCTGCCATATCGGTCCTCACCCAGCCGGGGCAGCAGGCGTTGAGCAGAATCCCGTCTGTGGGCCTGCCCCGGCGCAGCTGGCGAGCGTGGATCCTGGAGAGCACGGTGACGCCAATTTTTGACACGCCGTAAGCCGTCTCAGGCCAGCCGTTTTTCATGTGCACGTTCGCCTGAGCCTCCCGCACAAAGCGCTGCATGAGTGCCACCAGCTCGTCCTCTGTGATGTCATCACTGCGGAAACGGGCCTGAAGCTCAGGGCTGCAGCGGTTCAGGGCGACAGAGCTCATCACACTGGACACATTCACCACTCTGCCTGTAGGCAAACGGCACCTTCAATGTCTCGCAGCTTCACTGGTTGATTAAAGTCATTATTTTATTTTTTAGACAATAAGTTACTATTATCTGGAGAGTAAAAACAGAACTTTAACTGAGTTGCCAAATGAAAACACTATTCACACATACAAAATGCAGACTATTCCTTTTATTCGCAAAATGACTATTTGACTCTTCAAAACAAAACCTCACAGGACCCTTGCAGACACCAAGCTCATGATCACTGCCTGCCTGCCTTACCTCCTGGTTTGATGATGGGGAGAAATTCATTACATACATCACGGGTGGCAAAGAAGTTCGTTCTGAGGGTCACCTCAGCTTGGACGCCAAAGGGTGTTGTGTCAGCCACTTGGAGAGAAGTAAGTTGACTTCAGTTACAACTTACAATCAAACAAATTCTACCTCAAAGAAGACCATAATTAATGGATAGGTGGCAAAGTTCCTGTACTATTGTACTCAGACATCCCAGCTCTTCCGTCAACTGACAGTAGATCTCTTGCACCAAATAATGATGTGCAAATTCCTGGAAATGTATCCACTTACACAGGGGTGTTCATCTACCCCTCTAAGGTCGCCAACTTTTACCGCTCTCACAACGCAACACAACTTTCATTGTGACCCCTCCCGGTTCTGTCTCATCCACATCACTGAAATCAATATACACTCACCTAAAGGATTATTAGGAACACCATACTAATACGGTGTTTGACCCCCTTTCGCCTTCAGAACTGC
>JAODKC010000001.1:43586782-43601835 GCA_026777985.1 Mormyrops attenuatus | reverse complement strand
AGTAAATGTGCTCATTGGGATCTGAACCCACAACCATTGTGTTAGCACAGTGCTATATTGTTGAGCTGCAATATTTAATCCGAAGTGGCAGTTTTTTAAAACAAACAGTCACAATCTTCACTGAAGGGGATGTACCAAACTGGAACGGGATGCAGCTAACTGGAACTAGTTTCCATCTGGTATCAGCCTCCCTCTGTCCTTTTTGCCACGAGGTGGAGGCCGGGTTCAATCAAGCAACAAGCTGTTATGAGATCCGCAGCACACTGGACTGCAAGAGATTCAATCAGGCTTTCATCTGCTATGGTGCCCATGACAGCCAGCGCCTCCTGCTGGAGTACGGGTTTGTGGCGCCAAACAACCCTCACCGTGTGGTCTACGTAGACCCAGGTGAGAGGAGGTGTCAAATAGAGCTGCATTTTTCTGAAGCAGAATTTTTATATACATAAACCGTAGAAAGCACAGAAAACAGATGTGTTGTGTACCATGTGCTTTAGACATCTAAGATTATGTCAGTGATTTGAAAATCTGCATTATTTAAAAATAACCTAAATGCAGGCTGATATATGACCTGGTGTTTAGACCTCCTGCAGAAGTTCATCACTGGGGCAGACAAACAGTTTTCACATAAACTGCTTTACCTGAAGGATCGTCACTTCCTGGAGTGAGTTTTTTTGTCATCCGTAATGTTTGAAATGATTCTGGATTAGACTCCATCCTGCACACTCTCTAAAAAATGTCTGTCCTTTCCCTTTCCTGCAGAAACCTGACCTTTGGGATAGAAGGCCCATCCTGGAAGTTAATGACAACACTTCGACTACTGTCCCTGGGACCAGAGCAATAGTACGAGTTCCACATGAATGTCCAGTTTCTCAAGCTGTTGTTTTGATGTCCCTGCATGAGGCCATGGTTGATGTACTGTAATGTGGAGTGCTGTCCAATAGTGCATCCTGGAAGACCGTCCTCTTGGGGGCAGCAGTGAGTCAAGATTGTGAGGAAAGGACCGTCCATCTGGCCAGGATCATATGCCAGCACCTCATGGAGGAGAATGCAGATGCTCTTGAGAGGGTGGGGTTCCTGCACATTCCAAGAGGGTGCTAAAATTATAGTGGGCAATTGAATTCTGATAATACCAGTGTGGGACTCAGAAGTACTGATATTTAAGTAGTTTCAAAGCTGTCTTTTGAATGGAATTACACATTTTCTGAGGGTTTCTGAGGTGATTCTCTGTGTTTCAGCTTTCCCTCATGAAGGTGGATGCAGATCTCCCTCTCAGGGAGCAGCTGTCTGTGGTGGAAAGCCTCAGATGTGAGGAGCAGAAGATTCTAGAATATTCATTCGAAGTTCTTCGGGCCATTCAGAGTTAGTCTGAATGTAGCTACTCCCGTCCGAACATCCATCCTACAATCACTTATCTTGGTCATGGTTGTGGGGGGCACCTGGAAACTATCCCTGGCAGTACAGTATCACCTCCTGTGATAATCAGCTATGGACTGTGTGGCTTTTCACGCTGGACTAACTTTAGCCCTACAGACTGTATTGATGGGAATCATAGGAGTTTAGTAATCTGCGGCTTGATGGACAGGCAGCTATTGTCACACCTGTTGCTGACCTAAGACAAATATGCCTCACAAAAGGGAATTTTGATCCTGCAGGAAGTGAGTGAGAGGACTTCCTGAGGAAACAGTTGCGACACTGCAGACCTCGTGTCCATCCGTCCTCCACTGCTTCTCCCATGACACATCTGGGCATGAATTACATGGCCAGACAAACCTATTATCCTCCATACAAAATTTATTTAAATTGATCTTGATTGGGGGGGGGGGGTTAATAACCTTCATTTCATCCTATGAACAGAAACATCTCTTTACACTGGTTTACAGGCACAGAGCAGCATTTTCAATCATGTGTCTGTAACACTCTTTTCTCTGTATTGTAGTTAAACCCGTTTTACCTCAGCTGATGGGGAAAAAGTGATACTTGTGAAGATACCTCACTCAAAATGTGAAGTAGGAACACCCAAGATGGCAGAGATTGTGCTCCAAATAGGAATACATTCTGCAAGGAATACAGTTTTCTATATTGGCCAGATCTGTGCCAAAATAATGTTCTCTGCAAAAAAGAGAAATCCTAGTTTGTCCCCTTGTTCCAGTATACAATGTGTTTCACACTTATCCTAGTGTACAATAAAGGATAATGTAAGAAAATAAGAATTTTATTTAAAAAGTCAGGCACCAACATGTACACTGGAAAATTAAGAATTTTAAACCAATAACCACAAACAGTGACCATGTTTAATCCAGATGATAAAAATCATACTTAAATGAAGCCGGCTTTATTAATCATTATGCTGTCTGCTTTCTATATGGTAAGCTTGTGAACAGCACCCCCGCTTGTCTGTGGTATGGTCCAGCTTCAGGGTGGAGTTCTGCCTGTCATAGAGGCATATCTTCAGAACTGAATCACCACCTTCTTTCTGGCTTGCTTGGTCTGCACCATATCCATGGAAACAGCAGCCTCATACCAGGGCACTGGCTCATCCAGCTGTGGCCTAAACACACACACACAAAGTGTCAGCTGATCCCCCTCACACTTCCGGTCAAAATGTAGAATTTGTAACCTTTATAGAAAGGCTAAAGGGGCAGCAGTGAGTGATTTTCTGGGGCAGAGTTTGAAATAAGCAGCAGGCAGGATATGGAGACCCATAGAGCGGTCTGTACGAGCCACACACCACCAAAAGCTGAATAAAAAGTCCATCACCTGAGAGTCCCGGCTGACAGCTTCTCCACCACGTCTCTCAAGATGTCTGATTGGCTGTTAAGGTCACCACCTATTAGGCAGCTTAGGGTTCTGAACCCATAAAGAAAAGGCCCGAGTAGGACTACGGACACAAGCAGGTCCAACTCATGGTTCCTGGACGCCTGCGCACACAAGGCCTTCAGTCATCAAATTCAGGATACGGAGGTACCGCCCCTGACGGGCCCTGGATGCCCCCCAGACCTCCTCATTCAGGAAGGACACTGAGGCTCCCCTCAGGAAGAGGCTGCGGCTGTCTGGGGGGTCCACCTGGGGGAGGGGGGCACAGCAACAATGCATATGGATATAAGTTTCACATGTGAGCACTGAATTTGACAAGCCTCAAGATATATTTTCTTACTAGAACTCCACCTTACCTGCAGGTTACGCTCTGTGGTGACCCAGTGACCTCCGACCCCAAGCAGGGAGATGACATCATGCTTGTGTGGGAGTAGACTTTGGCCAACAGAGTCCTCTTCGTGCAGCCTCACTGTCAGAGTGGCACAGTAGGCAGTTCAAGATGTGTCAGATGAATGAGGGGTGGAGTAGGGGGAGTCATGAATGTGTACAAGCATTCACACCTCCTGCGTCAATGACCATGTCGACTCCCAGGCCTCCTGTCTCCTCCAGACAAGCCTCCACAAGGTCCACCTTCGGGTTCCAGATGCTGATGGTCCGAGCTGAGGACAGAAACACGTTATTCATACAAAACGAGTATGAATGATGACCCCTCCCCCCCAGACTCTCAGCAGTCCCATTACAGGGATCTTCAGTACTGTTCTAGTCAGAGGTGGAAGTTCAGGTCCAGAAAGTACAAATCCAGACCAAGGTTTTGTTTCGATCAACCAGTTGAGTAAGCTGTGATTGTGACACTTTATATTCAACTGGTTGGATGAAAGCCTTGATATGGATTTGTACTTTCTGGACCTGAACTTTCTACCTCTGGTTATAGTTTATGGTCATGTGATATCACAGTCTAATCTGGGATTTTCTTTCCTTCAGACTGACATGCTGCTTTCACTTTGCTGACAATAATCAGCCACGTGAAAACACTTTGGGTGTCTTCCTGTTCACACCTGCTCATTCATCACAAAAGGTCCACACACACACACACACACCCACACACCAAAAGACCCGAAAATAACCCAAAAAGGCAGAAACAAGCTAAGTGAACAGGAAGCCTCCAAGCCATGCCTGCCTGAGATGGCAGACGAGGGCATTTAAACTCCTGACCAGGTTCTGGAGGGAGAAACAAGCAAACAGATGGCAGGCAATAGGCGAAGCAGTGCCGCACCCAGGGACTGGCCACACTCACCTAGGAGAGACTCTTGGACTCCTGGGCATGCGGCAGACAGCAGAGCACAGAGAGCAGTCAATGAGAGGAACAGAGAGAAAGAAACTTTGCAAAACATACACAGAGAGGCCTGACAGCAAGGGAAGGATCCATCACTCAAGCATCCATATGGGGGCGTCCGAAATCACTCACACAGTACATAGTGAATTTCTACAGAAGCCTACTAATCACCTTTTAATGTAGTACATACTGTATGCATGCATGAGAACAGTATGCATGCACTTGGACAAATTGCAGTCACCATCTTGCATATTACCTGACACGGATGTAGGCCAGTTACCTGGCCTGACCCACACAAAAATCCAAAACCTTTAAAAACTTTCAATGACAAAAATACAAATTTTAATCAACAGGGTATTGTTTCCTCATCTCTGGTTGCAGCTCCAGTGGCCTTGTGGTATAGCGTGTCCACTGTGTCCATTGGCTGTCCATTTGCACATACTGCTCACTTCACAAACTATTTTTCTCCTACTACATAGTGAAGAAGTGCTATTTCAGACGCACCCTATGTCACTCACACACACAACCCTGGTAAACATGTGCCAGAAAGAAGTCTTTGCTACTTTCTATTACAGTAGGAGCGCTGATGCACAGAATGGTCGTCTTGCCCAGGTTCTCTCACCCATACTAGGCCGGAGCTTCTCCAGGAGCCGCTGGTCCTCCAAGGACAGGGCAGTAGCTAACACTTTCACCCCATGGTAGTGAGCGACCTGGATGGCTATCATTCCAAACGGCTGCAGAAAAAAGCCACATACAAGGAGAAGGGGAAAGGAGGACAGGTAAAGGTCACCATCTTTCCAAACAGAAGAATAGAGAGAAGAAGAGCTCATACAGTTACAGGGTGGGTACATACACTAGCGCCATCCATCACTAAAACGCTGTGCCCCGCGGCCACCCGGCCCAGTGTGTGCAGGGCTGTGTAGGCCCGCAAGCCATCCTGTATCCCACCAGCAGCCTCCACATAGCTCACCTTCTCTGGCTTCTGTACTGCAAAGAGTCAATGACCACACAAAGAGTTACACTTAGAAACCCAGGCATATCAGTCTGCATGCTCAGTGTCCCACGTCTGGCCTACCGAGGAGATGCTCGTCCATCAGAACCACGTCACACAGGCCAGACAGCTCAGCATCCAGAGGAAGAATCCCTGTTTGGACACAAGTCCAGTCACTGCTCAGTAGCATTTGGTCCACACACTTGGTAGTTTGGTTATTGAAACATCAGTTTAGATACATAAACAATACAAGAGGCAGAGTTGGGACTTCATGTCCCTTGCAATGACACAGTAAGATCACATAAACTCCAATGTCTGACTGAAAGCTGACGTTACACGTAATATCCCTACTTTACTACAACGAGTACATCTGCAGACATCTGCACCCCAGCTTGATATGCTTACCCACAACTTCATCGTCAGGCTGGAAAAATGTGACCTTTGGCCCAACTGTGGAAAAACACAGAGGAGAAAAATCAAACGCAAATTCGGACTGATTTCATCACTTTTGTGTATTTCTGTGGTCTACAGTTTGCTTATGGTTCACAGCAGCCTACTCTCTTTTTTTATTCACACCTAGGGGCACTGACCCAGGGTAACACTGACAGCACAAGTGCCAGGATATCATGAGACCCAAAAAGACCTACCATACACACATTTTGCACAAGACAGAACCTGAGATGGAGACAGAACCACTCTGTTCAAAGGTAACATAACCCCATTTCCAATAAAACACTTTGTAAGATACATCAAACTACTTTTCTGACTGTAGGGAGCATGGGGCATGATTTTTTTACTCACAGAGGACATTGTCACTCACTGACCTTGGAGCACAATTCCAGCGATCTCCCTGCCCACTGGCAACAAGTCCCGCAGAAGCTTCAGGTCTTCCAAAAACTGGCCAGAACAAAAGTATGCAAAAGAAAGCAAGAGTTTGGATGCAGAGGGTTTGTAGAATGGCATACTCTATGCTCCACTTTGCCTGGAGCACAGACATGCTGAGACAGTGCCGCCTGATTCTCTGGGCCTCCTGTAACACCCCAACTGTATACTTATGCTCATAACGGGCATAACTTCCACTTGGTTTGACTGGTTACGACAGGGAACACAAAAGCTTCTTTTTATTTAATTTGAAATGGCAAATTATAAGCTCCTGCTCAAACCGCAGTCCTGGACTGGCCCGCATGCGGGGTATCTTCCGTCTCATAAGCAACTCACCCCCGGGTCCACTGGGCTCAGAGCGCAGGCTTTCACCTGAACCTTCACCTGATGATTTTCTGGAGGACCGGGAACGCTCTGCAAAGGAAAGTAACACAGACGGGTTACTTTTTAACCGAAACAGCACACATGACCGAGGGTTTGCAGGTGCCGTAATGAATATTCCGGATAGATGTGCAAGTCAGCTTGTTCAAAGGGAAAGCTGTCAGGTACCTTCTCCTGGATGAGAAACTTGAGCTCCCCGCTTCCCTGTTTCAGCTGGCCGTACAGACCTTTCATGCTGAGGGAGGAAGCTCAGCTCCAAGGACTGCGGAGAGGAAAACGCCGTACATAATGCACTCAAATGACAGGCCATTGGTCATCTCTATAAACCTGTCTGTGCTATAACGACTGGCTGTTGGCCTACGGTTAAGCCAGAAAGCCGTCGGGAAGAAGCAGGACAGGACACAATAGCGCCAATTATTAGAAAATTAGAAGAAAGCTTACCCGATGCACAAACGTTCTGTTTGTCAAACGGATAAAAATGAAAGCACGGCTCCTCCCCGCGGCTGTCACACATACAGAACTTGCTTAGTGGACCTTTGAGTTCCCTATTTTCATTCAATACAGTATTTTCCTTTATTTTTCGCTTTGCCTTTACAGGGTGGATCTGCTTGTTGGCCAATTGCAGAACTGCTTTGAGACGCACTACTGGGAATTCATTGCTGCCATTTGCTAAAAGTAACGTCAATCACCTCAATTTCCAGACCGGCGATTGCGAGACACAAATATTGAAATTCATTGGTTGGTGAATTTGTCAATCTAAGCTTCGGGGGCGTGTCTACGTGCGTGCAGGGTGCGTCTTCCTTTGGTTGCGTAGCAGTACGGCGGCTCCAAAGGAGAGGGTGCCAAAGAAAGGAAAATCTCAAATTCTTCTTCGGTTGCAGACATTATTCCGCCTCTTCCACGTCTGATTTTTCTTTAACACGGAAGCAGTTTGCCATGGATCGTTAGCGATGAGGTGAGCTGGCGAGCTTTATTCTCCGCGCTACGCGGTGGGATCGCTGGAGCCGCAGATGCGGGGTGACAAGCGGGGTGACCCCGCTGGAGATCCCTGTCGACGTCCGACTTACCGACACATCTACGTGTTTTAGCCTCTATTTTGCGACTTGCCGGGCCGTCTTCGCTTGGCTGACACACACGAGCGGCGCACGGCTGTCTGACGGGCTATAGCCGGTGTTTCCGTGCTGTTATGAGGCCGATTGTTGGGGGGGGGTAGCAGTTTAGGGGCGAAGCCGGCCCCGTTCCCGCGTCGGGACTGGTTGCAATGTTTCCGAAAAATCTGTATTGCTGTTTGTCTGGTACATCCACAGTGCCAAGGGGTGTGATTTGAAGCTGACAATGCTGTTTATCGTTCACCATGGGTGGGGAAGCTGTACCAGTGTGATTGGGGTGCATGTCCGATGGGTGTGGTAAATGTATGGTGGGTAGGGTATATGAAAGGTGGTGGGTGTGGAAAATGTATAGTGGGGAAGGGTAACTGTACGATGGGGGTGGGGTAACTACCCTGGGATGGGGTAACTGTATGGTGCGGGTGGAGTCATTGTGTTCTCGTCATCTAGGCGTGTGGTCTTGTAAACAATTTCTGCAGTATATTCCGAAAAGAGATCGTTTTCTCTTTCTTTCTGGCATAATGACCATTTACTGTACTCTTACTGTCTTTAGCAAGAATCTGTGTGAAGCAGAGTGATCGGTTAATCAGCTGTCTTCACACCATATAACTTACTTATATGCCTATGCGTTGACGGCTGCATAGCAGAGAATTTGCATCCCAGCTGATTTATGTTTTTTTTTTTTTCCCCCCCAGATGCTTTGCTTGGAATACATCCTTTCACATTTGTAGAAGAGCCATAAAATGCAATTTTACAGCATATTCGGGTCATAATTCAATGGACCTACTGTCTCACTGAAGCAGTTTGGTACTCAACGTTTAGGATCTTCTGTTGTAGCACATGTGAAACAGATGCGATATTGAAATATTCACATTACTTGTGCAAAGATTTTCAGTACCACAGCGTCAAATGGTTCAGTGCATGGCCTTTTCACTCAGGTAGAATTTACTGTGCGATTTGGTAATATTTGAAGTACTGTTCATCTATATCCTTATCTATCTGTTTCTAACTTTTCTTCATTTGTCACCAACATCCCCATGGCATCTATGACCGGTAACAGTCTGAATACAGGGTTTGCATTTTCCCGTTGTGGTGAAATACAGTACATTTGCTTATTTAGGTGTAATGTGGTTGCAAACTTATATGACATTGTGTAAACTGGGGTAGATTATTCAGGGACAAAGGTCATAGTCAGGCTGTAGCCTTGTTAGTGAAACTCCAGGAAACACTGCCTGGCTGCATACTTGCTTGCGTTTTATATGCATCGCACTGCTTTCTGTGAAATATCAGCAGTCAATGAGGTATTCAGGTTGGCTGTGTCTTGTGGACGTAATTGCTGTTTCTGAATCCTCAGACGGTAGTCTGGGAGAGGGGCAAGTAGGCTGTGGAATCCATGGGCTGTTATTGTGGTGCACATAACAGGACTCTGTCTGCCTTTCTCTTCTGTTGCGCGAGTTTCCCCATTCTCCCCTTGTTAGAACCCCAGAGGGACAGCTTTGTGTTTGTCAGACAGCCTGACATCCCCTTACACAGAGTTCTGGTTTCTGTGAGATGTTTTCTGTTTGAGATGTTTCAAACCTGAATGGCTAATAGTTTGAATAAATCGTTATAATCACAGGTTTATTTAGACAACAAAGAAACAAACTTGATGTCGACTGAACGTTTCTGAATTAGATTATTTGGTTTCACTGATGGACATCAGTGAAAAGCTAGTTTGAGTGACTGAGCATTTTGTTTGGATGGTCTCTGTGGGCAGTTGTACTGTACTGCTGATGGATTTTTGGAGTGATGTAGTCTTTTAAGCTGGTATAAATTGTGACTTCTGGATTGAAAGTGTTTCTTGTTTTGCTTGCATCTTCTTGTGACACCTTCCTGTAGCACCTCTCTGGACATTCTGCAATCAAATGACATCTAGAATATCATTTCTCCCCATGTCATAGGGCTTTTGAGCTGTCCATAGTCGCTATCTCCCCCTGCCGGTGTGATATGAGAGCATCCATCTTGGAAGACTGCGGGATCAGAGGTTCTGACATCCCTTTCCCTTTCCTTTCTCTTCCTAACATTTACAAGTACTAGAAAGAGGGCAGAGGATCCATATGACCTCAACATTGAAGGCAAAGAAAAGTTTTGGCCACATTCTGGCATCTGTTTAGTCATCTAGCCAGAGCTGAAATATTTCACTGTAGCAGATAAACACTGGCTTGTCTGAGTGGCCCTGACTTGAAGCCTCATCCTCATCCAGAGTGGACAACACCATGACCTTACAAGTGTGGTGGTCCCTTTGGTCAACCAACTTCCTTGCACTGGCCCTTCAGTGCTGCTGTTGCAGTTGTGTACTAAGCGAAGCAGCTGGTCTGTGGCAGGAGGGTAGAAACTGAGAATGCTCAGTGCTAAGTGCTAAATGACTCTTGTATCATGTAATTAATGCATAGTGTACAAGAGTGTGCCTGTGTGTGCTTGAGTGAGAGTGAACAGCAAAGGTGTAGTATTCCCATGATGTAGGTCTAGGTTTAGGGTTTCACACACACAGACGGCTCTCATGAATACTGGTGCTGAGTAGGTCAGCACTTCCATTCATGTAATGGTTTTTACACACTGATAGCATATCTGCACACCAGTGTTTGTTCTCTGTGGCCCGTTTTTATTGTATGATGATTTCTGATGTGCAGTGTTGCAGACTTCTTGTTCCGCATAGTTAACATGCTGCCTTTTCACTGGCTTGAGGGAAACATTCAGTGGGGGGTGGGAGGACTTGAGTACCTTGTAGCCCTTTTGGGAAACACAGTCTGATCTGCAAATTCTCAGGCTTTCCTCTGACTATTTAGGGCATGCCGGGGCTGAAGTCCTGATCCCAGTTGACAAGCACAGCCTCTCCACTGTGATGGCAAATGTGTCTTTGCCATCAGACTGATCCTTTCTGATAAATACTGGGACCAGACTGATTTCTGGTGGGATGTAAGGATCTTATTTCCATGTTTATCTATGCTAACCAGGCATTGTGGGTCTGTGTTGCGAAGGATCTAATCTGCAGATGTGCTGTCTGCTTTAATGGTAGAAGGTTGAGTTTGTGCTAGTAGCATATGGAGGCTCGAGTTGGGAATACGACAGTTAAGCTTTTGTCGTTCCTTCTGTTTTTGTCTTAGACACATTTTGGCATGAGAGTCATCAAACTTGTAGACTTGCTGTGGTCTGCAGATTCTTGAAGGTTGCAATCAACCAGTGCTGCATTTATAAGTTTCCATGAAAAGATCGGGTTTCAGACCTCCAGGTGATCCTATGGTTCTCAGTCACTTCTGTGGTGCTGTGTATATAATCTCTCCATGTATGTAGATTGGTGCTGATGTTTTTAAACTGTAACTCAACGCTTCACCTTCGTGCCCTGTAGTATACAGGTTTAATTGGACTTCATTGTTTGTTCCTTTGCTGTTTTTCAGATCTCAGGTGTGGGCTGGAACCTGGATAATGTGTCAGACTTGGGTTGTCTTGGGGACATAACTAATAATTCACTCCACCTTAGGAGAATTGGAGAGTGCTGAAGCTGTTCTTTTCTTGACACATTAGACATGAAGCTCCTTTGTACTGGAGGGCAAATGGCCTTAGGGGATTCAGGGACTTCCTTTGTCTTTGCTTGTTCATTCATACTTTTTGTAGCTAGAAACCCAAAATTTCTGTTTGGGAGGTTGCTTCTCTAATTTTGGATGCCATAGTTTTGGCTCAGTGCAGCCGCAGGTTTGAAGAGCTGGGACTTTGTCCTGAACTTCTCACGGTGAGTTACGTATCCTTCAAAACCTGGTCTATGCATATTGATATATCCTAGCAGCTTGCCCTGGCAGTGCAGCAACTCCTATTCTAAACATCATGGAGAGCAGATGGTGAAGTTTCAGCCTCCACTTGACAGTCCAGCCTGGCAGCTGCTTCAGGCAGGTTACAGCCGGTATTTGGGGGTGGAGGGTCTTCCAAGTGGGTGATTAACTCAGTGTGCTGACACTGTGATGGGTTAGGCTACCTGTGCTGTATGTGATTGATTCTGTGTACTGTCGCGGTAATGGTTCATCTCTCCTGTGTATGCGATTGGTCCTGAGTAGCCTTTGCTTGAAGAGGCAGTCTGTAGCTGTAACACGCATGCACCATGGTGCTGCCATACTGTGGGGCAGTATGCAGTGGAGGCATGTGGGTGGTCCTTGCACAGGTGTGAACGTGTTCCCTCCCACATAGTTCTTATATGTCCAGCTGTCGTCATGGGTCTTTCCCATGAATTTCCTGTTTCAGCATGAGGGAAACTTGATTTTGTTCTGGTTAAATGTCCTTGCATGGCATATTGTGTGTGTCATACTTTACTGTGAGCTATCCCTTTCACTAGGTGGTTGTCTGAAGTTGGCGCCCCCCATGGAAAGTGGGTGGCTGGAATTCTACTACGCATGTGTGGGCGGCACTTTGCTGTAGGGAGTGGGGGAGAAAACCTTGGTGATGTGTCGAGGCCATAGGGCTGAACAGCTCTTCCTGAGAAATAGACAGTGACCCACGGCTGGGTGGTGCTGGGTTGCAGGAGAATGATGGCTGAAACATCTGGGGTGTGTGTATGGGTGCGTGCATACTAGAAGTTATGCCAGACTGGATTTCCTAATTGCTTGATGATTTGTGAATGGAATTAGGTTAAAAACAAATCAATACTCCTTCTACTATTTTAACTATTTTTTTTTTTTTTTTTTGCTTTGCTCTTGTAATGGAATGAAGGGCAGCTTTCGGCTTCAGGTGAACAGCTTCTGGCTCACATTGGAGGTCTTTGAGTATCGCTCCTTAAACTCGCGGTTTGCTACTGGTCATTGTTTGCAGGGAGGCCCTAGGAGCTGGAGAAGCGCATGACTGAAGGGAGTCTCTCTTGCCGGATGTCACCGCTTAGTCTTGTCCTTCTTATTTCAGGAGTCTGCCTCTGGGCCCTAGGTGACCGACACACATGGCTCAGTTTCCAACAGCTTTCGGAGGTGAGTAGACGGCGGGTATCTTGCCCCTGCTTGCACATGTTCGGTATGCAGCGAGTGACTCACAACCCCCACAGCACAGCCAGTGATGTGGTACCGTATGAATATGAATCTCGTAATTTTGTCACGTTTTCCACAAACAGTCCAACAGGTTTGACTTGGCTGGTCACGTGATCAATGGGTGTGTCCTCATTTCAAAATTCAAACAGTTCAAGGTGTCATGATTAATTTCTAAGGAACATGAAACACTGGACATAGTCAGGCCCCTGCAGACATTAAGTCTGCCAAACGTGGTGCGTTGTTTTGTCTTTGTGTGCAGTTGTGTGTCTTTTGGCATCGGCCCGTCTCCTTCTGTAGAGAGACAGCTTATTGGATGTGAGGAATGTCACATGACAGTGCAGTGTTTTTAATGATGTTATAAATGCTATTTGCATCTTTGTGGGGGACCCCTCCCCATAATTCGTACAGACATGGCGGTGTTTGTGGATGTAAAATGAAACCAGTGCGCTGCCGTGAATAGTGCCTTTTGCCTTCCAAACCATCTCCTCTTTCAACTCATATTTTCATTCAGGGGGTGCGGATGCCTGGGTCATCACTGTGGAGGAGCGGGCCAAACACGACCAGCAGTTCCACAGCCTGTCACCCAGTCCTGCGGGCTTCATCACTGGTCAGTCTGGGAAGGGAAATTCTGTAATGGGAATTCCACATGGAATAAGAGCACCGAGCAGGACAAGCGATTTACTGACGTTGCCGTTCTTCACCGTTCGTCCAGGTGACCAGGCTAAGAACTTCTTCCTGCAATCCGGCCTGCCCCCACCAGTCCTGGCACAGATTTGGTAGGTGATATGGGAAGGTTCTGCACATAGATACTCCTTATAACAAGGCTTAGCCTAAAAAAGGTTATCTACTTACTAAGTGTAAGGGAACTCTATGTTAAAGTACTACCAAGTTAACATTGCAGTTCATATTTTCATATGTTCAGGACAAAATTCCCACTGGGAACACTTTGAATTCCCTTCCACAACTTGGCGTGGGCTGGTAGAGATGTGCCCAGTACAGGCCTCCTTTTGCAAACTGGATGGTGAGGTACGCCTGTGGGGCTGCTCCCATTGAACAGATGACTGTCTCGTTTTTATGTATTGTCTGTGTAAACTGTAAGCTGCCACCTGTCCTACATGGACACCTAGTTACCGAAATCGTGCTTCTTTGAGATTTTGGTCAGTTGTGGTCTCAGTAAGTAAGTAAGTAAAAATTGTTTATATAGTGCCTTTCACAGACAAGAGTCACAAAGCGCTGCACAGAAAGAAAATCCAGACAATGTAATACATCAAACAAGGTCAACCAAAGGCCTTCCTAAAGAGGTAGATCTTTAGCAGGGGTTTCCAATTCCGGTCCTGGAGAGCCATTGTCCAGTAGGTTTTGAATCCTACCTGGCTTCTGATGAGCTACACCTGTTCTCAGGTAAATACCATGAACAGCGGTGGCTCATTAGAAGCCAGGTAGAATAGAAAATTTACTGGATAGTAGCTCTCTGGACCTGGAGTTGAAGACCCCTGGTTTTGAGCTTACATTTAAACATTCGACTGAGTCTGCCGACCTCAATGCCAGTGGGAGATTGTTCCATAGTCTGGGAGCCATAGACTGAAAGGTGCAATCCCAATGTGTCCTCAGCCTGGTGCATGGGATAGCAAGATGACCAAACTGGGCAGAGACATGCAAGGCTCTGTAGATGAATATAGGAATTTCAAATTGGATTTTGAATTCAATCGGGAGCCATTGCAAAGAAGCTAAGACAGGAGTAATGTGGGTCTACTTATGAGAGCGCGTTAAAAGTCTGGCAATAGCATTATTTATGGTCTGAAGGCGAGGCGAGGAACTAGATTTAGACAAGCAGGGAAAAAGAAAGTTACAATAGTCTAAATGTGATTAAATAAATGCATGTATAAGCATTTCCAACGTAGCTCTTGAGACAAATAATCTCAATTTAGTTAGATTTCTCAAATGAAAAAAGCAGAAGTCACTAAGAGACCTGGCATGAACATCAAAACTCATAGACTGATCAAAAACAATACCTAAATTACATGGGGATGCCTGGGAGGATGTGGAGAAAGCTTGTGACTAATTGCCGGAAGCATATCGGGGGGGACAAGGACTAAGACCTCACTTTTCAGTTAGCAGCAGTTAGTTTCAGTCCACTAGAGAAAACAACATATGAAGGTGTTGAAGCTTTAAAGAGCCATAGAGTTGGGTGTCATCAGCATCGAAATGAGAAAAGGATCCCTGGGGCACCCCACAAGTTGGAGAAGTACTAGCCAATGAAAGCTCACCCACACAGAAAAACTAATCTGGTACAGAGCGTTCACTAGCATCTGCAGCCCTCAGTAAATCATTAGACACTGAGCCCGGCTGCATCGTCGACGATGTATCGCACTGTTCGCCTCTATTTCCGTTTATATCTCACTGAAATCTTCATGTAGAATCATGAAAAAGACACTGGCTAAATCTGTAATCTGTCTTCTTTTTAAAACGTCCGTTGTCAGAAGTATTAAAGTTTTAAAAATTAGGTT
>JAODKC010000001.1:43556260-43585735 GCA_026777985.1 Mormyrops attenuatus | reverse complement strand
CCCCCCCCCCCCCCCCCCCCCCCCCCCAACCCCCCCCCCCACCCACCCCCCGCCCAACCCCCCCCCCCCCGCCCACCCGTTGCCCTAGATCTCCACATGGCCTCTTTCCATAAATGACTAAATTCAGTTGTGCTTTCGCCATCCAGCCGCTGCACTAAACAGGAGCTCCTCCATCAGCCGCCCCAGTGCCAAGCTGCAGAAGGGGCTATCTCTGGAGTCTGCGAGGTGGGTGCCCCGGCATGCTCCTTACCTCCTGAATCCGAGAGCTAGGCTTGGGGCGCCCCGTGCTCTGCTGTTGGTAGCCGGCATGGCCACTTCCACAGGTCTAGTTTCCTTCCATGATGCATTGAAACAGCTGGGGGAGAGGGGGAATTAAGCTTTCTGGCGCTCATAGCCCTTTAGTGAGAAAGAGGCAGCGTGGTGCCAGGTTTGAGGCCAGGGAAAGACCTGTTTTTGGGGTTACCTGTCCTGTCCTACGTCTATAGAGTCCTGTAGGTTCTTAAAAGGACATGAAATAGATCATATAGATAGATAAAATATCTGAAAATATCTTTTTACTAGTAGGTATTAAACATTACCTAAAGAGCGATTCAGTAATCGTGGTTATATAACCAGAATTTATTATTAGTATAATTTATTGGGGTTTTTTGTAGACTCACATTCCTTGCGTATCTTTCATTTTTGTGTACGTCCTGCCCTGGTCATCTAACTCTGTGCTTTTTGGGGTAGGAAGCATGCCAGTGAAAATGGGAGAATGCAAATTAGAAAATAAGAATGAAATACCAGTTTGAGCCCCCAGTCTTTAAAAGGCCGCTACTCGAGAATGACCCCGTGGATTCATGTGAAATTGGCACTTCCTGAAAGGTCTTTTTATTCTGCACAACTTATCCTGTACATCTCGGTTGGGGAAAAAACTATTTGTTTCTATTTTAGATCAAAGGACAGTTCAACCCACAACTTACACCAGCTTTATTTTTTTTTTATTCATATATAGTGAAAATGACTTGTGTGGAGGGTACAGAGGTAGTTCTTTGAGCTAGTAATCACACAAAGCCAGGAGTTTTTTATGGCCCAAAAAACAAACATCTCTTATTCTGTGTGTCTTCTGCTGGGTTTTGTGCACCAGTACAGTTTGTTTGCCTGTGGTAGCCTCACGGCGTTTGTGTTTCTTCTAATCCCAGTGGCCCTACAGCGACCCCTACAGACTGGGCTGTGCCACAGTCCTCGCGACTGAAGTACCGCCAGCTTTTTAACAGCCATGACAAAATGATGAGTGGCCATCTGACAGGTGGGCGCCGCTTGTATGAGCTTCATTCTCCCCATGTGTTGTTTTATAAATTCCTTTCTTCCTTTGCAATGTTTAAAAATGATTCTGCATGCAGAATATGCTCTGTGCATCACAGCCTGTGAAGTTTTCTTCAAGCTGTTTGTACACCAGCAAAATCTGGTTCTGCTGAAGAGACTCAGTCTTCTGTCTGCTATGGTCGTAACCTGTGGCCTCTTTAGAAAGGCTTTTGTCAGTGGGAGTTTGGTCACTAATGCCATACAAGATGCTACTAGGTTACTATAATGACCCACGGTGTGGATTACATCATCCTGCAACTGGACCATGTTAATTCACATACTTTAGAACAGGGGTCTCCTGAAGAGCTACTATCCAGTAGGTTTTCTGTCCTACCTGTCTTCTGATGAGGTGAATACCAGGAACAGGTGTGGCTTCTCAGAAGCCTGGTAGGATAGAAAAACTACTGGACAGTAGCTCTCCAGGACTTTAATTGGAGATCTCTGCTTTAGAAGGTCAGTGACCAGTTAAGCTCACTGTAAGTGATGTTCATTTGAAGCTGGTGGGTCCACGGCATGGGGTTGTATGGTGTGCTGAAGCCAATTCGCTCCACTCTGTAATCTGTGGCTTCCTTTTAAGGACCTCAAGCGCGAACGATCCTGATGCAGAGCAGTTTACCCCAAGCACAGCTGGCATCAATATGGTGAGAGGGAGGAATGCTGCCATTCTCTTTGCTAACTGCAAGCACACGGTGTGCTCTGAGGTTAAAGACCTCTCTTTGGTTCATGATTCTGTAGGAACCTTTCGGACATTGACCAGGATGGAAAACTGACGGCAGAGGAATTCATCCTGGCCATGCATTTGATTGACATGGCCATGTCAGGGCTGCCCCTTCCTCTGGTGCTGCCGCCGGACTTAATCCCACCCACCTTTCGGTACATGAGTGCGGCTGCCCGCTTCAAGGGCCTTTGTGGCCGTTTCTCCAGCCCATCACCGGGAGTTAACAGAGGTGCTGTTTTGAACCCCTTCCAGGAGAGGGCGCTCTGGCAGCGGGATCTCGGTAACCAGTGTGCTCAGTGTCGACCAGCGTGGGGCTGAGGAGCCAGAAGAGGAGGAGCAGCAGGGCACAGAGAAGAAGCTGCCAGGTCAGAGGTCATGTGGGTGTGGTTGTCACCTCTCGCTCATCTAGCCCTGTGACGGTTTGTTGGTCGCATTTCTGAATGGTGGGTGTTGCACGCCACCATGAACCTTAATCTTCACTAATCCTGTTCGTCTCCAGTAACATTTGAGGACAAGAAGCGGGAGAACTTTGAGCGTGGGAGCCTGGAGCTGGAGAAGCGTCGGCAGGCCCTGCTGGAGCAACAGCGCAAGGAGCAGGAGCGCCTGGCCGCTCTGGAGCGGCAGGAGCAGGAGCGGAAAGAGCGCGAGCGGCTGGAGCAGGAACGGCGACGGCAGCAAGAGCTGGAGAAGCAGCTGGAGAAGCAGAGGGAGCTGGAGAGGCAGCGGGAGGAAGAGAGGCGGAAAGAGATGGAGAGGAGGGAGGTGAGTGAGTACCCGGCACATGGGAGGGGTGTGGGTGCATGGTTTCCCTGACGACCGCAATGCCCCCCCATCCCAGGCAGCCAAGCGGGAACAGGAGCGCCAGCGGCAGCTGGAGTGGGAGCGAGCTCGCAGGCAGGAGCTGCTGACGCACCGCAACCAGCAGCAAGAGGACATGGTCCTGCTCAGAGCCAGGAAGAAGACGTTGGAGTTTGAGCTGGAAGCACTGGTAGGTCTGCACGACTGTCAGTGGGGGAAGAGAAACCCGAGAGTGTGATACGGGGCCTGTAAACTGCCAGGGCCTAAAGCCTGAAACACACCAAGCCAATTTTTGGCCGCCGGAAGCCATAGGGCCGTCTGTGAGAGGCAGTGAATGTCGAAGACCTCCCGTTGTGGCAGTGTGTGTGTGTCACGGTTAGTCACCATCGGCACTGTTTTGGCCAATCAAGCATGTTGAATCACCGTTGGAGCTAGTCGGCGAAACTGAGGTCTCTGACGGGGCTGTATGCCTCTCGTCATCTGGTGTGTTCCAGTTCAAATTTTCACCACGGACGGGAGCCGACCGTTTGGATATCGTGGTTGGTGCTACAGTCGCCCAGCCTAGTTTTATTTTTTTGTTTTTTTTTTGTCCACCCCTGGACTGTTATGGTTTTTGTAGCCAAGCATGTGGTTGGATGAGTCGTTTATCTCTGTGGAAACATGACTGTCACTTGCTGTTTGTCCGCCAGAATGACAAGAAGCAGCAGCTGGAGGGGAAACTGCAGGACATCCGCTTCCGCCTGTCTGCCCAGCGGCATGAGATCGAGAGCACGAACAAGACCCGCGAGCTGCGCATCGCTGAGATCACGCACCTTCAACGCCAGCTCCAGGTACGGCCACCACTCCCTGGCCTGGTCCTGGGCCGACGCGGGGCCAATGCGGACCCTCCATCATGCTTTCGTCCCGTGGTACAGGAGTCTCAGCAGTGGCTGAGCCAGCTGATCCCCGAGAAGCAAAGCCTGAACGACCAGCTGAAGCAGGTGCAGCAGAACAGCCTCCACAGTAAGTGGTGTAGTGCCCAGGCCCACTCTCTGTCGCTGCACCACTGGACGAGTCGAGCAGCTCACATTCACACTTCTGGTTCCGTCTTCAGGGGACACCCTGGCGACCCTGCGAAAAGCCCTGGACGCGAAGGAGTCCACGCGGCAGCAGCTGAAGAGTCAGCTGGACGTGGTGGAGAAGGAGACGCGGGCCAAGATGCAGGAGATGGATGCCTTCAACACTCAGCTGAAGGTGGGGGCACGTGGCCGCACCACGTATACACAGGGCTCAAATGCGTATATGGGGGATATCCGGCTGGGCCCCTCTGTCAGCTCCATGCTGTTCTCATCTGGGGGGGAGGTACTTTCAATGCATGTGGGTGGGAACCAGAGTACAAAGGAGGACATTAGTGGGCGCTACGGGCATGTCTGAGGTTTGTACTATACACAAACACTACAGCTGCACTGTACAGGATGTGTCAGGTCTCGCTGTCCTACCTCTCGTCTTTTCTCCTATGTATCACTCTATTTTTGCTGCCCCCCCACCCCCCACCCCACCCCAATGTCTATGGCCTGGGCATCTTCCAGGCCCTCGGCCTTTTCTATGAAGTAAACACGGCACGCATTGAAGGCCTGCGTCTGGAGCTGCTGCAGCGGGACCGTAGGGGGAGCCAGGTAGTCACCAACGGCCCTTCCTGGGCCACTGGGTATGCTGCTCACTGCTGCCCCTGCTGGATGCTGGAGATTAGTGCACCTTTGCTGCTAGTGATTAATTTCTCAGCTATGTTACCGCAAGGCAGACTGAATTTGGAGTTGCTGTACTCACACACTGGGGTTCATACTCACGCTGCCTGCCATGCTACGGATGGATAAAGGATTCTCTGTAAGTGTCAGCTGCAGTGAGGTGGGAGAGGGAGGGACCCTGTTTAGGACACTGGGGGCCTGATATTCATTGAGTGCAGTGGCAGAACGGCATGTGCCGCTAACATTTTTCTGGCTTGTGTGACAGCTGCAGACTGTTGAGATTTGATACAGCGCCCCCTGTGTTTTTGCAGCATGAAAAAAAAACAATTAAGAGTCAGAGGGGGGCTTGTATGAATCATGAATGAGCTTAGAATAATGTCTGGAGACAAAGCAAAAGCACAACCCTTACCCATACACTGGGGGAGCTGTTCATCTGGAATAAAGACCCAGATTTATGTGTCTGGTTTTTGCTCAGTGGAGCATCAGACCGAAACTTTGAGCCCAAATGCGTGGATCGTATGAGTCTACCAGTGGATGCTAGTGAGTGAGTCTGGCCCCGTCTCAGAATGCAGGAGACCTTCATCGTGGATCTAACCCAAAGCCGTCCGTCAGCTTTAAAAGCTTCAGCAAAAGGGCTGAATTGCTGGCAGGCAGAGTGAAGCTGTGGATGCTCATTAGAGAACCTTATGCGAGGAGAAATGTTTTGATTGCTGCTGGGATTACATCAAGTACGTCAGTGGATTTGGCTGGATGATGTGGCTGTGAGTGGGGGGTGGGAGTGTTAAATATATGAAGATGTTCCGTGTCCTTCAGGGCGTTTGCTAGATTGTGAAATGAGGAGAAAAAAGGAAGCATGCAGCCGGAGGATTGCATAATCAGCCAGAAGGATGTAATGAGATGATAAAATGCCAAGCAGCTGATACCTAGAGGGCAATTTAGAGATGACGGAGCATGGGCTGAAACACGAGGGGGGGTGATTGTGCCAGGAAAATGGTGTTTGGTTTGATCTGCATGTTATTCTGAACAGGGTGGTCTGGCCTGACAGAGCCTGCTTCAGTGTATGTGTGACGTGAACTAACAACCACCGTCTCTGGTTCTTGCTCACTGTCTGCTCGCTCACAGGACTAAGGGTCACCCCTGGGCAGGCGGGAATGTCATAATACGCTGTTTCCCATCATTGAGTGTGTTGCGTAATCACAAAATTCTAATGTCGCACCGTAACAAAGACTGAGTGTTGACGACGCGCGGGCTTACTGCAGCTGCGGATCCTCACGCCGTCGCTGCCATCCTCACCTTCCCGAACAGCGCCCCCCGTTGGCCCATGCAGATAGGGCCAGAAACCCTCGGTGTGGTCCTGCCCACACTCCTGTGGGGTGACAGCACGTCTGGCTCCGTGGGGAATTTCTGTCTCTCAATGGGGAGCGATGTAATTTCCAGATTAACTTTTAACCACGCTTCCATCACGGATGGTTTCAGGCCTAGAAGTCACTGCCGAGACTAGGTATTGTTTATAGGGTGACACTATAGCCCTCACCCCCCCCCATTGCGTTCCTCACCACCATGCCTAGGAGCTGAGGGAGATGCATGGCAGTCAGCAGAGGCAGGAGGACCTGGATCCGGAGGTCCAGCAGAAGGAACAGGCCGAGGGGAAGCTAAAGGATGGGGAGGCGGAGGAGGACGCCACAGAGCACCGGGGGGGCAGGTGAAGAAGCTCGACACGTGTCAGCGGTTACAGGGCAGTCACAGGAAGGTCGACTTGGGTTAGCCCCGCCTGTCTGTACCCCCTAGGTTGGACGCTGTCGGAGAACAGGCGCCTTGTGCGTGGCAGGACGATGGGGGGGACAAGGCCGCCCCTCCCCCACAGCTGTGGATGAAGCGGGTGGCCGAAGATGATGGGAGAAACAAGAGGGACGTGCAGGACAAACTTAACCAGCTGTTCAGCCAACAGCCAGAGGCTGGCAAGCCGCCAGCACAATCCGCCTGGCCCACAGGTCAGTTCAAGTCCGTCTGCTGAGTTGGGCATCTTTGTTGAAAAAAGGATGCAAACTGGTGGTGTAACTCTTTCCTAATTTCGCCCCCCCCCCCCAGCAGACAAAATCCCCGTGACCGGCTTCAACCAGGACAAGGTGAAGGTGGTGTTCTACAGAGCCCTGTACCCCTTTGAGGCTCGTAGCCATGACGAGATCACCATCCAGCCTGGAGACATAGTGATGGTGAGTCAGCATAGACATGGAGAGTGGCCCCTGAAGTGTGGGGAAGGTACAGCCATTAAGTCAGCTGTGATGTGTAGAACAGGAAATGACAGAAGGTGTTTCTCAGAATGAGTCATCTGTGTAGCGTGGACTTATGGGTAACATAGTGCTGCTGTGGACGGTGTGGTGAGCGTCTCTACAAGTACTAACCCTGCTTCTCACCTGTGTGCTCTGCACCTGGAGGTGAGAGGGGAGTGGGTAAGTGCTGCTTGGTCGGCTTATCCTCTGTCGCCCACCCCCACCGTGCCCTGCCAGCTCTCCGTGTACTCCCTGGCTTGTGTTTCTGCGTCTGTATCTGCTGCGATCCAATGAAAGCGATGGCAATCGTGTGTGGATGCGGATTGGCCAGGATACAGGCTTTGGGAGCAGAATCGCAGCACTTCATCGGCCTGTGACATAGGGCGCCTCACTTAATCCATGTGAGGACGGACACTTTGAGCTACGACAGGGTTTGTAAGATACCATTTCAATTAAAAGGACCCATATTTCATTTAAGCACTTAGAGTTCATGCTGCTTGCTGATTGGTCAGTCTCCTATAATGTCACATGTACCATTAATGTTAATGTGAAACAGCTGGATGAGTCTTTCAATCAAGGAAACAAACCAGTGACAAGACGGACCAAATAATTTAGCCAAACACAGGAGCCTTTCAGTTTTAAAGTAGTTTGTAAAACCTGAAGTAGCTCAGTGTCCCTCCTGACATGGATTTGGTGGTCACCCGAGTGTAACATGCATGGCCTGTATGTGCAGGAAGCTGTCAGATTGTCCGGTTATATGCCGTATAAAGGTGTTAGACACGCTTCATCTCCATGAGTAGCTTTTTAAACGTGTCGTGGCATCATGGGGAATATCTACCTGTGAGCATAGTGGCTGCTATTGGGTGTGTTTGATGTTCAGCTGTTTCTGGTGGGTGTGTCTGTTCTGCTAGGGCGTGGCTTAACTCATAACTCCTCCCCTGTAACCCCCTCCCCCACCCAGGTTGACGAATCGCAGACTGGTGAGCCTGGCTGGCTGGGGGGGGAGCTCAACGGGAGGACTGGGTGGTTTCCTGCCAACTATGCAGAAAAGATCTCAGACACAGAGGTCCCTGCTGGTCTTCGGTCTGGGGCTGCCTTGGGCTCTGCCCCCAAGCTGGCCACTCATGCCACACCCAGCAGCGCTTCAGCCACGCCCACCCCCATGCAGCCGCCTCCCCCTGAGGCTGGGACTGCCCCGCCTCCAGTGACCTCCGCCGCCCCACCACCTCCGTCCTCTTCGTCGTCTTCTTCCTCCAACAACTGGGCGGATTTCAGCAGCACGTGAGTCACACTGAATCGGAAATGATAAAATGAGTGCCAGATCCCAGTACAGCAGAGCAAGAATGAAGTCCACTTGGTGTCCATCAGGACGCAGAAAGGCTTTTTCTGAACCTTGATCCCTGGCTCCAGGTGGCCATCAAACACGGTAGAAAAAGCCGAGGGGGACGTTTGGGACGCATGGCCCCCCCAGCCTTCGCTCTCGGTGCCTAGCGGTGGACAACTGCGACAGCGGTCTGCTTTTACCCCTGCCACCCTGACAGGATCGTCGCCCTCACCTGTGCTGGGCCAGGTATGGTGGGCACATGCCCATCGGGCATGCTGCCTGTGTTGGTGGCAGCGCCCCCTGCAGCTTTGATTACTCCTAAGTAGAGTATGAGTGTGGCACCCCCTTGTGGACACACTACCTTCCTTTCCTCTCTCAGGGGGAGAAGGTGGAGGGTCTCCAGGCGCAGGCTTTGTATCCATGGCGAGCCAAAAAGGACAACCACCTGAACTTCAACAAGAGCGACGTGATCACCGTGCTGGAGCAGCAGGACATGTGGTGGTTCGGAGAGGTGCAGGGCCAGCGGGGCTGGTTCCCCAAGTCGTACGTCAAGCTGGTCTCGGGTCCCGTGCGCAAGTCGCTGAGGTGCGTGTGGCACCTGCACATCCTCACTCACTTGGAAGCATCTTTAGCCCACAGTGCATGTGTGTACGTGGGACAGAGAGGGAGACAGCCATCTCAAGCCAAGGACCATCTTCTTCTACTTCCTGATCTTCGAGATATCTGAAGGGTTTATGCACCTACTGTTTTACCATCATCCATCCAACTTTCAGCTGCTTATTCTAGTCTGTGTCACCTGGCACATAGAGCCCAAGGCCCCTTCCTGGACAGGTGCTGGTCCATCGAAGGGCATAAATACCCAGAATCTTACTCTGTGGGCAATTTAGAGACATCAGTTAGTCTAACTGCATGTTTTTGAACAATGGGAGGAAAGCGGAGTACTGGGTGAAAACCCACCCAACATGGGAACTCTCACATCACCCACAGACTGGAGGTGTGATTTACAGCCCCAGCTGCCAGGCAGCAGTGCAAACCAGAGCCTCCAGCACAGCCTTAGCATCACGTGGCCCTTAGGGTGTTTGAGCTCATTTTTACTTTATCCTTACTGTGTTTCCTTTCCTACACTCCATGCAGCATTGAGTCGGGTTCGTCTGAAAGCCCCCCGAGTATCAAGAGGCCCACACCTTCCCCCAGCAAGCCCACAGAGTCTGGAGAAGGTGATTATCCCTCAGACAACATTGGCCCCGCCCACCACAGCCAGATCCACCCCTTTGGCACTCCTACTTGGCCCCGCCCACCATAGCCAGATCCACCCCCTAGACCAGGGGTGTCAAACTGCAGTCCTGGAGGGCCGGAGCCCTGTGTAGCTTAGTTCTTTCCCTGTTCCACCACAAATGATTCAGCTCAACAGCTATGTGGTAATTAGCACAAGAAGTTGAATCAGGCGTGTTAAACGAGGGGAAACCCAAAAATGTGCAGGGCTCTGGCCCCCCAGGACTGGAGTCTGACACCTGTGCCCTAGACACGCCGTTTGGGCCACGCCCACCACAGCTAGACCCACCCCCTACGCACTTCCTCTGGGCTTGGCCACTAGCCACACCCACTCCATGATTGCTGCTGTCTTTCTTTTCCACTGTTAATGGAATGTTAATGTTATTTTTCTTGATTTGATTTTCTCACTTATTAAAAAAAATACTGTTTTCTAGTTGCCTGTAATAATAAGTATGAACATATAAATTATTTGTAAGTCTTGTTGATAAATGTGTGTATCTGTGTTCCCAGAGTACATAGCGATGTACACGTATGAGAGCAGTGAGCTGGGCGACCTTACCTTCCAGCAGGGGGATGTCATCTTGGTAACTAAGAAGGAGGGGGACTGGTGGACTGGGGCGACAGCGGGCAGGACTGGGGTCTTCCCCTCCAACTATGTGAGGCCCCGGGACTCGGAGGTAGGGCTCACCTTCACTGGGGCTTCTTTTGGACAATCAAGCGCTGAAAACGACTACAAGAATTTTTTAACGCTGTTACCCACAATGCCCTCTGTGCTTGGCTGAGCCCTCTCTCTGTATCCATTTAGGCCCTGGGCTCTGCAGGGAAGGCAGGGAGTTTGGGGAAGAAGCCAGGTGAGACTTGACTGTATTCCACATGGGTCTGGATGTGTTAATGATGCACGGTTAAAGGACACGGAAGTGGGGGGGGGAGGCTGGACATCACTTAATTATGTGAAAATGGGTCACGCGCACAAAGCCTTGCCACTATCTCGTGAGGGGGGTTATCACCGTGCTTCGGTCTGGTCTCCCCTTGCTTACCTGACTGTCCCCTCTGCCCCCCCCTCAGAGATTGCTCAGGTGATTGCCCCCTACACCGCCACGGGGCCTGAGCAGTTAACCTTGGCTCCTGGACAGCTCATCCTCATCAGAAAGAAGAACCCAGGTGGCTGGTGGGAAGGGGAGCTACAGGTTTGTACCCACTCTGACCCCGGTGCTCCTCATTTCAGCTTACACCCCCGCCCCCCGTACCCACCTGCTTTTTCTTTCCAGGCCCGAGGGAAGAAGCGCCAGATTGGCTGGTTTCCAGCCAATTATGTGAAGCTGCTGAGTCCAAGCACCAGCAAGACCACGCCCACGGAGCTTGTGCCGCCCAAACCGCAGGTGCCCAGCGCAGGTGTGAACAAACCCCCGTACAGTCATGTGTCCAAACACTACACCTTAGCCCTGTTTAGGGACTCCAGAAGCAGGATGTGCTTTTTTAACGTTTAATTTGTATGAGAAACAGATTTTGGGGTCTTCAGCTGTTACTCCTGCACTTCTGTGATGTTGTGGGTGGTGGTACAGCGGGGCTGTGTTATGGTACAGAAGTGTAATGTTGTTTTACAGTGGTCTGTTATGGTGTAATGTTGTTGTACAGTGGTACATTGCTGCGGTGCGGCGTTATGGTGTAGTGTTGTGGTACACTGGTTTGGTGTTATGTGTGTCGTACTATAGTGCTATATTGTGGTGTGGTGTTGTGGAACAGTGGTATGTTATTGTGGTGTGGTATTGCGGTGCAGTGGTATGTTGTAGTGTTGTGGTACGGTGGTGTGTTGTTGTTGTATTGGGGTGTCATGGTACAGTGGTATAGTGTCGTGGCACAGTGCTGTGTTGTGGTTGAATTGTAGTAAGGTGGTGTGGTGTGGGGTTGTGGTATGGTGGTATGTTGTGGTGTGGTGTTATGGTACAATGATATGTTATTGTAGTCCAGTGTTGTGGTATAGTGGTATGTTGTTGTGGTACAATGGTATGTTGTTGTAGTGTGGTGTTGTGGTATGTCGTCATGGTGCTGTGGTACAATTGTTTATTGTGGTGAGGTTTTGTAGAGTGGTGTGTTGATGTGGTACAATGGTGTGTTGTGGTGGAGTGGTATTACGTGTGGTGTTATGGTACAGTGGTGTTGGGTTGTGGTACGGTGGTGTGTTGTATAATGGTATATTGTGGGGTTGTGGTACAATGGTATGTTATTGTCGTGTGGAGTTCAACAGGTGTTTGTTGTGGTGTGATGTTACGTGCAGTGTTGTGGTACGGTGGTGTGTTGTGGTACAATGGTATGGTGTTACATCCGGTGCAGTGTTACAGTACAGTGGTGTGGTGTTGTGGTATAGTGTTACATGTGGTGTTGTGGTAGAGTGGTGAGGTGATACATGTGGTGTTGTGCTACAGTGGTGTGGTGTGGTTACGTGCAATGTTATGCTACAGTTGTGTGTTGTGGAACTGTGGTGTGATGTTGCATCCAGTGTTGCAGTATTTTAGTGCGGTGTTGTGGCACAGTGCTATGGTGTCATGATACGGCGGTTCTCCTTGCTGACGCTACGTCAGGCTGCTCTGCTCTCCAGCATGGTGCTGACCGGCGCCCCCACCCTCTGCTCTCAGTGTGCCAGGTGATTGGCATGTACGACTACACGGCACAGAACGACGACGAGCTGCTCTTCTCTAAGGGCCAGGTCATCAATGTGCTCAGCAAGGACGACCCCGACTGGTGGAGGGGGGAGCTCAACGGCGCCGTGGGCCTCTTCCCCTCTAATTATGTCAAGCTGACCACCGAAACGGACCCCAGCCAGCAGTGTGAGTAGCACCACCAAACCCTGGACATGAAGGTGGGCAGAGGGAGGGCTGTGCGTGTGCGTGTGTGGGTGGGTACAGGGATAGCTGTCCAGGCAGATGAGAGACCTTATAGGTGTGGTGCTGAGGTAGAGAATCCCAGATTGCTCTCAGGTCGGACCCACGTTCTTCAGGAGGCCTCTTTGAGGACCTTTCATGCTATAGTTTTTCCCAGTAGGTGTGAGCCCACTGTGTCCAGTCCAGCCTTCAGCACTGCTCCATTGTTCTTAGTCTGTCTGTCATGCTGGCCCCCTCCCAACATTTGCCTGGCATGCAAGACCTCTGTCATGTTTGCCTCATGTGGTGTTGTGAACATGTCTGCCAGATTCATTTGATTTTTATTTTTTTTTCCTGGCCTGTGTATTTGCATTTTTTTGTTGTGCGTGTTTAACTCTTCAGTTTGCTTATGTGCTGTGTTCTCCTCCTCTTTCCAGGAATCATATGTTGCCCATTTCCCACTCAGCCTTGAAAGTCCTCAAAGAGACCCACTATCCCCTAAACACTGCCCCGCGGGATGATGGGAGATGCAGCCTTTGATCATGTGACTCCTGCATGATCGACAGCTGGTCTTTGGGCCAGAAGACCCCACTGCAGAGCAGTTACTATTTGATTTTAAACCATACATGCATGGAAAATCTACAAGCAACCTCCAGCTCTTTCCAGCAATTATAATAAATTCAGTAATTCATTGTTTTTTCTTTTTTTTTTAGCAAGATTTTTTATAGACTGTCATGAAGAAGAGCTTGGATAGTGGGTCCTTTTGTGGCTTTCTGTGATTGAAATACTGTATGGGTGTTGTTCTTTTTTGTGCGTTGGAAACCTTGATCATTGTAAACGTCCATCATTTATGTCCTGAAAAATCAAGGTCAGGCCACCTGACCTGGCCAGTGACCTCTGCCCAATGCCTAGCAGCTCCCTCACTCTCCCACAGTCCTGCTCCACAGAAAGACCCACTATCGCCAAGCTCAGTGTTGAAAGCATTAATGGTGCACATCATCTGAAGGGCCTCTTGGCAAAGCTGCTTCACTCCACCAGTGTGGGGAATCGTAGTTCAGTGACCATGGTCAGATGGGGGGAGAGGTGATATGGGTGTTGCGATTAATCTGCAGCCCCCCCCCCCCGGTATGAGAGCACCTTTGCTCCCCCTTTTGTGAGTCCAGTGTTATTTTTGTTGTTAGACCAAAAGTTATATTAACAGCCTGTGTCGCCGTGCTTTTCCTTTGCCTATTTTGTTCCAGAAATGTGTTACTGGTGTGTTAAACCAAAAAAAATCTCACATACACACACAAACACACACACGTACACTCTTTCAGGTGAGAGTAAGGTTGTCTTCCCCCATATGATTAATTGGGGATTTTAACACTTTGTTTTTCCACTAAATATATAATTGCATTAAGAACTGGGGTTTTTTAATGAATTCAACTAGTTTACGTGTTTTCTCAAGTTTTGTCCAACTACATTTTAAATTTATGCTTAAAATGCTACAGTTTTATTCTGTATACCATGTCACTACCAATCTAGTTTATTTTTTATAAATCAGTGATTGTAATGGATTATTTCTTTGGTTACTATCTCCAGTATATAGTTTTTATTTTTTATTTCATATGAAAATTAGTTTTAACAGCAGACCGCTTTGAGGGAAAAAAATTAAATTACAGCGTGGCTCCGATTTTCTTTTGTCCTTTTGTTGGAAGTCCAAAGAATGCAGTAAATCACGAAGTGGAGACATTCTCCATTCGGTCCCAAAGTAACCGCAGAACTCCGGTGTGGAAACCTCCGGCAAATCTCCTGTTGTGTCTGCCGTATAAACGGGTCTGTCTTTAAGTGTTTTACTACAAACAAACCATACATGCCAAAATGCTATTTACTCTTTTATTCCCTAACAGTATTATCAATTACTGTAACTCTAAAATTGTAATGTGAAGTACTTGTACAGAAAGTTTTGTTTGCTGTTTTTCACGACTGGTTCCACGTTACGACATGCTGGGCTCAGCTGGTTTTCCACCATTATTGGAGAACCCAAGACTCCTGGGACTTTTATGTGCTCTGATCAGAGACATCTGGGCCTCCAGATGATCCACACAATCCTAAAACTGGTTTCTTTTCTTGTAATAATGCATACGGGGAAATCAGAAAAAGGAAAATAAAATGAAATGTCCTTTTCCATTGGTCTCTGTTACTGAAGCAAATCGAAAATGGTTCTAAAGAATGAAGTATTAATACAAGAATTCGATTCAAAATAAGCTTTGTAGAAGAGTATAAATCTGTGGCAAAGTGCATGGGAGCGATGGTCTGACGAATTGGCGAGTGACGTTTTGTATGTATTCAGTGTGAGGCTGTTTACCTGAGGGGCCTCTGTTCACTCACAGTGCGGCTGCTCGCTCACAGAAGCAGAATGACTCCCACATGTTGGTGTCACAATCATTTACAGTGTGGCATCGTGAGGCCCAGGTAGACACAATGAGAAATAAAGAGAATTTTTTAGAATGCTTTTGATTTCCTGTTGCGTCTGTAATGTCGTACACAGCTGTCTTCTGGTTTGTTTTTTTTTTGTTTTTTTGGCATTGCATCACCGATGCTTTAGCTTTATTGAAAATAGTACAAAAGTCACAGTAAGTCTGATTATCTTTTCACTGGAAGGAAGCAAGTAAACAAAATGACGTAAATTGTTGCCAACATGGAAGATTAATTCTGAGATTAATTTGCAGGAAGTAGTTCTTCTTGTTTGTCTTTGTGTGTGGTTTTGAGGGTTTGGACTCGACTGCCGTTTTGTTGATTTAAATCTCCTGGCTGGCAGAGTGATGCACCATTGGGCCCTTGAGCAAGACCCTTAACTCCAGTTGCACCAGGGACTGTGACCATGTTCTGTGTCACTTTGAATAAAAGTACCTGCTTTATACATGTCTCTGATATGAAGATGTATATTAGGGATTCATTCCATGGACATATCCCAGGGTCTGTTTCATTTCCTGACTGATAACACTGAAACTGCTTCTGTGTTTTCAAAGTCAGGGCCCAAATGGTTGTCACTTCTGGCAGGGTGTGCATGGAAGCCAGGGGCTCGGAGCTGATCCTGACCCAGGCTGTTATCCCATCCTGTCACGAGTGCTGCATCGTGGTTCCAGGAGGAACATTTTTTCATTTCAGTGTGTATTGTACATGGTGGTGATGACAATGTAGCTTGACTTGACTTGACTTGATCTGCAGGGTGTGCCGACCTGCATCTCCTGGACATGCTGACACCCACCGAGAGGAAGCGGCAGGGCTACACCCACGAACTCATCGTCACAGAGGAGAACTACGTCAGCGACCTTCAGCTGGTCACGGAGGTATAAGCTGGAGAAGGACGTAGCCTGACCGCCGGAAGTCTTGTGCCCTTCGCTTTGTGATTCCCTCACTGCGGAAACATTGTATTGTGGCGTGCGCAGGTTTTCCAGAAGCCAATGCAAGAATCCGAGCTGCTGACAGAGAAGGAGGCCGCCATGATTTTCGTCAACTGGAAGGAGCTGATCATGTGTAACATTAAGCTGCTGAAGTATGTTGTGTGCGGTGGTCTGACCCAATGGCATATAAGAGAGTTCGGGGACACAACTTAATAATTTAATTTCAAAGGTCTGTTTATTGGGGGAGGGAATGAATGAATACAGAATTAAATATTGTTGGTTACACGTCCTGTCACTCCCAGTTCCTATGTACCTAGCCAGACCTCAACCCAAACCTAGTGTAAAATGATCATTTTTACTTGGTCTGGCTTATAATTGAAGAAAGTGAGACATTTAGCTTAGAGAACCTAGAATGACAAGAATATGGATTGAAGATCGTTGTACTCTAGACAAAAATTAAATGAAGTCTCTCAAAAATATATCAATCAAATTTCACGATATATCCAGCAGCAAAACATGACAAGTTTTCTGGGTTGTTCTGTAAGACTCTCCTCCATCCCCCAGAGCCCTGCGGGTGAGGAAGAAGATGTCGGGCGAGCGCATGCCAGTCAAGGTGATCGGGGACATTCTGACAGCCCAGCTGCCTCACATGCAGCCCTATATCCGCTTCTGCAGCTGTCAGCTCAATGGTGCCACCCTACTGCAGCAGAAGACAGACGAGGTGCCCGACTTCAAGGAATTCGTCAAGGTAGCAGCCAGCTCAAGTGGATCATTGTCTACCAACCTTGCAGGAGGGGGCTAAAGTCATGTCCACTTGTCGGTTCACTTTTGAAAAACTCAGATATATTTGTTTTAAAAATAACGGCTATAATTCAGGCTTATATTAATAGAGTTTTATCAGTTTGCATTTAATTATTTGTAGGTAATTTTTTCATGACTGTGCATCACTGCATTCTTTATGGCTTGGGAGTGCGTTCTGCAGTCCATATCTGGCCCGGTAGAGTATTTAGAACTAAATGGAGATGCTTCAGATTCTTTCCAGCATATGCTTGTGGGGGGAGATGTTGAGGTGCCCCAGATGGGCGTGTCGGATATAACACTCCTGTGCTAACATGACCGAGGACGTGCTGTTTCAGAGGCTGGCCATGGACCCACGATGCAAAGGCATGCCACTGTCCAGCTTTCTTCTGAAGCCCATGCAGAGAGTAACCCGCTATCCCCTGCTCATCAGAAACGTACGTCAAGGCCCGGCCACCTCAGAGCCTGAAATGGTGCTTATACAGCAGGGGTAGGAGGGTTTCCTGACAAAGACAGAGCACTTTGAAGAACTATGCTAGGGCTCATGTGAGTTTAAGTTACACAAAAATGTTCTGCGGCAAGAACAAAAAATTATTATCTCTCTAAACCAATCAGATTGTAGAGGAGGTGGGTCCAAGTGGGTCCAAAAACATCTGATTTGTTGGACCCACCTTCTCTACAATGTGATCGGTTATCTCACTTTTCATTCTGCCCTCAGAACATTTTTGCGTAAGTAAAATTCACATGAGCCATGCTCAAGGCATAAGTGAACTAGAAGTCTACTTAAGGGCCAGTGGCCACCTGGGGGTGCTCCAACTGATCAGCCTGTCAGAATGGGAAGGAAGATAAACAGTGACATCTAGGTTAATCAGATTTTGCTTAGGGCCCCGAAAAAGGGTTGGGTCGACCCCACACAGTACGGTCAGAACAATGTTGCACCTTGCACCATAAGTCAATCAGGCTGATACTGGGATTACCCCCAGATTCTGGAAAACACACCTGAGAGCCACCCAGACCACAGCCACCTGCGGCAGGCCCTGGAGAAAGCGGAGGAGCTGTGCTCGCAGGTCAATGAGGGTGTCCGCGAGAAGGAGAACTCGGACCGCCTGGAGTGGATCCAGACCCATGTGCAGTGTGAAGGGCTATCCGAGGTACAGTCATTCAGCTGCTAGGCACACATATTTATGCACGTCTCTGAAACTGAGGCCCTAGCTCACCATCAGGCTTGCTACTTCACTGCTTAAGTTGCAACTGTTGTGCCGAATCCTCCACCACAGGAGGGAGACATTTGCCCTTGTAAAGTATCTACTTTTTTTTTTTTTTTTTATCTCAGTGATGGAGATGTTAAGTAGACATATTTGTGCCAAACATGTTTGACTTCTGGTGTATAAATTAAGAAAGCATATATTTACTAGTGCGATGCTTCTCTCCCTTCCTCTACACTTTGTCCCGAAGCAACTGGTGTTCAATTCAGTGACCAACTGCCTGGGACCTAGGAAGTTCCTGCACAGTGGAAAGCTCTACAAGGCCAAGAGCAATAAAGAGCTGTACGGTTTTCTGTTCAACGACTTCCTGCTGCTCACCCAGATCATCAAACCCCTGGGCTCCTCGGGGTCAGAAAAGGTCTTCAGCCCCAAGTCTCACCTGCAATACAGGATGTACAAGACGGTAAGT
Organism: Mormyrops attenuatus; assembly: GCA_026777985.1. Lineage (NCBI taxonomy): Eukaryota > Metazoa > Chordata > Actinopteri > Osteoglossiformes > Mormyridae > Mormyrops > Mormyrops attenuatus. The sequence goes on along the minus strand of JAODKC010000001.1, from coordinate 43,567,569 downwards.
GGGAGCTGAGGGGATGTGATGGCATACAGACCCTCTGGCCTCTCTGTGCAGTAGTGAACACTCCGTCCCATCCTTGGCATAGTGCATGCTTTGTTGTTGTCTATACTGTATAATGAACACTTCAGGTTGCTGCATACTCTCAGTGATCTTCTATCTACTCTGTGGGATAGTGTACATATTTTAATACATTTAAATTTACTTAAAGCTAAAATAGTTCCACCATTTCAATTTAGGTTTTATCCATGAAATACTTGCGTGTGAAATTTTTATTACATTACAGTCTTGCGCTGCATAACAGTGTTTCAGTCAGTGATGGACCACATATACGATGGTGGTCCCATAAGATTATAATGGAGCTGAAAAAATCCTATCACCATGTGACATCGTAGTCATAGCAGTGACACAGTGCAACATTTTACTGAAATGTTTGTGGTGATGCTGGTGTAAACAAATCTACTGTGCTGCCAGTTGAATAAAAGTATTTACTGTACTTTTTATGCAAATAAGTAGGAAGCGGATCCAACTGACAGGTAGAGCTCTTAGATTTTCTAATAATACCAGAAATTTCCTCCACGGTTAGAAACTGGAAAGAAGCCTAGGTTTGCATAAGAACACACTATGTGAAGTTCGTCCAATGATGAAATCACCTAACGATGCATTTCTTAGAATGTATCCCTATCATTAAGAGATGCATGACTGTAATTAAACAGTAGATGCTTTTGCCCAAAGTGTTGTACAAATAAATAAGGAAAGCTTTAGCGCAGAGAAGAAGGTCAACCAGCATCCAGCGCAACTGGAGCAACTGGTATTAAGACCCTTGCTCAAGGGCCCAGTGGTGATATGGTTACTTTGCCAGAAATGGGATTCAAACTCATAACCTTCCAGATACAAGCACGGATCCCTCACCTGTTTATCAGCACACTTCCCTATACATTCAATATTGCCATCCTTGTCACAGATCACCTGGAGTGCACTTTGTACCAATTTCTTTCTGTAGCCCATTTTCTTGAACGAGGTGCTGGTGAAGCTGCCAACTGACCCATCCGGAGACGAGCCGGTGTTCCACATCTCCCACATCGACAGGGTTTACACGCTGCGGGCAGAGAGCATCAGCGAGAGGTGGGACATATGTGCACAGAGACCCAGCTTGTAAAACACGAGGCTGTTATAGCAATGGACGTGCAGACAGAGACACCAAATGCTGATTGGTGCTGTTTGTGGGTATTCTGAGATGCAGGACGGCCTGGGTGCAGAAGATCAAGGCCGCCTCCGAGCTCTACATTGAGACAGAGAAGAAGAAAAGAGAGAAGGCATATCTGGGTAGGTGTGCCACACAAAGGCATGCAGATACACATTGTAATGCATGGGTCAAAAGGTAACTTGGCATGAACGAATGAGGACAGATAATGGAGATCATGGTAATGAGGAGTGTCACTTGCTGTACTGATGTAATGTGAGAGTTAGCAGGAGCATGATGCACATTGAGAGCATCCATTTTCCAGGGGGTGCCTCTAACTACTGTGTCTCTGTTCCCAGTACGGTCTCAGAGGGCCACTGGTATTGGCCGACTGATGGTGAACATCGTGGAGGGCATTGAGCTGAAACCCTGCCGTTCTCATGGTAAGCCTGTGCTGTGATGGTGCATGTTCTAGCACAACCCGTGGTCTGTGAAAGGTATCTTCCACTGCTTGATGGGTACTTGCCTGCTGTGTATCTAACTGTATGGAGGATGTTCCAGGAAAGAGCAACCCATACTGTGAGGTAACCATGGCCTCTCAGTGCCACATCACCAAGACAATGCAGGACACCCTGAACCCCAAGTGGAATTCCAACTGCCAGTTCTTCATCAAAGACCTGGAGCAGGATGTCCTGTGTGTCACCGTCTTTGAAAGGGATCAGTTCTCTCCGGATGGTCAGTCAGAAAGCTCACCCGCGCACATAATCAAGTAGATGGCGCGCTTGGCGCCGTCAGGTGCTGGTGACTCATTAAATGACATGATCTGTTCACTTGCAGACTTCTTGGGCAGGACAGAAATACGCCTAGCAGATATCAAGAAGGACCAGGGTTCGAAGGGGCCCATCACCAAGAGGCTACTCTTGCATGAGGTTCCAACTGGAGAGATTGTGGTTCGGCTGGACCTGCAACTGTTTGATGAGTCCTAGAGCACCTGTGTCCGCACTTCTGACCTTAGTGTTCCCGCCCCAAATATACAGTAGCCCCAGGTGAAGTGTGTGTGTATGTGAGCATGTTTGCATAAGTTATTTGAGTTCTTATAGGAGTGCAAGAGAATGCATTTGTTTCTTTGGTTATTATTTTGGCCCATTTACTTCACTGAACAGGTGGAGCCCTAATTCTCTTTCGGAGTGCTTTAATGAATTCATGTGTTCAGTCAGTCACAGCACATGCAGAAAGTAGTGTAACACATAAACAGTCATAATTGACAACCAATTTTATTATTCACACCTGCTGATCCCTGGAAAAGAGGACTTAATTACACAGAACACAATTACACAATCAGTAAATCAAGTGCAGAATCAGAGCACGGAGATACTGTATGAAAAATAGGAGGAGCCGTTATTAAGGCACTGGGTCATGCTGCTGTGGCGTCACACACATATGGGCACAGGGTCACATGGTAACAGGCATCATACTTGCACAGGGTCAAATGGGAACTGGAATCACAGCTGTACGGTGTCACATGGGTACTTGAAGAATGATGTGACAGTTTTTTTTTTTAATGCTTTGTGCCAAGTGAAGCCTATTCTTTTTATGACTTTTTTTTAACAGCCAGATGCTGTATGTGTTTTTTGGGGTGCAAGTCTGTAATGTGTCATCAAAGGGTAAGGAAGACCATTCCATTTTAACAATAGTAGGTGAGTCATATAGCACTGTCTGGTGTAATTGAGTGAAAGAGATCCTCAGTAGCTGTGTGTTTGATTATCAGTGGGACTGTGAAAAGGAGCAGTTCATGGTCTTGCTGCTTTTGCTGAAACTATAATGCAGTGTTTCCCAATCCAATCCTCAGGGACCTGCAGACAGTCCACATTTTTTGCCAATCGGGAGCTGGGTGGGAGCAAAAAAGTGGACTGTTGGTGGGATCCTGAGGACCGGGTTGGGAAACACTGCTATAAAGGGAATTGTACAGTGAGATGGTGTAGAATTAGCTGGCACGAATGTGGGTTTATATGGGTACGGTCCAGCGATGCTTACAATGGCTACCTGGAAAGGAAACATTTTTTTTAGTGGCCCCCACATTTTCTAGGAGATTTACTTTGAATCCAATATCCTTATGACCGGAACCGCATCACTATTTCTGTCTGCTCGATTTTAAGTATGACAGTAAGTTCGCAATGTCAGGAGGTGAGTTTTCAGTATGTTTCATGAAATGACTGCAAAGTTCACTTGACGCGACACTGGAATACGGCTTTTATAGTGTTTACTGAAGATTGCTTTTCAAGATGTGTATCTAGTAAATGTATTTATTTATTTTGTAGAAATTTGTCTTAAAATTTATTATTATATGATGTATAATATTCAATTATCCATCCTACACAAGTAATATTTTCACATCATGTTTCAGACCATTTCTTTAGGCCATGCATTTAGGGATTGGGGGTATTTTTTGGAGGTTTGGCTGAAGACATAAAATCCACAGGAGATCTTGATTCCCCAACTGCTATCTTGCAGTTTAGGGATGCTTGGATATACTATTATTTATTTTTTTCTACACTTGGCTGTCTGGGAAAGTGCCTGTTTTGACTGCTATGTGTAGATATCTAAGGCCCGTGTAGTTATTCAGTGCATTCTTGAATCAAACTAAAGCTGTACATCTTGCAAAATCTTGCAGTCCTACCTGGAGTCAACACCCCATAATGAAGGTGAAAACATCCATCTGCATTATGTATGGTGACCCACAAGACAAGATATTGTGCTTAATAAATAGGACGTGTCCCTTCCCAGGAAATCTGCAGCAGAGAGACTTCAGTGTAATGCTGCAGCAACGCTTTCCAGGGCAGGCTAATTGTCCTGTGTTTCTATGTGGGCATTCGTGTGTATGTCTAATGAATGATCAGGGTGTAGTTGTGGTACGTGAATCCACTGCCTTAGCAGCCGCCACCACCAAGTCACCTATGATTCTTTTTCAGTGGTGATCTTCTTCTCCTTACTCCTGTCTGAGGGGTCTTCTTCTTGTGTCTTACTGAGAAAATCCTAGTGCATTTGCCAAAGTTTGTGGTTGTGTTGCCAGTCACTTAAAACAACACTTAATGAGTTGTAGTGAAGTTTATCAAAATTGTATAACAAAGAATAGTTTTTAAAGTGGGGGGCCGGTGAGGAGTCACATGGGAGAGATTTACTATTAAAACGTTGAAGGATAAGAAAGGTCATTTGTATGATTTGTACAATAGATAGATTCCATTGTATTTACCTACTGTCTGTACCATCTATGCTGTCTCAAAAACAACAAAAAGCATGCTGGTTCTACAGATGAAGTCATAGCACCATGTGTCATGGCTGCCTCCTGGTGTTCATTGCTGTAATATGCCAACCTGTTATTAAAACAAGTCTTTCTTTAATGACAGCTCGGTCTGAATGTGTGCTATCACAGACAAAAAAAACATTACAACAAAAAACTTACAACAAAAGTTAGTTTGCTCATGTTATCTGTGCTCTGTATTTCAGAAGAAAAAAGTGTCTTCCTGAATATGCTGATCAGCTTTTGGATATTGGGCAGAGTGCAAGTCTGCATACGGTTCCCAGATACAGACCATTGTGAAGTTAGGATGGGGGTTATTAGTGATGGAGAAGCACTGGGTTCGGATTATCAGGTTTCATAAAGGTTACAGTCAGATAACACATCCTTCTCCTAAATACAAGTCACTACATTTAGTGGGCATTGTGCTGTTCTGCAGTAGCCTGCTTCTGGGAAATTTCAGTCAGAGCTTGGTTCGTAAAGACATAACAACAGGCCTCCATAACATCAGTGAAACCTAAACTCCATTGACCATCTTCCGGCAAAGTATACCAACACAGTTCAGCCTCCATGTGTTCACCTACGTCTCCCACCCCATGGTAGTGTACTCAACACAGGTTATGGTTGGTCTCAATGGCATAGGAGGAAGTTCGGCGTTGTGGGGGACTCAATCATTTAAACGCAAAGACAATGAATGAAGTCAAATTAAATGTTGGGAGGTCTATTTCCCCATCAGTTTCTATGGACCTGATTAGGCTGACCTGTGTGAGGACAGGGAGAGACACACCTACCCCAATTTCTTTTGTTTGCTAACTGTTCACATAGATAAGTGACTGACTATACATATTGGAATTCCCTGGTCATGTGATCTTTATACTTACCCATCCTGAACACTCTACACACTACGTATGTGTAACGAAGTTCTCCGTTCCCAAGAGGAAAGCCACAGAAGCAGACCATTCAAAAAATTATATACACAATCTATGGACATCTATGGTGTCCAAATAAACCAGGGCTGTTAGATAGCTTGAGTATCGTCTATTACAAAACGGGACATGTCAAATCAATAACCAGAAAAGGACAACAAACGTTCTCTCTCTCTATGCGTGTGTGTCAAATTTTACGTAGTATGTACGCATATACGTATTCCTCAGAAGCACAAAACCGGCTTTAATATCCACAAGTCAGCCCTGTACCGGTTACGAATAATCTTAGGATACGGCTACAATTATTAGACAGCAATTATGAATAATACAATTCTCCTGTTGTGCCACAGAGAAACATTATTTCCCCCAAAAATTACAAGAAGCCTCCAAACAACTGAAATGCTTCCTTCCTGGTGGGCGAACGTTATAAGAGTAATTAAATATTGGGTATTGTAGTCCCAGCGCTAGGCATCACGGGAGATATGGTTCATCATCGACGATGCCAGTACAATGGAAATTTACTTCCGCCTTACAAAAATAGGGAGTGGAAAATTACAACCCCTCCGTTTTGTTTACCTTGGGTGCATAAAAAATTAAGTGGCCTCGTTCGTTATGTTCGCCCGCTAAAACACATTCTTTAGCTTCCTAAACATTTTTTGTTTTAAATACTAAAAATTATTTATGAAGCCACAGAACGTCGTGCGTTATTTGATTTTAAATGCAGCTTCACATTTTAATGATCTCCAGTCTTAGAATAGCATTTTATAGCGACATTCAAAGTAAGCATTTATTGTTCGAACAAATGAACCTATATATCATTTTTTAAAATGCGTGCTGTATTTCTATGTGCCGAGATGACAGCGATTAAAGGAACGTCATTGGAACTCACTGAAGGGTTAAAAATGCCATGTCGAGTCATATTCTGGCACACGGTTTACACCCCTGCGCTTGGGCATAAACTTTGGGGGGATGGGGGTTGTAACCTCCTCCAATAATTAAAATCAGCCAAAACAACCCCCTGGACCCCCTTGAATGGGTGGGGACCTCAACCCCCCAATGTTCAGCCCTTAGTTAAGCCCTTGCTCGGCGGTATTCCACACCTTGAGCACCTAACATCAGGTACTCAGAGCAGCGACGGACACAGCATTGAGCACGGAGAGCTACGTGGCCAGGTCACGTCACGTGACGCGAAGCCTTGGTGAGGTGCATCGTGGAATTTTCCACTGCCCCGAACAGCAGCATTTCTGAGCACAAGGGTTCCTTGCACTGTGGATACGAAGCAAAAAACAAAGCAAATAAAAATGAAATAATTGCTTGACTGTGCAGAAGCTAAATCTCCCGAGAGTAATTTTATTGACTAATAAACCGCGGATTACTATCTTGCCAGAGTGAAAATGTCAAATGATTATGCACGTTTGGGTTTATTTGCAACTTTTAAATTGTTAAGAAGTGTCTATTTCATTGACTCTAAATAATAACATTTTGAGTGACTGGTGCTAGTACATGATTTATTGTTCTTCTTAAAATTCTTGGCTTGGTCAGGGTAGGTGCTTAGGAACAGAAAGTTTTTGGTTTTATATACACTGGGTAGGATTTCGATTCAAATTCTGGATCAAGGAACTGAGGCATTGTTTGACAGTCTGCTGAGCCGAACACTTGACTTGAATGTCGTAGCATTCCTGGTATTCTGCTCATGTTCTCACAATGCCAAATGTTTTACTGAAATATTGACATTGCTCTATTTCATGGAACTTAAATATGCTGTTAAAAACAATAAATACATTTTACAGTAAGAATCTCACATATGAACCATTAGGGGGTTAATGTTGAACATGAATGCAAAATAAAGAGTTCACAACAAATGATATCTGTGAAAAAGATGGCCCTTGTGATGATTTGATAGAAATTCTTCCTTATGTTACATGAAGATACTTTACAAAATGTTACAGTACTGCTGTCTTCTTGCGAAAACAGCTCAATAACTTGAGGGAAAAAAAATACCCAAAAGGATAGAATGCAATGCTGTACAATTTTAAGTGTCTCTGGCTAGGAGCTTGTACAAAAAGTACAGTATGAACTAATGGTAGATGTTACTAATAATTATCTACCACTGGATGTTGAGGGTGAAAGTACTGAAAAGTACTGCTGATAGTTTTCTACCATACACTTTAATGGCATATCTGAAACCATAAAGAATCCAGACCAACCGGCTGAACATCTGCACATTCACATTCAATGGACATGTACCCAACATCTGACACACCGGCCAGAACCCATGAGTAACACCTTTTTATTTTGGTTCTTTTGTGTGATGCCAAGAAATGCTCTGAGCTCCACAGCGTGTCACAGCTGATTCTGATGTCATAACCTATTTTTATTCTAAAATCTATTCATTCTAGTCCTGCAGTGGCTTCCTTGCCAAAGTAAATAAACCCGCATACTCACAATATCTTATATCTCATTAAGCTACACACTATCTTTTATGTTAATACATGCGTCCATGTATTTGGATAAAGAATATGAAGGTTATATGGGACTTAAATATTTAGGATTTTCAGAATAACAGAAAGGTTTTATAAGCAACTGACTAAAGAGACAAAAAAAGTTATTTTGGGGGAAAAGGACATCTGGTCATCTTTCAGATTGTTCTATTGTACGTTATATTTATAACACCGTCATTTAATCATATAATGCCCCCAGTTCTGGAAATGTCTTTCTGAAGGAAGCTTCCACATTACATTGAGCTCACTCATTTGAATGAATGAAAATACGATTTTTGCCTAAGAACCTGAAAAGCAGATGAATGAGATGACAACGTACAGTGATTGCTGTGACTTTACCTTGTTAATATTTACAATCAGATGTTTATAGCGACTTGGAGCCGGTGCAGCGGACAGCAGCGAGCTACTCGGGGTCGTGGGCGTGGCAGGCATTCCGACGTCACGTGTCTCGAGCAGGCGTATCCTCTAAAAGGGAGAGGAGCGCGGGGAGTTGGGACTCGGTTCCGGTGATGGCGAAGACGTCGGTCGTTGTGGGTTCAGCGCACCGAATGCAGGCAGCCTGCCTACCCGTAAGTAATAGCACTGCCGCTCAATTGAGGGTCGTAATAGGCACATGGGACATATCTGGCGTGGTACACGAGTACATATAGGCGCTCCGTCCAGGATTAAAGGTTCGAAAGTGAACTGTTGGACTAGCATTGGGAAGCCGTTACGGGGGGTTCGGAGCATTCGTCAGTGTCTGTATAGAAGGTCCGAGAGTCTGTGTGACAGAAGCCGGAAATGATGGGCATTTTCTTTCATAAGTGGTGAGGAAGTAAACGGGTCGCAGGGATTAAAACGTGCCGCCTCGTACTGGTAGTCGGGATGAATCTGCTGCCTTCTTAATCGCCTTCTCATCACACTAGAGCGCCGAGCGGCTGGGTCAGTGGCTTGGGGACGTCGGGATGCTGCTTAAAGGGGGATTGCGCCTGGATGTCGCAGTCTCCAGGAAGCGCGGCTGCTACAGGTCGGCCGTGTTCTAGAAGTTTCCATGTCTTCGGCGCTCTGCCTGGGTCTGCACACCGCTCCTCTCCTGAGAGCACCGTGCTCTTGTCCCAGTTCAGGTTCGGCTGGTGCTCTTGTCGGTTGTCCCGTACCTTAAGCGATGTGATGAAATAAGGTGATACACAAAGCTTTCGGTGCTGGCGATTATTACAGACCCACGATTATTACAGACACGTCTATGAGACGGTGAACTGTTCTTGAACTGTCTGCCTGACGTTATTTAACACGCTGTTTATCCATATTTCTTAAATTTGCGACTGCGATTGGGGCACGAGTAACTGGTACCGGTGGAGCTTCCTGGTCGAGCGGCCGTTTGTTTACTGTTTTTGAACATCCAGCGCTGTCTGCCTCTGCTTTATATGTAATGTTTATCTCCAAGGTCAGACCACCCAGCGTTCCACCCGTCTGTCCATGTCCACGAGAAACACGTTGCAGGGGAAGGATGCGGAGTCGTTGCTATGGGTTACATCCCGAGTGGCGCTGTTCTGGCGTCTGGATCCAGTACCTGGTCGCATGAGATCGGTCGCTCTTTAACATCTGAAAATACGCACCAGTTAGTCCATACTGACTCCGAAATGGAGTTGTTTTACGTGTGCTGTTCATGCACTTTTAGGCCCCGAATGACGTTTGTGCGCAATTTATAAACAGCGAAGCATGTACGATTCTTTTAAGTGTGAGTCTGTTTTATGGAGAAGGACTTTGTATTTCTCGTTCTTGGATGAGTTGGTATTAGCGGTTACCCCCTTACCACTTTGCTGCTCTGTGTGATAATTCTGCACATCAGTGAGAACATACTGCATTTGAGTAAGTGGTTTCTACATACTGCCATGTGTTTGGATAAAGATAAACCTCTTTAACGAGGTTTACCTCCTTAAAATTGGTAGAATAACAAAGAACTTGAGTGACAAATGTTACAGAGTCAGAAGAGGGAAGTCCCTTTTTGGGAGACACAGGAAGTCTGGTCATCTTCTAGATTGTTCTGTTGTGAGGAGCACAAATCTGTTGCACCAGAATGTTAAAAAGAAAGAAACTAAACTGCAGTTTAATCAAATAATACCCCTACTTCTGATAACTTCTTTTTAGGGGTAGCCTCCACAATACATGGAACTCATATTTTGAATTAATATGGATCAGATCTTTTCAAAATACCTTGGATCAGATCTTTTCAAAATACCTTAAAGCATGAGTTTGGTGTAAATAGCTGCCGTGGGTAGTGGGCATTCTGTCACATGAATTTGCTTAGATGAATTATGGCAAAGTGTAGGGGTGTGGTAGAGGAACTGCTTGCGGGGCTCAAAATCAAACATTCATGCGAAGGTGAACTTAAGTCTGTAGTTCATTGCCTTTATAGGCAGGTTTGTGTAGCTAAATATTATTCTTTGCTTGCAGTACAACAAGCCACCTAGGCTTTGCTCTGTGTTCTTGAACTGCATGCAGTTTACCTGGAGTTTAGAAATCAGATGGGAGTCATTATTGCATGAGCAAAAATTCTTATTACTCAGGGTTTTTATTTGTTTTGGGTGAGGTTGGCCATCTCCCCCTTACCTCTAGTCTCTGCTATGGTAAATCAGTGTATGGTTAAATGGTCAAATAAAACGCTTGTTAGATTTCAGTGTTGACCTTGCCACTTCATTTGTAACCTAAAAGTTCATGGTTATGTTATGAGTGGTAGCTGAAATTCTCTGTATAGGTTTTCATGAGCTTTTTCAGGATGGGCACCTTTTGTTAAAGGTGGACTTTAGCATCAGCCACACGTGACCTCTCACTTTAGAGGAATTAAGCTTTAGTTATTATACAGCATTTATTTAATAAGATTTTACACAGCAATTGATTTTTTTATTTTTTTTTTTGTTTTATTTCTAAGATTGTCTTCATACTCAAGAAATTGTCCTACATTTTTAGTGAATGGTGTACCTAAAAATGTACTGTGATTGGATGATTCCTCTGTATGAATTATTTAGGACATTGTGTGGAAGTAATAAAATGACTGTTATAAAGGAATCTGGTTTTGTGTGTTAATTTGCTGGTGCGGGGGGTGTGTGATGTATTGTACAAGGTGTGGTTCCTCCACCTTCTCTCCATCCACACTAGGTCTAATGTAGTCTTTCTTTGTCTTTGCTGTGTTGCAGGAATGTTACTCTAGGCTTTGCTAGACCGGTCTACAGCAGCCTCCTGTGCACCTTCTCACTATATGGCCCATGGATTTTCTAAACAAAAACTGATTTTTTTTTTTACCTGCATGTGGACACAAGAGTTTCCATTCTCACAGCAAACCAAAGGATAAGCAGTCTTTTTTTTTTTTTTTTTTTTTTTTTTTTAAAAGAAATTAGTTTTTTTTAAAAAAAAAAAAAGTGTTATTTAATTTG
>JAODKC010000001.1:43517059-43527744 GCA_026777985.1 Mormyrops attenuatus | reverse complement strand
TAAGATGTTTTATTTCCTCCAAAGACATAGAAAATCACAAATAACCTGAAGTTTTCCTTGGGTCTCAGGAGGATATATATATATATATATATATATATATATACTGATTCATATATAAATATACTTTTTATTTATTTCTTGATTGTTACTATGACTGTCGTCTCACTGACAAAACTGGAGTACTTTCTCACTTATGTCTCCTTTTCATTGGTTCACTACTTATTTATAGCCCAGAAACCACTAGCCACCTAAACATGGTTTTGTGCTGGTAGGGGAGAGTTGCCACTCTATGTAAGGTATCCCACTCCATTGCACACACGTCCTTATCACTGCCTGCCATTTCTGTCTCGGTCAGGAATATGCTGTTAATGAGAGGCTCTGAAGCAGCTCAGATAGGTGGTACAGTGGAGTCAGTTTAAACAGAAGCTGTCACTCCTCTGAAGGAAACACTTATCCTTTAAGAGGTGACCACCACTATTCAATCCCCCTTTTTCTCCCACTTCCTGGTATTTACTTGCTAGAACATGAGAGCCTTCTTACTCTCCTTCTTGCCCTGTCTATACCTGGTGCCTTCATGTAGTTCCATGAAGGGCCTAGAGTTCCCCAGCTTTGATGGCAAGGACAGGCTGATCAACATCAATGAAAGAAACTACAAGAAAGCCCTGAAGAGGTACGACATGCTGTGTCTGCTGTGCCACCAGCATCCTTCTACCAGCAAGAACCTACATAAGCAGCTCCTGAGCAAGCTGGTCCTGGAGGTAAGGGGGTATATGGTACGGGGGTATATGGTAAGGGGATATAATACTGACAGAGGACCGGGAGATGCATTAGCCTTTTGTCCTTTAATAAAAGGAACATTTAATAAAAGCAGCAAATTAACACCCCATGACCACCTTAAGCAGCTAATAGCTGTCTAACTTAAATACACAAACCTGGCTGTATAGTTATTACAGAACAAAACATTTTATTGGGCACAGCACACTATTATGCTGAGTAGACTCTGATCACACCATAGTTGGTCCAAGGTCAGTCACTTTCACAGGATCAGATTTTTAATTGTTATTTACGTTTTAATAAATAAGCAATACTATGTTTCTTTTTTCAGTGCTGTCCTAAACTGTCCTGCTATTTTTAAGTGCCTTTGAGAGGTACAAATGTAGAGTACAGCACTGCTCTCTTGAGACATTAAAAGTTGTTTATTTGAAATATAAAAAATGTATTATTTAAGAACACATTGTGTCCAAAATTGAGTTCAAAGTGAATGTTAGGTGATATTAAGTTTAACCTGTCTGTAGATTCTCTGCTGTCACTACTCTCAGCCTTCAGCCAAGTTTGCTCTTTGCACTCTACTAGTGACTTGACAAGTGCACTGCTTCTGTTTAGATAGCAAATCACGTTTTAATACAACTCAATTTTTACATGTTTTCTGGCGTTCTACCTAAAAAGCTCAAATCAGTGATCCCGTTACTATTAAAAGGATTGTTTTGTCCTCTTAGATAAGAATAAGAACTCACCAAGAAGCTAATACAATAGCAACAACTGAACTTATTTAGGAAATCAAAGTATACGCAGATGGACTGAAAGCGGGAGCTCAGAAATTGTCCCCTGACATCCTCTAGTGGCCAGGTTGTGACATGACAATAATTGTTGCATGCGTGTGTGTGGTGCATGTGCGCATTTTTGTCTGTGCCAGGCTTTTGGTACTAGAATATGCTAGCGATGCCTGTGTGGAATAAACCATGTTACTGTAGAAGGAACTGTGCAAAGAAAACAGCCATATCCAGCCATTGTTTTACTTCCTTAACTTCCATCTGTGCATTTTTATTAAGAAAGAATATACTCAAACTACTAAGTGAGATGTAAGAAGTAACATGAAACTTTCAGGCCAGGGAGGTCTCAGCTGTCTCTAACCAGGATACTCTTGGCTCGCCTAAGACTATTGAGGTATGAAGGTGCAATTAGATGAGGCTGTGAAGGGTGTTTGGTCAATAAAGAGATTTGGTCCCTCTAATACAGTGACAACATTTTGGACATGGAAAAATGTCTTTCCCCTTAGCTCACTGCCCAGGTCCTGGAGGACAAGGACATTGGGTTCGGTATGGTTGATTCCCATCAGGATGCTAAAGTGGCTAAGAAGCTGGGTAAGCACAGGAAATGATGCAATAACACACGAAAGTCCCGTCGCAACAGTAAATATACGTGATGTGTGTAAAGTGAAATTAAGTATATTGAAGGAACTAATTTTTTTATTATCAATATTTTGTTACCACAAAATTTTCCAGAAACAGATTGTAATGATTCATCAATTTTTATTGATTGTCCCTGCTTGAAGTCAAATCGCCTGGTTAAGTAATTTTGAGTCCTTAGGGTTAGAGGAAGAAGGGAGCCTGTACATCATCAAGGAGGGGCAAGTCATCGAGTACAAAGGGCGTCTCTCTGCAGACACCTTGCTGGAGTTACTCTTGGATGTGAGCATCTGAATTTACCAGGAAAACAGGGGCTGTTGTAGCCATTCAGATGCATTTTTGATGGCTTTATTAAGATAATTTAAATTGTAGTAATTTAACAATATATTGGTCCCCCCCCCAGCTGCTGAAAGAACCAGTGGAGCTCATCAGTAGCCCACTGAAGCTGCGTGCTTTCAGCTGTATGCAAGAGGACATCCGCCTTATCGGCTATTTCAAGGGCAAGGACTCGGAGCGTGAGCGTCTCGCTAACATGGCCACCTTGCTGTCACTGGCTACATGTGTCACTGGCTACATAATGACGTGGTAACAAACGGAAGGACCAAACTCCTCTCTCGTTTCTTAGACTTCAAGGCTTTTCAGGAAGCTGCCAGGAAGTTCCAGCCTTATGTTAAGTTTTTTGCTACCTTTGATAAAGCAGTAAGTTGTGTTTGCGTCTTCTCTAGAATTTGCCCTTTAATACCAAGCCCAATGAAATGTTTTTAAACAGATCCGTGTGCTATTTGATGTGCTGCAGCTGGCTAGACAGTTGACTCTGAAGATGAACGAACTGGATCTCTATGAGCCTTTCATGGAGGAACCAGTAACCATTCCTGGAAAAATTCACTCCGAGCAGGAAATTGTGGAATTTGTGACGGAACACAGAAGGTGCCCTTGTAGGAATGTCTCATCGTGCCTGTACTGTACATACAGTGCTGTGAAGTGAATTTATTGCTGCACTATGACTGTGGTCAGCGGTCTTAATGTGTCGTTTTTAGACCTACCATGAGAAAGCTGCAGGCAGAGGAGCTGTTTGAGACCTGGGTGAGCAGCCACTTCATGTATCTTCCACATTTGACAGTCTGAAGCAGTGTTTCCCAGGGTGACAATCTAGTCTGTCAAGGAGGACACTTTGAACAAGGACAGGGATTGTAAACTACCATTTCAATTAAAAGACCTAGATTTCAGTTTAGCACCGAGTTCTTGCTGTGTGCTGAATCTAGGAAACAAACCAGTATAAGAACAAGAATTGAACTAATTAGCCAAGCACAGGAGCCTTTCAGTTTTATAGTAATTTGCTCAGAATGTCCCCCCTGACATGGATTAGGTGGCCACTTCAATGTTTCCCAGTCCGGTCCTCGGGGACCCGCAGATAGTCCAAGTCTTTGCTCGTTTCCGCGTCCCTGAGGGCCGAGTTGGGAGACACTGGTCTAAAAGAACAGCAGAAAAAATAAAGATAAGTAATGTCACCCTGGGAAAAGAGTTATCAATATTTTTTAAACAATTAATAATTGTGCACATCTCTAATTAGTTTTACACATAAACATTATTGAATAATGAACATTGTATTTGTTATTCTTTAGATGTTATTTGACACATCTGCATCCCTGATTTTTTACTTTGTTACGCTAGACTGCTTTAATGCTTTCTGGTCTCCCCTTCCACAGGAAGATGATGTCAATGGTATCCGCATTGTGGCCTTTGCAGAGAAGGAAGACCCTGGTAAATCATGACCGTACAGCAGTTTCCCAATCCGGTCCCCGAGGACTGCCCTGGGAAACACTGCAGTTCAGCAATATCAGTCACATGTCCAGACACTGCCCAGATGTTGTTTACTGTTCCTTTAACATGGTCTCAAAGTTAAACCCTCCTGAAATGTAATCCCACCCCAGATGGCTACGAGTTCCTGGAAATCCTAAAGGAAGTGGCAAAGAGTAACACGGACAACTCCCAACTGAGTATGTTGTGGATCGATCCAGACGACTTCCCCTTGGTGAGTGGTGAAATCATTTCTTGAGTGAGGCTCTTAAGTATATAAATAAAAGAATGGATTTCTTGGTTAGACTTCATGTACAGTTCCAGATTTTAATGTGCTGTCAGCACTTATTTTTTCTCTCTTTTAGCTAATCACATACTGGGAGAAGACCTTTCATGTAGACCTATTAAAGCCTCAGATTGGGGTGGTAAATGTTACGGATGTAAGTCGTACACTGCTCTATTTTTTCTTTATATAACTTCTATTACTTTCCCATTGTCTGACATACAGAAAAGGTTGCGTAAAATCCATCCTTGAGTTTCTGTGGCATCACATTCAGTACTGCTTTGCAGTTATATTAGTTTAGTAGCGACCCCACAATTGATCCTGACCTCCTTCTGGCAGGCGGACAGCATATGGCTGAATCTGGCTGATAACAAAGATCTGCCCTCTGCTGAGGAAGTGGAGCACTGGATTAAGAATGTCATGTCGGGCAAATTCGGCGCTAATGATGATGATGATGAAGATAGAGGTGAGTTCAGCAAAGATGAGGAAGAGGAAGATGAAAACGATGAAGATGTGGATGATGTAGAAGAGTATGTTGAAGATGAGGATTATGAAGATGAGGATGAAGATGAGGAAGATGAAAACAAGGATGATGATGATGATGATGATCATGATTATGATGATGATCATGATGAAAACTGTTATTAAACAATGTTGGTCCTGGGAGAAAACATAGAAAAAGATGGCAGACAGCACATGAAAGTCTTGAAAGTCCAACACCTGTTTACTACAGAAACACCTAACTATTCAAATGAAAAGATAATCCAGTTTATTTCAGTAGCTTTGCTATCCTCTTTAACAGTGAATGGGACACTATTGACTCATGTGCTTCTCTTTCTGTAGTCACATGACAGTTTATTTAAGGGTTGTTATGTAGCCAAAGCTTCCCAGGATGCTGGAAAATTTTTAAAACAGCGTTTAAAAATCCTCATTTATTTAACAATGTTCGGCTGTGCTAAGACTTTACTATCAAGTCGTTATGATGAGGCTGGAAAAAAATAAATTAAAAAAAGGCTTATTGTTATTCATTATTATGGTAAAATTGGCCTGATTTAATAATGAGTTGTGGCACTGCATTGGTGTCCCCTGACCTTGAGAACATACAGGACATTAGATAGGGGATCACAAGTAAGATCTAGAGCAGGGGTGTCAAACTCCAGTTCTGGGGGTCCGGAGCCCTGTGTAGCTTAGCCCTATCCCTGTTCCACCACAAATGATTTAGTTCAAGAGCTGTGTGGTAATTAGAATGAGGTGCAGGAGTTGAATCAAGTGTGTTATATGAGAGGAAACCCAAAAACGTGCAGGACTCCGGTCCCCCAGGATAGGGGCTTGACACCCCTGCTCTAGAGGGAAGACTCCAGGATGTTTAATAGAAGCACTCTGAAATACGGAGTATGACAAACATTTTTTTTCTGTGGAGAATTCAGGCTATGATCACAATAACTTCAGACATGCCAAATTTATACGTACTTGAATCTATAATATTTTATTGATCCCCCAGAACCACAAATGTACGGAGAGATGGATAATACACATAAAATAATAAACAAAAGGCAAATAAAACAGAACAAAAATAAATAACAAGCAGAATTTTACATGGTATATTTACAGAATTTACAGGAACAACAAGTAAGATAGATATGGCAAATGCACACGAAATGGTTGGAATAAATTCATGTACCAGCGATATAAAAAGGAAGCAGAGGTCCAAAGGCAATTGTGTTCAGAATATTGGCAACACATACTGTATTACTGTGGAAATACAGAAGTCAAATATGCAGGGCAGGGTGGAAATAAAGTGAGGAGATCTGAGATAGCGGGTTTGGGAAATTCCTCCCAGCTGTCTGCTGTTGGAGGCGTAGCATGAGTGAATAGCCAACTGGAGGTGGATACAAAGGAGCGTGTGAAGCGTGTGCTTTTGCACCCTGCGGGGATGTGCTTCTCATTACAGTGAGTTCACCATTGACAGGCTGGCCTTCATTGTTCTTTATGATGAGTAGGTTGGACATAACCCGTCTCTCCTTCTGGCCTGTCCATCGAGAAAGCCTCCTCCTTCTTGGTGTTACTCCCCCGGCAAACAGCAGCGGTGAACAGGACACTGGCTCAGGAGTGATTCTAGAATCTTTAAAGGTGGGGGGCATAAGACGGCCATAATTCATACAAAGGGGCTAATCTTATCATTAGCCAATGATATGTTTTGCTTTGGTGAGTGACAGGGGAGTGGGCACTCTCGGGGCCAATCAGCTTTCAGCTGGGGCCAGTGCCCTTATGGTCCTGCCCCTGTATACACCCCTGTACTGGTGACAATAATCTAGTGACCATTAAAATCAGTTTATGGTAATTAGGGATCTCTGTACACAGAGGTCTGCAGGAAGAAAAAAAAACATGTTTGGGAGGTGATAGATCATGTCAGGTGTGATCGATGGCTGTATAACTAATCGCTAAGACATGCCCAAATGTGCAATTTGTTCCATGCAATTATTCCCTGTGGCAAACCTATGGCTGTCAGTCTTGCTCATGGACAACAGTTTTGCAAACTTCCAATCTTCTCAAAAATGGCGCAACATATACACCTTCTGTAGCTGTCTTTATGACATCTTTGATAATATTGGGAAAGAGGTCAAAGTTCAAACAAGCCTCATCTGAGAAAGCCATGCTCCAGCAGCTGTTTCTTGCTCCTCTTCTCCTCGGCAGTGCCCTAAGCACACCCCCAAGGCATTTTAATTAGGCCTAATGAGCACGAACAGCTGGGGGCAGGCACGGGGAACGAGCTTGGAGCATTGTGCAGCATCTCTGCTACGAGCTGACCCCCAACCTGGCTTCCCCGCACCATGTCAACGTGGCTGCCAACACACAGCTCAGACGGGCCTCTAAGCACTGCTCTCACCTTACTGAATGGATAAGGTGCAGAATGAACTAGAACTGTAATAGGGTCCTCTATCTCAAGGATTGGCACATTTTTATTGGAGTTTTTATCCAAAAAGTAGAGGGAAGAATTACAAGTGTTATACGCTCCCTGGGATTCAAACCCATAACCTTTGCACTGTTAGCACAAAACCCTACTTGTTGCACTACAGGTCAATTGACCTGCAGAGAGCCTTCTACCAGCTCTCATAACTAATCAGCTGTTCAATCTTCATGTGAATAACTTGGTGCATGTCTGTCTGGCAGCAAATCAATACAGTCTGTGGACAAACATGAAGCCTTTGTTACCCTGAGAATCTGATGTTGGGTGAGGGTCTTCTTTGGGGTGCCTGTAAGCTCCAGGTCCTATGTGTTGGTTGTGATCAAAACCTGGCTGTGCTTTGCCACATTTGACAGATCCTCTCTGTATCTTAAGAGGTGTGAAAAAATGGACACCATAAGCAAGGGATGGTGGTAAGTTGACAAATCATTTCCTAGTAATCCAAAGGGTGACAAGTGGGTTTCTGACACTCAGCACATTATTCTGGTTAACAAAGTGCATTGCAGTCACCTGTTGGTAGAGGTTCAAAGAAGAGGTCAAAAGGTTAAACGTCAAACAGTTCTTAAAACCTACTATAGTTCCAGGTCCATGCAAAATCTCCTAGAATATTGTCTGAAGTATCTCTAGTCAGGGGAGCATTACAACTCATATCAAATACACAGGAATACTTCATCATGGTTTTCCAGGTCCTCTTTAGCAGAGTGAAGCAGCTACAAGGGCACATCTGATAATTTGGTGACTAGCTGCCAATGTACCTGGAACTAGTAAATATATGCTCTGGATATTGTTATTCTAACATTACCTTTTAATGGGTGTGGGCTGGTTAAATGCATGCATGATTAACTACACCTACCCAAACTACGACAACAAAGGACCCAAGTGCACATAAAAAGGTGAATTGTATAGATGCTGACAGTGACAAAATGACAACACCAGAGTATCTAAAGAATCACAAACAGAATTAATTCACAGAATTATTCAATTCAATCACAAAGTCCAAGTGATACTGATACAAAGAATTCTGGGAAGGTGCAATCTGGAACATTCTTACCAAAAAGGATTATAGTCCAAAATGAAGAGCTGACAATCATAAGGATGCTCTGTGGCGTGATATCAGTGATTTCACCAGTCCAGAGAGGCAGCGCAATTGTGTAATTCCAAACAAACAGAAAACAGTGCAAACGCTTTGAACAACGGGAAATGCACAAATAGAAACTTCCTCCATTTCCCTGTCTCAGCCCCTTCCCTTTAAACCTGTCCCTTAAAGGGGAAATACACCTAAAATACATATTACGTTAAAGCATTAAGAGTACTGTCTGGCTCTTGGATGGTGTTTTGCCATCAGCGGGTCTTCCTGAGTGACTGGAGCTGTGTAGTATAGAGAAGAGGTGGGACTTGAACCCCAGACCCTAAATATGTGTAACAACAATTCTGCTCACTGAACCACAAACCTGCCCTGCAAGGAAAGTATAAGGGCACAAAAACGATCCTTCATGGCAGGAAGCCCCAGCAGCCTCAGGGTCGCATACAGAATGAAACCCAAATCCGTATGTGTTATATTTTAACAGCAGACTAGATAAAGACACAAGCGCATACAGGAGCTGATGAAGATTAATGGGACTCATTATTTCATCTTCAGCCATAGGTTTAGTTAATCATGCCCTCTGGTTACCCACCTGTGGGAAGGTTCAGCCACCACAGTCTAGCAGGCACACGTGTTTATTTCATAAGCATAAATAAATGTAACAAACTCATTTGTAGAAACATTTCTCAGAGTACAATGGAAACGCTGACCTGGGAGACCAGTAGTTGTGGAGCAGACACACCTAGACCCAACAAAATACACAAAAAAGCAGAAGCATCTGTGAAAAGTTCATAATACTGTTGATAATACTTTTCATAATAAACTTGATTTTCAGTTGCTTACATGCATGGTTTTTTAAGTAAAATTATCTTAAAGCTAAATGCTTCTGCTTGTCACTTCCATACTTGGCTGACAGATGGCGCTGTGTACTGAAGTATTCAGGGTCAAAAATATAAGTTACACAGGTTTAATATTTTATTGGCTTAAACAGAGCTATGCTATGTTTCCTCCAGTCCTACAGGGGGAGCTGTCATCATAGACACATATTTTGACATGTGCCCTGACCTGGAAGTAACACCATGTAACAAACTTATAGCTATATAAACAGGCTATATGGACAGACTGCCTGCAGAGCTTGCTGCTCTGTCTGGTGTGTCTCATGGCTGATCTTGGTCTTGTAGTTTTCCATGACCTGTTTAGTTGGTGGGTTTCACGGTTTTGTTTCAGTCCTTAACCTTACACCCTGTTGTTGTCCATTTCCCCTTTAATTTCTTGCCGCTCACTTTGCTTGATTCCCATCTCCACAAAGCAAGATTTCTTCATTAGCCTGATAAGCAAAATGTGTCACACCCAGATGGGTGCACGGACTAGGGAAACAGGATAATGAGCCGCAGAATCGGGAAACGAGGTATTTATTGTGAAAACAATATGGAACATGAGGCAAAACAGGTAGCAACATCAAAGACAGAACTTGGGGAAAGACTAACAGTAAATACAGGACTTAAATACAGGAACTCAATTAGACAAGACTAGGAACAGCTGGTAACATAGGGATTCCACACATGGTTAACGAGGGGGCGCGGCACACTGTAGGGGCAGCACGATCGGGATGTGACAAAATGTAAGAATTATCCAATAGGAATGTCACTTACCTCTCTTCCTATTGGACAGTTCTTACGTTTGGCTTAAGCTACCCAGCTAACCAGGAAATTCTGCTTTGTGGAGCACCCTGCCGATTTGCCTCTGTCCTACTGTCACTTCTAGTTCCTTATTAATTACCCTCGAATGCCCTGCCTGTGTCTATTGTGGCATTTCGCAGCTCTTGGTGGCAATCCAGAACCTTGAGGCAAAACCAACAGTTGCTATATGCTGAAAGTCTTGCTTGCAAAGAATCCATAGCACAGCTTGGGGTGCCTGGTGCCAGTCCAGTGAAACACTCTCTACATTTTGGTCCTGCAAGCCTGGCATCTGGCAGGGGCGCTGAGCGAGACCCTATAACACATGGATAACCCAAAACTACCACCCAACATGAACTTGACAGGGCCCAGATGGAAGAAGACTTACACAATGGGCAGCCTGTGTCCCCCTCCCCTGCCACATACTGCACTGGGGGCAGAATTACCTGCTGAGGGACACACCCTCACTTGGGCTGTCTCACCTGGCCTGCTCCACCCTGCCCCCAACCTGTTAGGCTGCACCTGACCTGCCCCACCCTGGCCATCAGCTGGGCCTGTTTTGGGTCGTCTCCATGTTAGTGGAGTTTCAGCTGATAGTGTAGTGGTTCTGAGAGGACCAGTGGCCTGTACTACGAAGGGGGTTTAACCAAATCAGACTTAACCTGGAGGTAATTTGCGAACGCGAGGTTGACAA
>JAODKC010000001.1:43461392-43501557 GCA_026777985.1 Mormyrops attenuatus | reverse complement strand
AACACCGCCGCTAAGTCTGGAGAGTGTG
The DNA here is from genome assembly GCA_026777985.1 of Mormyrops attenuatus. Classification (NCBI taxonomy): domain Eukaryota; kingdom Metazoa; phylum Chordata; class Actinopteri; order Osteoglossiformes; family Mormyridae; genus Mormyrops; species Mormyrops attenuatus. Next base: position 43,501,529 of record JAODKC010000001.1, on the reverse strand, counting down.
GATCTGAATATCCGTCGAATATCCAACCTAAAACTGATTTCACCTCGGTTTACCCAGCACCGGGGCGTATGTACATAGACGCGCAGTGATGATAAAACGTGAGAAACTGTGGCGTTAAAGCGAATCTGTGGTGTTAATAAAAGTATGCGATGTATAGCTGATTATTTTTTTAAAAAGTGAGAAGAAAGAGGTGGCTGGTGGAGAGGGGGAGCCGCAGAGAAGTCCCGAGGTAGACACAATGATCATGGGAGTTATGTTATTAAAGCTAATGTTCAGATAAAAATATTTTGCAAGACCATTACTATAAAACCTGTCAGTCTTTCATCAAAATAAAATCCAAGGTATGCAGATTAGGACAACTATTCATCAGCATGCAAGGTCATTGATTAATCTCACTCTGCACCAAGAAAAAGGGTGCGACCAACTGAGAAAGCTGGTAGCAGTGGTCTTACCACTGGAAGAGTTAGTCTGGAGCCCTGAAACTCTATTATAGGGCGGTCTGTATTGGATTTGTAAGACAACCAAATACAGTCATTCTTTTGTCACTGTGGGCATTTAGCAAACTTAACTGAAAAAAAAAACAGTTTAATGTACCTTAAATGACCTTTCCTTGCTGTGTTCTTTTGTATATGATGCATTGGTACAGTGATGTAATGCAGTGATGCTGCTCTTCAGTAATCCCAGGTAATCCTTATGAAACATTTTCCTTGCCATTTGCTTGTCCCGTCTGCAGGTTCTTTCTGGGTGTGGGGTGTATGATGGGACTGAAATCCATGAAGCTTCTGCGTATGTAGACCTCTGACTACTCCTTGTGGTCTTGCCTTTCTGACTGTTTACTTTTCTTGGTGGTGCTCAGTTGTGGTAACGCACGAGACAGAAATAAATCCAGCACCGTCCCTGAATGACGTGGGTATTTGTATAGAGTGAGGAGCACAGGCGTTAGGCTGGGTGTGTTTCTGTCACTCAGGATCCTGGTGCACCTCAGCCGCGGTGGAGCCCAAGTGCAGATGTTCGCGCCTGATGTAGCCCAGATGCACGTCATAGACCATGGCAAGGGCCAACCTGCTGAGGGGGAATCTAGGTGAGAGGACAGTGCTGTGCTATGTAGCAGTGAGCATATCCAGAGTCTGCAGGTAAATAACAGGTGATCACCCATGTTGTGGTTTCACTTGGCAGGAATGTGCTGTCTGAATCGGCACGCATCGCTCGGGGCAACATCAGTGACCTGGTTCAGCTAAACGTCAACAATCACGATGCTGTCATCTTCCCGGGTGGCTTCGGTGCTGCCAAAAACCTGTAATTGCAGTTGTTAGAAACATGCATGAACACACAGAGTGTGACACTATGTAGCATCTTTAATCCAGTTTTTATGTATGTTTCTGGCATCTTCTCACTTTTAACTGGTGCTGTTTTACGGGCTGGCAGCTCCACCTTTGCAGTAGATGGGAAGGACTGTAAAGTGAATAAGGACGTGGAGCGTGTTCTGAAGGATTTTCACAAGGCTGGCAAACCCATTGGGTGAGTCTGTGTGCGGGGGGGGTGGCTGGGTGCTTGAGTGTCTGACATCTCCAAAGTGACCTCATCTCCAAAGTGACCTCATCTCCATGTAACCTCAGGCTCTGCTGCATCTCCCCGGTACTGGCAGCTCGGGTTTTGGGGAAAGTGGAGGTCACCGTGGGCCACGAGGAAGAGGAAGGTGGGAAGTGGCCGTACGCTGGAACTGTCCAGGCCATCAGAGCGCTGGGAGCCAAACACTGCATCAAAGATGTCACCATATCCTTCACTGACACCCTCAGGGTGTTTCAGACCTGTCAGCAAGCTCTTTAACATCAGTGTGATGAGTCTGTTATCGACACACAGGTGAACGCTTTGCAGGGTGCCAGATTTCCTTAACCGGTATTGGCAACGAGGTCCATGTGGACCAGAAGAACAAAGTTGTGACAGCCCCAGCCTTCATGTGTGATACTCAGCTGCACCTGATCTTCGACGGCATCGGCACCATGGTGAGAGATGTGCTCAGGTTGAGTGGGAAGTGAGGCCATGACAAGAATGGCCCCGCAGATGAGAGAGCCCGAATTAGTGAATCTCATTAGGCTTTTGTTGGTAAGCACTCTGCTGTCTGGCTGGAAAGGCCTTGAACTGCCAGAATTATAATGAATCTTGTAATTAACATGACTGACCTATACACCAAGTGTGTGATTTGCCTAAGTGTTTAGGAGAGGTGCTGCTTGAATATTAGCAGGATAAGCTAGCGAATTTGCACATAGGGTGTTTCATAGACAAAATCCAAACACTGGAATTCCCATATGTGTGACTTGGATGGATCATTATGTTGATGTTATTACTTTCAGTATGTAATTACTCACCTGGCAATGAAAGTGTAAATTGCTCTTGTTGTGAAGGATATGTGGGGTGTGATTTTCTCTGACATCTGCAATAAAACTGAACAGCACTACGGACACGTGGTCTGTGATGAGATTTGACTGGTGCTGTTGTGCATGGAAACATGTGTCCACCTGAATTCATAACATGAATGAGCCACTCCTAATTAAGCGTGATTACAGGCAATTACAGCTACAAGTAACGGGGTAGTGGAAAACTCTTAATAGACTAATGAGTATGTGTTTCTTGGGAATCTAAGTACTCATCTTCAGTAAGTACTCTTCACAGGATATAGGCAGTAATCTTGTGACTAATGTCACTCACCTGAAAACACGCCTGTATCAATGATGAGCTAAATCCTGACTATGGAGCGTCTCTGCTTTGAAGTCCTTTTCTTCAGGTTAAAGAAGCCCAATCCTGTTAGACAGAGCAAAGCACACAAACTTCCTCTCGATTGAGAACATTTTTGCCGTTGAGATGCTGTGCTTCATAAGCTCCGCTTAAATCGCCACCATGTTCCCCGTTTTTCAATGTCACATGACATATAAGGAACGGTAGCGTCGCATTAATGGAAGCATGCTTCATCCACCCAAACAGTACTGGTCCCGTGTCCTCAGAGTGTAACTCCCAAACCTTTGTCGCTCCACCCTTGTGCCCCCCCCCCCATTCCTGTAAAGATCCCCTTCCTCAACCTGTCATCAGTATATTAATGAAGCTCAGGGCAAGTGGCCTGAATGTCAGTCCAATCAAGCTGCTCATCAAAAAAAGCGTAAGTGTCCAGGCCTTAGGTGCCTGGTGATACCTGAGTGATCGATGGCTGGTGCTCTTACCAGGAAAAATATGCACTTGTAAAATGAAGCTTTTATTGCTGCTGATGAGGTTCTATTCTCCAGTATCTTTTGTCCTTTTTATTTAACTGCACTTAAATTGATGACTATTCTGGACAACTCAACACATGTACGCTTAAAACAGAATCATATAAAAAGAAACACAAGATGGCGCAAACCATGACTCTGTGGGCCTTATTTATCTGGTGCTTTGCTGTCTGCAGAGAGAATTTACTTGTAAAATTTGAAACATACTAATTGCTCGTGTTGTTTTTATTTTAATGCTAATAGATATTCATGTCTTAAGCTGCGCATGAGTGAAGATACCGCACTTGTCTCATAAGCATTATGTTTGCTAGTAATTCCAGATAATTGTGCCATGGGTGGCCTGATAACTCAGTGGGTAGCCTTGTTGCCAAGTCAATGTCTTGTGGAAGATCCTTTCACAAGCTCTAACAGCAGGATCAGGCCAGTTCATTCAGGTCCACTTGTGGTATGTGTGATTATGCAGCGCTGAAGGTCCCAGACTTTCTGACTCGCCACTGAAATCTACCCCCTGCCATTCTGCTGTGTTTTCTATATGTGATTCCTCTTTTCAATGTCTCGTGTCACATTAACTGCAGATGAAATAGCACTGACTTGGTGATTTACCTTCAGACAAAAAGAGGGCAGTTTATGCCTGTATGGCATTCTGTCGCAAAACATTTTATTCCATACTATATAAAATAAGCCTTTTCATATAACCTTTATGCATTATCCATACATCCAATCATTTCTTGTATCTGCTTTTCATTCAAATTATGGACACAAAAATTTCCCGCGAAACCTTTTGGCAGTAATGTATTTTACCAAATGCCCTGGAACAAGGCATTGTACTTCACAGTATTTTAGCAACATCTAGTAATATCAGTATGTAATACCAAAAAATGATTTACTGTCTTAATGGTAATGGCCTATGTATGCTGCTGTATTGTAGGAGCGCTGCTAAGAATCAACAACTGTTAATGACATGGAACAAAAATGATGCTTGAAATAATCCTGTTACAGGTATGACTTAATTGCTTATCCTATTTTGAGTGGGGGGTGGAGCCTATTCTGGAAGCTGTGTGTGCAAGACCGGGAACGACTCAGGACAAGATGCCAAACCATCACAGGGCACATTAACACACCATTCTCACCTATGGGGAGTTTGGTAACTCCAATCAAGCTTGGCCTGTTTTTGTATAGTGGTGGGGAGGTGCTGGAGGAAGCCCCATGATGACACATGGATAACATGCAAACATACTTGGAGCCACGGTGGAGACGTGAACCCAGATCTCAGAGGTGTAAGGTGACAGTGTTAACTACTGCCACACCCTATCCTGAAACATGTTTTGAACTTATATTTTATCTTGAATAGATTTGTTAACTGGAGCTTCCGCTGGATTTCACAACCCTTTCTTTTACACAGAAAGCAAACGTCTGACATCTTGCCAGAAACTCACCCACTTGCACCAGCTGGGTCTCCATGCTCCCTGGAGAGGTCACTGTTAGAGATAGTTTTCACCTTTTTCCAACATGTTACCTTCTCTTTTCTATCTGTGTTCATGGCCAACATCTCTCATCAGCTGAATGAGGGAGAGAGAATCAAACCAGTGTGTGATCTCTCTATAAGTCTTCAAACCTTTTATTTTGACACTTTGTTGAACTTGTATTGTGTTTTACTGCATCTGTTCCTTCAAAATGAGATATGCATATTTGCACCTGTTAGTCTCTCGTTCACTTGTGTATGCACATTTTAAGCAGAATAAGACTTTGACCTGTATTGTCTCAAGGTGTTTGCTCAAGGTCTACCATTTAATGAAACATCATGCCTATGTGTAAAAGACAAAGGTCTTTGAAGATGCCTTGTTTATGAATATTGAAAACAGGAACAGAAATAGGCCACAGTTTTCACTGAACTTACAAGCAAAGAAAAAAAAACATCTGTTATCGTAAGAGAACTGAGAAGTTTACCATCTCCAGAAGTAAACTTTTTCTAATGAAACACTGAATGCTTAAGCAATGATAATCAAATAGCTTAAACTGGGCTCACATTGTAATAATGCAGGCACGTAGTATAAAAACAGGGGAACAAAAAACACAATGAAATATTCTGAGTTGGGACATTTAAATAGTTAGGTTCTATGTTTACATTTGTGACTTTTCTGTCTCATTCCCTCTGGTGCAGTTCTCCCATCTGGTCCTGACAAACACACACACACACACGCACGTTGGTGTACCTATCTAAATGGGGACCTTCCATTCATCTCTATTGGAAAACCCCTAATCCCAACCACGACAACCTTAACCCCTACCCAGCCTTAACCTTAACCAAAAGTAAACAAACAAAATACAAGAAGTTTTACTTTTATGATTGCATTCACATATGTTTACAAAATTGAGGTTATCCAAATGGGGACCTGAAAATGTCTCCAAAAGTATGGAAATTTCAGGTTTTACTACACTTTGGGGATATTTTGGACCCCAGATGTAATCTTTGCAAATAATATTCTTTAGTAAAGTCCCCTTTGGGGGGGGCGGGGGGTTTCCTGTGCAAAGGCTGACACTGTGGATTTCACTCTACATCGCCACTACAGACACCACACAGATGCACATTGATCATTTTTGTACATTGAGTCCTTTCACTATGAGGCAACCTCTGCTGTGACAAGATATTGGTTCAGCATTTTGAGTTGATAGCAACGCCCCTTTGTTTTCCAGAAAACTTACGGGGAAATTTAAAATTTTATTAGCATGTTCGCGTGTTCACGTCACATTAAATAGCTGTCAGATAAGTTGATGGCCATCTCTGCTATTAGAGACTTTATCTGGCCGGTCTTTGGTTGTTCCCAGTGTCTTCTGTTTCACCTTGTTTTTGTTTACTTCTGTCTTAGAAATTACCTGGAAGCAACCAGCCATGTAGCTGTCTGCCAGTAGAACCAGGACTAAACCAGGATTTAAAAATGCAGATTTAAAAAACATATATATTGAGTAGTCTCTTAATTTTTCCAGAGTTGTATATCTCCCGATGGGCTTCTAATTCTGTTAACCTCCACAAACACTCAGCGTTCCTACAGCTTCTTTTTAACTGCAGTACATCTGCCATTTTCCAAGGGACAGTTTGATTATGACTTGATGTTTTAAGTTCGGGGGGCCACTTCATCTAATGCCTTTCATACTGCGCAATTAAAATTTAAGGCCAGATGAGCCACTTTACAGATGAGCCATTTTGTTTCCCACTTCAGTAACAATAAGTTCTGAAAATTGGGATAGAGCAAGTGAATACACCTTGCATTGTTTTTCTATGACCTTGTTGTATTTTCTAAGAAAACATCACAGAAGCACCCTTAAGTGGTCTGATGCTGCATAGTCTTCAGCTGTGTGCATAGTCACATTAATAGGCATACCTTTCAACATAGCATGATCTAAGAAGTGTCCATGGATGTGCGTTGGTTCAGTTACTTGCTGTATAAGCTTAAAACAACATAGAAATTAAAAAAAAAATCATTTGCCACTGGATTTAACTTATCATCCATAACATATAACAAAACTTTTTTAATGTATTATATATCTAGAAATAAATGTTACAATTCAAAATGCATGTAAAGAATTTTTATGACACAGAAGTATATAGAAACAGTATATACTAATACAATAGGTTTAGGCTAGATTCAACACAAATGACATCTGCCTTTTCAGAACAACTAGTAGGCAAATCAGTTAGGGAAAAAGACTATTTTAAAAAGTTCAATTAAGATAAATAAAAATAGGTTTAAAGGAACAACATCAACCCAAATTCAACAACCCAGATTCTCATATAGTTGCCTCTCTGTACCACCTTTATTAAATTTTCTGACAGGCAAGACAACAGGAGGAGAGTAAAGGGGATGTTTTATCAGGTGGTTGACTTGCCAAATGTCTTTGGTGGCACAGACTGCATGTGGTGCCAGCAAGACTCCTGTGGAAAATGATCAGGTGCGCAGAAACAGGAAACAGCACAGCAGCATTAATGTGCAGATAGTGTGTGACTCAGAACTTGTATAAGTAAGTACGCGACAAATAAAGAATCTTGAGATACTGAGTTGCCACTCAAACCAATATGGGATGCAATTTGTTCTGGATTTGCATGCATGTTGTTTCATATACATACTAGGGCAGGGGTGCACAACATCCATCCATTTTCTGAAACCGCTTGTCCTACTCAGGATCGCAGGGGGTCTGGAGCCTAACCCAGAGGCACCCAGGGTAGAGTGCCAACCCATTGCAAGGCACACTCACCAGTTACTCTCTCTCACACACACACACACACCCCTATGGCCAATTTGGTAACTCCAGTTAACCTCAGCATGGTTTCGAACTATTACGGGAAACTGGATTACCAGGGGGAAACCCCACGACGACAACATGGAAACTTCACACACATGGAACCTTGGCGGAGACTTGAACCCAGGTCCCAGAGGTGTGAGGCGACAGTGCATGCAACATGCGAAACAAAATTGAATTGGGACTGGGTGGTAAATGCCCCCTCCTTCACTCGGGGAAACTTTGTCGTCGGGGGCCACAGTGGGTGAGATTCCTCATTTCTTCAGATTGAGAGTGTTGAAAGTGGCACCCCAAGGCCCAGATGGACAGATCTGCGTGTCTGTTCCAAATTTCTGGGCCCAGCCCATTATTAATGTATTAATCATCATCCCGATGAGGGGGGCCTTGACTTCTCTGGGGTAGCTCGTCTGCATCTCTCTTGCCCTGTCCTGCTCTATATTTAATGGCAAACTGGTCAAATGAGCAGGTAAGCAGTGGTGTACAGCTGCATCCAACTTAGTGGATGTTAACACATTCAATTCAATGCAATTTATTTATATATATACTATATAAAATATGTGTAATATGTGTACCTAACGTATTTAATTAATGACCATCAGGAGATGGATATAATACATGTTAACACCAACTGAAGTCTTTTTTTGGATAAAAATCTATCAACACTATTTAAGCATCCGCGGAAAACCTAAGTACTTGTGCCATCTGTCGGTGGAAAACAGCACGACGATGCGGTTAATATGGGCCATCGACTCACTAGGTGCTCAACAGCTATTCCTGCGGGACTACTGGGTTGCCAAATGGATTTTAACTGGTGGCAGCTAGAGCTTTTCAGTTGGCTGTATTGGAGAAGAGTGTAAAATGTTTAATTGTACACGATGTTTCAGAAACGACGACAACAACGAGGCTTTCATTATTTTTTACTCATGAAAAGTCTTTTGTTGTGAAGGCGCGTTAATCTTAAATCGGCAGGTATAGTCTGGTAACCGGAATGGCCGGCGTCTCTGTAGACACACTGTTTTAACAATGCAAAGATAGGTTTTATTTTGTGCATTTTAATGAATTAGGACCATATTACACCGGGATGGATAAGAAGAAGTTTACTATTAATTTGGACGATTCTGCTTTCACCACAGACCGACCTCAGGTTGGTGAAAAATCAGGTTCAATCTGGTTTTGGATGGATTTTTGCCTTGGGCTTGGGGTTCTTCCGGCATGTTTTATGCATCGGTGCAGTCCGTTGACTCCGATCAAACCTCATGTGGTGTGTATCAACATGCAGGTGCACTTTGTGGTAAATCGGCTGCTTTTTACTTTGCACGACTGCCCAGCGCTTCCTAATCGTGGATAACCTGGCGGACCTGTTGCATAGGACAGAGCTGCGTTGTTGTCGTAGGTGACAGCGCAGATGGTCACCTTTGCGTTTATCTGTGCAGGTGAAGTCCCTGTTTAAGGCTTCGTCGCGGAGCGACGAGACCCCGGGTGAACCCACGGCCCGAGCCGCCCAGCCCCCGCTGTCCTACGCGGAGTTCATCATCCAGCGCAAAGGCCACGCCGCTACGTCCGGTGACGCGGGGGCACAAGGGATCGGAGAGCAGGGAGCATCTGCTAAGCAGGCGGCTCACAGCGAGACTGCGGATGCGGGCGTGGGGGTGCATCAGTCGGCAGCCGCTCCGGTAGAGGCGCAGGAGGAAGCTGCGAGGTCAGACGCCGCACTTAGCAGTGGGCCAAAACCAGCCGGTACCGGCAGCAGCATCATCGTGAGCCCTCGACAGGTATCAGGGCTGCCAGCTCTCACGCATCTGGCGTGACACTCATGCTTTCAGACTCTCACGCACGAAATCTTACGGCAAATCTGTATTATTCCATTATAAACCTAAAATTAGTTACATCTAATGCGTTGGGGTAGTTTGCAAACCCTACGGACTATTTACATGGTAATAAAACTTTAACATACATGTAAATCTGTGTGCAGACTTGTCTCGAATTGAAAATCTCACTCTAGCAAACTGATCAAATTTGACCACCCTGAGGTATGGACGAGTAAATTCCTGTTAAATGCATACAGCCACATATTGGTATGACAGATAAATATCCAGATGGATTCCCTCGTTAAAAGAGTACACCTTCATATATAAACACTGTCTGAAATGTGACACATGACCAAAGATCAATGGCCTTGTGTCTCCAGAGGGGAAACCCTATTCTGAAGTTTGTGAGGAGTGTGCCGTGGGAGTTTGGTGAAATCGTTCCTGATTACGTCCTGGGACCGACAACCTGTGCTCTTTTTCTCAGGTTGCACTTCTTTTTGTCTTTTTACACAGTTTAGGAAGGGAAAGTAGGAGGTGTTAGACACTGCATGTGCCATTTAGTACAGTGTGAACAGGGCAGCCTTACTGGTGGACGGTCTGGCTCATACAGCATTAAATAGCAGTGACATGTGTCTGGGTTGCCCTAGTCTGATCTTGTTCATTCTGTATTGTTGTTGGCCCACAGCCTGAGGTACCATAACCTGCATCCGAACTACATCCATGACAGACTGAAGAATCTGGGGCAGACCTTCACTCTCAGGGTGCTGCTGGTACAGGTGGATGTGGTGAGTCATGTGACATATTTTACGTGACCAGTTGTCTGCCTGATTTAAACAGTTTAATGGCAGTAATTGCTTAGTGTAGTAATGGACTGCACGGTGAAACATAGCTGTAGGTAAATCTGAATCCATTTGCATGAGTGAACAGTATAAGCAGGGGTCTTTTATAGATTAATTACTAACTGAAGTGCAGCAGTTTAATATGAAGGTATGTTAGGAGATGTCCCTGAACGTATAGTTTGAATGAGAGATGCCAGCATCACCATCTCATGATGATATTTGTGCCCATCTCAGAAAGACCCCCACCATGCCTTGAAAGAGCTGGCACGCATCTGCATCATGGCAGACTGCACCCTCATATTGGCCTGGAGGTGAGGACAAAGGAGTGCAAAGGTCAGGGTGGGCATTGAAGGGTCAGCGATCCTTCACAGTGCGGAATCCGCGATCCTTCACAGTGCGGAATCCACGTCCTTCACAGTGATAAAATTACTGTGATTTGTCTTCGCAGTCCCGAGGAAGCCGGACGGTACCTAGAGACATACAAAGCCTATGAGAAAAAGCCAGCAGACCTTCTGAAGGAGCAGGTGGAGAAGGACTTCCTGTCCAAGGTGACGTCTTCATATAGCACATGCTAACAGGATGCAGACGTGGGGATGAAGTGTCTGTCCTTCCACGGTGCCAGAGCCTGCCAAAACCAGATGTTTGTGAGGCCCTGATACCTTTACCTGTGTTAAATGGTGCCCACTAGTGGCTGTATGCATGTTTTATCCATTTGTGTAAAAGTCGCCTCTTCTTACAGGTCACAGACTGTCTGACAACAGTCAAATCCATCAACAGGACTGATGCCATAACCTTGCTCTCTACGTTTTCCGTAAGATGTTTGTTTTGTAATATTATACTTGTGTTAATGGACATGAGTATTATACCCAGATGAGTATAAGGGAGACAGTTTAATACCCAGATTCTCTGTTCAGCTCTTGTTCCAGTGAATGTAGTGTTTAGTCGCTGCAAGGTGACTAACTTTTCTGGAGATGATGAGCTTGATTTTTAGTTTTGTTATCCTTGTAGTCTCTGGAGGGAGTAATGAATGCCTCAAAAGAAGACCTTGCACTCTGCCCTGGCCTGGGACCTCAGAAGGTGAGACGGGGATATCTAGGGGAAAACCAGTTTGTACTGAGGGGTGTTCTATGAAGCAGGATTTTTTGCTTAGCCAGATAACTTGTTGGATTTAAGGTAGTCTGAGCTAAATGTAATTGAAGATAAAGTCCATTTAGCCCAGACTACCTTAAATCCAACAACTTATCTGGCTAAGCAAATCCTGTTTTGTGGATCATCCCCCTGGTCTAAGGTCTCATGCAGCAAACAGTGTATTTCAGGTTATCTCTGTAGATTAAATGTCATGGATGTGTATACAGACGCTCCTCTACTTACGAATGTTCAACTTACGAACTTTCAGACGTTCGAACGAAGAGGACTGTAAGTCCAAATTGTGTTCACTGGGCTCCCATTTCCTGTCCGCAATATCAAAGTTCTTTGTACTTGCGTATACCCTTAACATGATGTTGAATGACGACTTACGAACATTTCAAGTTGCGAACAGCTGTTCGGAATGTATCTTGTTCGTAAGTAGAGGAGCGTCTGTATTCTTTTCCTTATACAGCAGTTATACTGCTTTTGGTGCCTGCATGTTGCAGTATTTTCTTTAGCTTTGCTGTCTGTGATGGTAACCTGTGCATCTTGGTATGTGTGTCTATGACATTTTTGTGTGTTACAGGCTCGCCGTCTCTATGACGTCCTACACCAACCTTTCCTCAAGAGCAAGAGAAAAGCTGAAGCATAGTACCAGCCAGACCCCTTCTACCTGACACCTGCCCTGGGGACAGAACGCTGAGCAAAATGTTCTTCACATGCTAGGTTTGGTATGGACAGACTATGACTAAGCATGGACTCTATCTCAGGAAAGGAACTTCTTAAATCAGCATTACATGACCAAAATATTTATTTCAATAAAGCCTTCTTAGTTTAAGCAGATTTGTTGTCCATTAGAAGGATTCCTGGCAGAAACACTTTTCCTCAGTACTGTGAAATTTAGACCCATGTCTTCTGAGGTAGCAGCAGACAGCAGCTGTTTTGATCATCAGCATAACATCAAATCAAACAAAAGACTGAGGATAAAAATGGCAAATTTAATATAAATTTCTCTATATGAAACAAATTAGAACAGCTACGATGTGATGCTGAAGGCTTGTGAATGAACCATTTACTTCCCCCCCAGCAATGGTCAGCAAAGAGGTCCTGTTTACACTGTCCCAGTTACCTGGTCTTTTAATACAACCACCAAATTTAAACAGAGTACCCTTGACTGTAAAACGCAGTATTTACTTTCTGATATTCTAAACACTAATATTTTCTTGATATTTGATTGGCTGGTTGGGTCTGTTACAGTTTGCTTCGACTCTGGTCAGTTGAATAGATCCTTCTGTCCTGCATCAGGAGCACTTAGGGAAGGCAGAACAGATCAGGGCAGGGGCCTGATCTGAAGATCTGAGACAGCACGCTTATCTCCCATGGCTGCCGTCTCTCCATACACATTATCGCAAGAGGATTTAATAGAGTAAAATGAATCGAATTCACCATCTGACTTCAATCTCATGGTAGGCCCATTTGTGAAGCTCCTGTGTCCCAAAACGGTCCCTTCAAATTCACCTGGCTAACAGCAGGGAAACATCCACATTGTCCAAAAATGGACGGAACCAGCGCCATGTGGCTCTCAGTCATAGTGCAAATTTTTTAAGTTGAAACGTTTTCGGTCTGTGAAACCAGTCATCTGTGTAGATGGGGGACAGCAAATGGAAAAAGTTAATTTTCCAGTTTTTTTTTTTTAAAAGACAGTAATTCAATTACTAAAGTCAATGTACCACACAATGAGCTGGAATACCCAGAAGCAGCTCACCTGATTAGGCTCTTTTGTGAAGTATCTCTTCTCTATTACCTGTAAATGAGGTATACAAACTCAATGATGTTGCATGTATAACATACAGTTATCCCATTATGTTTTTACATTCATCCATGGTTTGTTACAATTCAAACTGGTTTTCTGAACTCCTCTAGTGCTGATAACAAGACAGCTAACCATTCTGCTGGCAAACCGGCTGCTAACCCTCTCGTTACCTTGTCAAAGAACCTGCTTAACTTGACCGCGTTGGATGAGCCTGCTGCCAGATACCGCGGATTAGTGCAGTCCTAGAAAGACATGGGGAGTTAATGGTGTGGTTTAAGTAAAATTGATGCAATTAACTATGTGGGTATCTACTAATAAAACAGCAAAATTCATACCAGGTTTATTTCCTCAGCATTAAAGTCTTCTGACAGGAAGGCCGTCCTCGTCAAGACATCATTGCGTTTGTTTTCAGGAATTTGGTCATATTTGGTCCCTATCATAAGCAAAGGCACTGGGTTCTCGGCAAACTTCTCTCTATCGTAATCTCTGCAGCAAGAGAGACCAGCAGAGTGATTACCAGAGAAGAAAGGAAATTTCTGTTACAAACGTTAAATAATGGAACAGATAAAACCTACCACGTACCCATTTGTGACTATGACTCCAGTTGGAGATGAGTCCTTATTCAGAGCTTCCAGCGACCACCGGTATAAATTTTGCGAGGACTTCTTATTGGTCAGATCATGCACTAAAATGATACCTGTGATGACAGATAAACACGTTTATGCTGTGTATTGAGTTTTAAGGTTCTCTACTGCAACGTTTAGAGACCCATGTTCTTTTTACCGTTTACAGAGCTGTAGAAAACAGCTCTAGTGCTTTTCACGCTGCTAGCGCTGCCCACCGATCCACCAACATCCCATAATTCAATGTAGAAGGTTTTCTCCTCCGGCGTCCCTTCTTTGTAATCATGGACCTGTGACGGTTGAGATGCTCTAGATTTACTACGAATAGTTAACTTTTTCCATTAAAATATCGGAGTGGGGGTTCATTAAAGCAGCCTCTTACACGCACGTCCACGGAACAGCCCACCGTCCACGAAGGATTTCCCAGCACCTGATTTTGACACAGTAAATGAACCAGCGACGACTTCCCGACACCTGCAAAGCCCGATTATCGATCAGAGCGGATACGTGGACATTACGAAACAGTAAAAATATGCCTGTTCATTTTTCAATGATACACACTCATTACCAGTGAAAACTCCGCAGACATGTAAACTCACTGATGTCATGAAACATACAGATGAGCAACAAATAATGTTGAGAACTGCTGCACAAATTAATATTTATATCAGTTTTTTCGTTCATACTGTGTTGTACTAGATTGTATTGAAATTTCTAAATTAAGTACTTAAAAGGCTTCTGTTTACACCCTTGTTATAAAATACACTCACCCGAATCTCCCAAAACAAGCACCTTGATCCTGTCAAGCGACGCCATGTTTGCACACGCCTTCTGACACGAACCCGGAAGTGAATCCGCATCCCACCCATATTTCCGTTCTTCCACCCGTCTTTCAGCCCCGAATATTTACTACTTCATGCTCACTCGCCCTTGAAGTTGTGAGTCATTCTAGTGCTTTGCCTTTCAGAATTCAACAGCAGCAAGCTACGCCAACACTGCCCTAACCGTAAAAATGATTAGAAAGATGGCAAAAAGGCCAAATACACAGGATCTTTATCCCATCCGTCACCCTGGCGATCTGATGTGCCTTCTCATTGGATAGTCGAAATGTCAATCTACTGGGACTGGCCTGTGATTGGCGTTTCCCAGGTGATGAATTACCGGAACTCTCAGGTGACGTTTCCTGTGGTTTGCGGGCCCTGCTGAGGCTTTGGGGAAGCGTGGGCACCGGAATGACTGTCACGGCGTGAGCTGCCGAGGAAGCAGGCGAGTACGCGTTTTTGCCCTCTCGAGTGACCCTTGTAACTTTTTAGAGATAAATCCGATGTTTCCAGAAATCACTTGCACACCCTCTCCGTGTCCTATAAATCCGCCGCTGCTGTGTTTGTAAACTCTGTTTACCATCCGCACTGTTTAGTTTGTGTACTGATCTGCGTGGTGATGGTGGAGTATCGAGGTACCACAACCGTGGCATCAATCACTGGCAGTTAACCCGCTTTCTGCAACATAACATGATATTATTCTGCACGTAAGAATGTTGACGTGCTCGGCCTTTACGCTCGTGTAGTGTGACTATATGTGTGGGTGAGGAAGAACCAACGCCAGTTTACAGAACTGCACCGCTTGTCCGTACATATCTTTTGAAACTTCATCGTGCCCGTTTCCAGCAGTTTACTTTGTTCTAAAACCCAAGGCATGTGTGCCTAACCTGGCAGGACTGTATGGAAAGTGCATTTTGGCACCACAGACATGTGATGACTTAGATTTAACCCCGTACTAGAGGTGTGTGTGTATACCAGAGTGACAGAGTGTTGTGTCCCTCATGCAGATCTCCTAGAAGAACGTAGTAAAGTGTCTGTTCCTCTGACCCCCCGCCTGGCTGCGGTGGTGCTCAGGCCTCAGCATGACGGAGCCGGAGCTGCTTACCGAGGTGCCGGCAGCGCTGAAGAGGCTCGCTAAGCAGGTGGTGCGTGGCTTCTATGGGGTGGAGCACGCCCTGGCCCTGGACATCCTGATCCGTAACCCATGTGTACGGGAAGAGGACATGCTCGAGCTGCTGAAGTTCGACCGGAAGCAGCTGCGCTCGGTGCTCAACACGCTCAAGGGCGACAAGTTCGTCAAGTGCCGCATGCGGGTGGAGACGGCCGCCGACGGTAAGGCCACCCGCCATAACTACTACTACATCAACTACCGGGCGCTGGTCAACGTGGTCAAGTACAAGCTGGACCACATGCGGCGGCGTATTGAGACTGATGAGCGCGACTCCACCAACCGTGCCTCCTTCCGCTGCCCCTGCTGCTTCAGCACCTTCACTGACCTAGAAGCCAACCAGCTTTTCGACCCCATGACAGGTGAGGGGCATGTCCCTGGCTGGCTCTCTGCTGAGCTCCCAGTCGGGCTCCATCTACCTGTGATTCTGGTGGCAGCTGGAACCAGCTATGAGTTTACAGGCCACTCTCACTTTATGGTCATTTCCTGTCATGTCTCCTGTTAAGTTTGTAAAACTGGCCTTAATGACTGAGGATGGTACTTCACTGCTGACTTGTCTCTGATAGGCTGCATTGTGGTCTGTACACACTTTTAGTTCATAGCCCAGGATGGATCTTCTGGATTGGCCAGGGGGCTTCAGCCAATGAGCTTTTAATGATCCCACAGTAGGACTGAGCTCCATTATTTACTGAATCGGGAGCACAATAACGCTGTTTACTTGTGTGGGTAGATGAAATGCTTGTGTAGCCATTGGTGGTGAGAGCAGAGTGTCACCTAAAGCCTGGTTCATTCTTCAGTTTTCCGCCTGCGCTTGCTTTCACGCTACGTTTTGCTGCGGATGCTGATGGTGAGATAGTGAACTTCATTGCTGTAATACCAGTGCTAGACACCAGGTGGAAGCAGAATGTTGAATCGTATGCCACATTGCAACATGTGCTACTTAGCAAAAGGATAAAATACGTTGAGAAGTGAAGGCTCTTATTTTTTTCTGTGGATGAGACTTAAAAGGCATAAATGAAAACATGATAAAAAAAGAAATGTTTACTCGATATTAGATGTGGCTTAATTTGTTCTTGACATTTATCTTTAAGCAAATTAGATTTTTCTTAGATAAGCTTTTGTGTAAATTTGCAGGGTCATGATGCCCCTGATCCAGATGATGTGCAGAATGCGTTTCAGGTCACAGTGACTGAGTCAGGATAGTCAGACCACGGCCGGCTTAATTACTGACTTCATAATGAAATGGTGGGCCGGTGAGTTTGTGCTCTGTGCGGGATAACACTGCCGGAGGAGCTGCGGCTGTTGGGCTCATGCCAGCTCCATTTAGACCCCCGTGTCTGCAGAACTTTGGTGGGCACTGCTAGGCTTGAGGGGTATTATGGTAATACAGTATACCATGGTTTTAGACTATTCTGTGTCATTTTGAAGGCTAATTTGTGGTTCGGTGAAATATATCTTGCGCCCCTTTGGTCACCGGGAACGGCTGGCATCCAAGGCACAAGGCTTTGGGTTAATTTGTCACTCAAGTAGTTGATTGAAGACCTTTGCATTGACCGGCCTGTCCTGCTCCATGTGTGTGAGGAGTCTCTAAAGCTACATAGCTGTTTTTTGCTGGGTCCCATGGGGGGCGGTATATGGCTCAGTGGGTTAGGATGCTGCCTGTGATCAGAAGGTTGCTGGTTCGAAGCCCAGGGTTGGCAGAGTGATGTCACCATTGGGCCCTTGAGCTGGCCCTTAGCTCCTGGGCCTGGCTGACCCCGCTTTCACAAATCAATACATCTTGCGTTGAGTAAAAGCCTCTGCTAAATAAATGCACAGGTTTAATGTCTAAACATCCTGCTCAGATCTCTTTCAGATCTTTTGAGAGGGCAGTGGAGATGAGATGAAACTCAGTATCGGGTAATTCAGGGATACCATTCTGGCTGATTAGAAATTGTTCCTTGCTTATGTGTGTGTGTGCTTACACTGTTGGATCAGATGTTATCTAAGATGGATGCATTTATATTGTTTACTGTGAGTTTCTGATAGGAGCAGGGGTGGTCTAATTGGCCTATTAGGCACCTGATTTTACCTGGGTTTTCATTTCTTTGGTCTGTCCTTACTCTGGCACTTTCAAAGGCCTCTCTGGAGTCAGAGTGCTGTGTTTAAACTTTACCGTGTTTGTAGCCCATATATCCTTAATCCTTTCCTCTGTGTGTTCAAAGGGCAGCGTGATTTGCTCTTTGACGGGGAGATGGATGGCTTTATTTAAAATAAAAGTTCTTTTGAAGCTCCATGAAGGAAAACAATTAGCCTGTGGCGTTGGGTGAAATGGAGGATTGTTTATGCATTGTGATTCATCGTGATGAGTTGAAGGGCTTCCGGCGAAGTGTTCTTACATCAAAACACACTTTAAGTTCTTTGAAAAGGTGGCTTTGATTGGGGTCTGGTGCAGTGGCCGATCTGGTACGGCTACCAGGCCTGTGGCCTCTGTGATTCCCCAAGTGCTGACCATTTCTCCTTCTGACCCCTCCCCCCCCCCCCCCAGGCACGTTCCGCTGTACCTTCTGCCAGACTGAGGTGGAGGAGGATGAGTCGGCTGTGCCGAAGAAAGACGCGCGCACGCTGGTGGCGCGCTTCAATGAGCAGATCGAGCCCATTTACGCGCTGCTGCGGGAGACAGAGGATGTCAACCTGTCCCACGAGCTGCTGGAGCCTGAGCCCAGCGATATTCCTGAGCTGAGGTCCGTTGCCGACTTTGGCGCCCCCTACTGACCTCTCCCATGCATTGACTTTACACAGCACGGATCTTTACTATTTTTCTTTGTCTCTTTACAGCCGTGGGCGGGCAGCACAGGCGTCAGCCGCCGGGGCTGGGGCCAACCGGCCCAGTGGGCCTCACCGGGAGGCCTGGTCCTCCAAGGGTTCTGCTTATGCGGACCTGTACACGCAGAACGTGGTGATCAGCATGGACGAGCGCGAGGAACAGCAGCGTCCGGCGGCCGACGCCAAAGCACGGCCCGTGTGGCTGACAGAGAGCACCGTGCAGGGGGCCTACAGCGAGCCTGACATCCTCCAGACCCGTAAGGCCCTCCCCCTCTCTGCTCAGCTCGCGTGCCACCTGATGCCGCGGCTGACTCTCTCGCTCTGCTGTCATTTCAGAAGCCGAGGACGTGGCCGGGCTTCAGGCGGGCCGCACTGTGGGTCGGGAGCCACAGCTGGACGAGAATGAGGTGATGCGAGCCCTGCTGATCCACGAGAAGCGTGCTGTGTCAGGGGCGGCACCGGTGGGCGGGGCCTTGGGCGGCCCACGGGCCCCGACCAACGCGAGCGACTCGGAGAGTGACACCAGCGAGTCGGATGAAGAGTCTCCCCCACGCCCTGCACCTCCCATCACCGCACGGGGTACGGCTGAGGAAGACGAGGAGGATGATGACGAGGACTTTGAGGAGGTGGGGGAGGAGGAGCCCATGGTGTTGGTGGGCGGGAGGCCGTTCTCCTACCGTGAAGTCAGCCAGCGGCCTGAGCTGGTGGAGCAGATGACTGCGCAGGAGAAGGAAGCTTACATAGAAATGGGCCAGAACATCTTCCAAGACATGTTCTTCTAAGCTGCTGGTTGTTCTCCTGGCCACGTTGGGTCCCCCGCCCCCATCCACTTCCACTGTGAAAGCCGCGTATGTGTTTGCTGGCAAGCGTCTCCCAACTTAATGAATAAGGTCTTAGTCATGAGCCAATGAAAGACACTTGTGTTCTCCTAAGCAGACAGGCTCTCCTTAAGGCGGATGACAGAGGTGCCAAATTGACCAATAACATGCTCTGTCCTTTCTTGACAGACTTTGCATCCTCAGAGCTGGGCAGTCTGCACCAACCTGCCAGTCTCCATCTCTTAATGGCTGCTTTGGTCTAGATGGTTCATCTGGATTTATTAGTTTATTGCCATTTTCCCGCTGGATGAGCTCGAGTTCCTTCCAAACCAGGACTTGCAATGCTATTAACACAGTCTTCTTGTGGCAACAGGTCCCCTTTCCATGTGCATAAGCTGCTTTCCTGTTCCTCTTCTGCTGTCCCGTTTTGCTTCCATTTTTCTGTATCCCCGGACCTGCAGCTCTAGTAATTCCTGTTGGTTCTGCGCTGTCAGTCGAGCCCCAAGATGGCAGGAGCGGCACATGACCAGCATTGGCTGTGGGTTGACACCTTCCAGTCCGAAGACCTTTTTCCTCACATTTACAGAGAAATGGATCTTTCTCTCCGTGTCCTTCCCTTTGTTGAGTAGTTTATATTTGATTTAGTTTTTATAATTGTTCACTTGTTTTAATTTGTTTTGAGTTGGGTGGACCTTGGTTGAGTGAAGGAAATCTTGCGAGGAATAAAGAGTTTTGTAAAAACTTTAAAGTGTTTCTTTTCTTAAGTCTGAAAGTTTTTGTGTCTGCGAGGGGTCAGTTCGGGTCTGCAGGGATGCTGTCTGAGTCTTAATGAATCCTGCACATGTCAGGTAATCACCTCGCTTTTGTTTACTGATGGAGGAATCCACGCAAGAACTGCTCAGCTTGACTAGATCTTTCTGGTTTTTGACAGTTAGCGGGAGCCATTTTTCTGCAGCCTCGACCGTTTTCGATCTCCATGCATTGACTGACAGGATGTGAAGGCGGTTTGCTGGAGGCGGGACCCTTGGGGGTATAATTGGCACGTGGGCTCGTTCCGCGGGGCCGTGATTGATTTGAGATGGGCGTTGGGGGGGGGCACCTCGGTGCCCCCTCCGCAGCCACGACCCCCGCCTTACTGACGGGCGCTAGTGCACGGCGTGGGGTCTGAGTGGGCCGGGAAGCAGAAGAAGGAATAATTTAACAGGAGAGGCATTAAAAAGCGGCCCCCGGGGTGAGGCACGGATGCTGGGGGGGGTCTGGACTGTGGGTCCCTGGATCTGGCCTAATTAGCCTGGCCCAGGGGGGCCTTGGACACCCACAGCAACAGTTTATCATGTAAGCTTTCCATTTGTGTGGTCTGCTGTGGTCTAAAGCCAGTGGTCTCTCTCTATTAGCTGCTCTGAGATCTACCACATGTGCTGATCTTCAGCCAGCCTTTGAAACTGGGTTTAAGCATAAAGCTAAAGCTTCTGCGATGTTACTGCTTGCGTGAGGAAAAATGACTTGCGGTTTGTGCTCATTGAGGCTGCAGATCCTGGCATTAGCATCTAGCCTAACGCTTCTTAGGGCCTGCGTCCGCCCAAGTTGATACCGTAGTCATAGCTTAGCAGTGGTGCTAACATTCACAACCCACTGCATGTAGTTGGGAAGTTGACATGGGGAAACAAACCGAGGTGCTGAGGCTCATTGGACTGCGGTTGTCCGTCAGGCGATGATGTTCTCTGATTGGCTGGATCTGGGCATTCCTGGGCGGAGCCGTATTGTGGTTCATGGGGTCCAGCTTTTTCAGAAAGGATGACCTCGAGCACAGCACGGAGCGGTGGTTATGTTGTCTGGCTTCACCTCCTGGAGCCGTGCAGCATCAGTTGTTAGGTGCTTGTCGCTTTCACCTCTCCCTCTGTCTACCTCTCCTTCTGTTCTTAGCCTCTGGGCATCCAGCTGGGTTAATGACTTTCAATCAGGCGTTGGATTTCAAAGCGTGACCTTCAAAGCCCCTCCCCTTCGGTGGTGCTCGGGGGGGCGGGGAAGCCTGTGGCAGGGCCATGTTGGTTGACTTATCAGCCAATGACGTGTCAGGCGACTGTGTTATTTCTGGAGTGGAACGCACACTTGTCCGCTTAGGCCTTGCACATCTACCTGCTGCGTGATTTCACCAAGGACGTGTCAGGAAAAAGGGCTTATTTTTTATTTTACTGGCTCTGTATGAGTGAAATCCGATTAGATGTGGACAGCAATCATTTCTACTCACGCACCGGCAAAGAATGACACTCTTATTCCTGCTTTCTGCGTGATCTGCACCACTGATCATCCTTTTGAAGGCGCTGGATTTTTGTGAGTGTTTGAGATACAGGCTTCTTTTCTCCTGTCTAAGCGCCATCCTGCACATGGGTGCACTGTCTCTAAACGTCATCGCCTTCTCCGTGACCGCATCACAGCTGTAGTGAGTGTAACACTTTAGAGAGCTGTAGGACCTGAATGAATAAAATGGTGACTATATCTGGGTCTCCAGTTAAATAAAGAGACACACACAACACGGAGACAGAAGGTAGAGGGCAAGTAACAGGTTAGATGGCTCAGTGCCCTGTGGATGGCAAAGTCATAAAAAAATCTGCCTTCACCTGTATCTCCATGCTGTACAGCTCAGTAGCTGCCCTAGTAATTCAATTTGGACTTGTGAACGTTGGGTTTTGAACACTCTTTGAACTGCATATCTCCTCAGCATTCCTCTCTCCATGACTCCCTCCGTTCTGCTTATCACCAGTCTTTTGAGAAGGGAATGGAGAAAAACAGAGAAGTTGCTCAGTTTAAAAAAAATTCTTTTCTGTTTACTTTTGTCTCTTTTCTCATCTCCGTTCTCTTTTTTTTATTTTACTGAACGTGCTGAATGCGTTCTCTTTTTTATGCGTTTTGCCTGCTGGGAACTTGGAGCCACACTTTTATGTTTGGTCTACACAATTGTTCTCTTTTGGCTTAAAATCTTCGTGTCCTCATCAGCATAAGTTATGTCCCAAAGGCGAGGCTTGATTGAAATTCACAAGATGAAGAATGAGTTCTGTTTTCTTTTCCTCAGGCTGAGATTTTTCCAGAAAGTGAGTCTTTTGTTTGCCCAGAAAGATATGCTATAAAAAGGTGTTTGTGTCCACAAAGTACTGATAGTGAGGACTATCAGCAAGTCACCTCTGCTTCTAGACAGACGAGACCACAGTGATCCACCTGGACAGCATACTCCAGTGACATTCGAGGCTGATTTTTATCACCTCCGGGAGTTTTTGTAATAGTTCCCGTGGATCTTTCCGTTTTGTCTTCCGAAAATCGATGTTATCTGTCCATCGGCTACCGTGCGCCAGAGAATCTCCCATCATGCTGCAGTGCTGGCTGGGCTTCCTGCCGGCTTTGCCTGGCTGAATACATCTCCGACGGCTTTCTTGTTTTCTGGCAGGCTGATTTATCACGCCGCTTGTGTGGCTTCATGAGGGGCTGATTTATGAACTCCAGCGACACTCGGGCCCGTGCTGTGGGGGCCGCGGGTTAGCACCGTGGTTAGCACCATGGGGTCCACGATGGCCTCGCTAACGGGAAGTAACACACTCGCATCGTAGAGGCGAGGCAGAAGGCGTTCCGCTGCTGCCCTCAGGTAGCCATTTATGCTCTCCTGGGAATGGTGCCTCATTCTAATTCAGGGCTCTCCCGGAAGTGGTGGCCGGTTCAAGTAACAATTTCCTGGTGCCACATGTGACAACATGTATTACACACATGTATTCTATAAACAGGCCTGCACAAGATGAACTGGTCTTTGTGTTGTCAGAAGAATGATACCTTCATTTTTTTCAACTGAAGTGCCCAGCTGCATTTGGCATTTATAAATAAACAGGAGAAATCCATCAGGAAAGCAGCAGAAGTACTCCTATATTAAGCAGCTCTGTTCCTGAAACAAATCAACAATTTGGCTTTTATTGGTGAGAGGCGCCCTGCTTGGTGTGCAGGCGACCCCTTCAGCTCTGGGTTTAATTCTGCCCCTGGCCCCTGTTAGTGTGATTTGTCTCTCTGGGGACACACTTCCCCTTGCACATAAATAAAGCCTGGAGTCAACAGAGCAGTACACTGAACCCAGCCTCCAGGATGCAGCATTCTCCAATGCGCAGGCACCTGTCAGCCACACAGATTCTGAATCACGTCCTTCACCGTGCTAGGAGGATGTTCTACCGAGCTGCTCATAAATCGATAAATATTTTCCTTCTGCTCTACTGCATCCAATCGTGTCCTACAATTTTATGATGTGCTCACGGGGTGCTGCTGCCTTCACCTGCTTTTGGTCTGGATAGCACATCTAGATCTGTTCTTCTCTCATCTCCTCCAACCTTTTGTTGTGTCATGCCTTGTTGCCAGGCAACCGCGCAAACGACATCACCTGTTAACTCGAGGAGCTGAACAACACACACAGCTACGGAGACTCAAGAAAGGCAGATAGACTGAACACAGAAGTGGGATCACGGAAGAAATGTTCTGCAAGAAATGTTCTTGCAGAAGAACACTTACGGAGACTGGGTAGCACTGTCTGTTGCCAATCTCATGGAGTTCTGTGGTTCTCTATTTGTATGACTATGGCTGTGACCTTGTGGTCAGTACCTTAACAAGCAGGGTGAGACAATTAGCTCCCATCCCACTGCAGCACACCTCTGGGATTTTAACTGTCCACACAAATCATGGCTAATGGGCTGACTGCAGTTCAAAGGCCTGCTTTAAATGATATGAATCCATTTCTTTGGGCTCGCCCTGAAACATGTTTTATAGGCTATTATTTAGATTCCAAGCACCCATTTATTCTGCTAATAATAAGGTTCCATCTAAAACACAAGATGTTTATGTGGAAAGTATATTGCTCATGTTTGTTGCGAGATGCGTAACCAGTACTTTCTACTTGTAACTCAGTAGTGTAATTCTACGCGGGCAGCCGGCACTTAGCCTTCGCGGGAACAGAAAGTTTTCTCTGTCAGTCACAACGAATCAGTCTGCATTTGCGGGGCCTGGGCCATTAAAGAAATAAAATCAGTAGCAATTAGCCAAAGTGGGAGGTATTCATTATCATGTACTTTCAGCCAGGAGAATTGGCTTTATATGACAGGCTTGCTTTTTCCAACCCATTTATATGTAAATAAGATTGATTTCCAGCTAAGGACCCCACAGCCACCCCCAGCACCCCCCTTCCCATGGGCACGGCCACTGCTTTTAGACAAGAGAGACGGGGGGCTGGGGGGGACTGTTTGTTTTCCTCTTATTAGTAAGTGATCCTGGTGAAATTTTTTTCACAGTTCATAGCACTGAGGCCCCTGCGTTGGCTAAAGGGAAAACTGATATTCCCGGATTTTTCAACTGAATTACGCCAAAACCTCCACAGCACAGCACTGTCTTTGCCCAAAGTCACACTAGATATACATATTCTCTTTCTACTTTTTGACTTTTTTTCTCTAGTCTTTTTTTTTTTTGAGTGTGCATAATGTTCCTCATTTATTGGACGGTCCTGTCATCAGAGGGTGTTAGCGATGGGGACTGTGTTAGGCCTTAATGAGGGGGGCCATGCCGAGAGGCATAACAAAGGGCTACATTGGAGTCTGGGGGGGTGGGGGTATCCACGTGGGATGCATCTCGGGAAATGATGAAGCTACGGAGAGCGGCATGCTGGTATTTTTGGTCCCTTGGGCTGGGTGCTCAAGTGTCTGGCAGCCTGGTGACTCGTGTTGCAGAAAGGAAATTCAGCACATACAGAGTGACGAAGCAATGTGCAGCTTGTCTGTCATATATCGTCTGTCACTGTGGCAGAAAAATGTATCTGCTGACTCTTCCGAACTCTTAAAGCACTCTTCCCAGATTTGGTACAAATGTTTACTAATTTCATAATCTCATTTTTATGCCACTGC
The DNA here is from genome assembly GCA_026777985.1 of Mormyrops attenuatus. Lineage (NCBI taxonomy): Eukaryota > Metazoa > Chordata > Actinopteri > Osteoglossiformes > Mormyridae > Mormyrops > Mormyrops attenuatus. The sequence continues at coordinate 43,476,238 of JAODKC010000001.1, read as the reverse complement.
ATAGAAAATCCTGTTACGAACAACGATAAAACCCTTTACTCAGCCTGTGGGATTTTTCAAAATTCTACTTAGTGGTGTTAAAATGTATGAAAGAGATATTTTATTGATGATATTTTTATTAATAAATATTCACACATAAGTTATTGAGCTGTTGCCCATTAACCTTTGATCGTGTTTGAAATGTATATATTCTACTGGTGATTCTTTCAAGCCACAATCCGCACGTCGGTCCAGTTATATTCCCTCAAATCAGACTGTGCCTGTCACCCTAGGAATAAACCCTAAGGATATTCATACTTTTAATAGCTGATTCCTTTGCAAAAGGGCTGCCCTTTTCAGGTTGTACAAGACTATAGGAGCGCTGTGACATGCGATAACTGCTCCAAGCTCTGCCTCTCATTCCGTTCAGAAACGGCCTAATTTTTATGAAGACTCAATGCTGATGGACTCACGTACTCTTTGAAGTATGCCCTCTCTTACGTATTTTTACACTCTCTTGGTCCCTTCATTAGATGCTAGTTCTCTATACACTGTGTATATTATAGAATGATTCCGTTCTTCAGCAGAAGATGATGAAAATGTCAGACATGGGGATGGGCACAGTCTGTCTCCTTTTCATAAACAGGCACCTGACAGTGTATGTTGTGCATTGGTCACACGTGCTCCTGTTATTTAACCTTTTAATTACTGTCAGCCTCCCATTTCCTACAGACATTACCCTGCGCTGGGGGCAGGTCAGATGCAACAGAATGTCCTTTTGGGATGCTCCTTCATAAACCGTTAAAAGCATTCGTGGACACGCATGCATTTTTGACCAACTATTTCCCTTTGTTTTCTTTCATCCCTGCCTGATACAGCAATAATCTTCGGTCAGTTTCTGATTGATCTTCCAATACTTCTAATTTGCGATGATAGATGCTGCGCAGCTCAGTGTTAAACCCAGCAAGCCGACAGGGAACTCGTCCCACCATTAAGCCCGCATTTGCAACAGGTCCGTAGTACCTGTGTGTCAATGTGTTGCGCAAGTTAAAGAAATAAATTTTGGTAAAGGTGTAGCTGTGGAGAGTAGCATTCTTCCTCCTCCATTTTTAGTCGGTAGACGGACAACGCTTCAGCTGGCAAAGGGCGGGGAGATGGGGGAGGACCGGGAGGCGGGGCGCAAGCGGCAGGTTTCAGCACCGTGAACAGCGTCTGCAGTTCACTGCAGGACGGCGGCGCGACGAGCGGAGCGGAGCGGCACCTTCCGCTGCGATCGCCGCTTTCCTTCATCATCTGCCCTGTCTTTATTATTTAAAAACAAGTGTTCCGAGCTGACTGCTATGTGCTATGTGCACCGACCCACTCCCCCCTCGCTGAAACATCCACTTTGATTTGGTGGGCATTTATAACCTTTTTTCTTGCTGATTAATTTATTAGGATTGTTTGTAGTTTATTGTGATTTTTAATTTTTTCTGCAAATTAATTGAAATAAAAAATTGTTATCATTTATATTTCCCGTTTTACATTTAAATAGCACACATGCAGTTCTTCCTGTGCACAATATTATTTTTGCTTTGTTTTGTACTCTTACATGATTGAAATTGTGCTGAGGAATCCATCACCAGACCAACTTTTTCTTTGACTTTCTGTCACACATATAAAAGAAACCAGAATCGTCTGGGAGCTTCAACAGAGCTGTACACTTTTTTGATCAATGCCATTTTATCTGAACAGAGACTGAATTAAGCATCGCAGCATGAAGAAGTTTCGGAGGGTTTTGGACGGCCTGACGACCTCCTCTTCGGCCGGCGTCGGCGGCGGGGCTGCGACCCCTCCGGCCCCGGGGACGGTGCCCAGAGAGCTGGAAGTACGGGAGACCTTAGTATCCGACAACTTTCAGGTCTGTAAGGTGAGTATCTCCGCCATCCATGAGTCTTTACTGGTTCTGGTTTTAGACACCTGTTATTTCCCATCACACTTCCACCCTAAAGGCGCTATATAAATGTTGCGAATGTGACGGACAAACTGTGCGGTACAGGGTCAGTGACACGTTAGGTCAGTATTTCACCTCCACTGTCACCACCTGACCAGCGGCGGCAATTCTTCTAACGGTAGGGCTCACACATCAAATCCGGGCTATATTTATTTCACAATATTTTCACTTCTCGTCTTTTTTTTTTGGAAGGGTTCTATCTTTGTTTTTTACTCAAATCACATCAACTGCAGCGATTCCTCACCTGATTGGATCATGTAAAAAACAAATGACAGTTTTTATATTTGCACGTTTACTGTGCCTGACACGTAACGAAATAATGTTGTATTTGTGCTTATTTAAAACGAATCTTTCCGGTTCCAGCAGTCAGACCCTCCGTTTGGTAGCTCTCTGCTTCTTACGCAGCCTCGCAGGGGTTCAGTTCATAGACCTTTAATCCATGGAAGTGCTCGTTGTAAGGTAACAGCAGAGTGCATTATTGTATAAACTCCCGCAGATGTAGTTAGATTTCCCAGGTAACCGTCTTTTGATGGGAAATACAGACCGCTGTTATTTTAATACCGTGTCCATGCACATGAAGTGCGCCGCATATATTTAGAGCTAAAAGCAAAGAGGTGATATCTTCCGTTTGACTTTAAATTGTATAGAAAATCATTATTAGGGATTTCTTTGTAGGTGGAGGCATGGCTGAACAGGGTCTGGACAGACGGTCAAGGTGGTGTTTAATACATTTCACATTACTCCACACAGCTGTCTTTTTATTCCTACTTATCGATTTCTCCACATAGCTGTGCCAGTTTCATTATCTTCTGTGTAATCACATCTCTGCCCCTCCAGGGCAGGTCCAATTGAGCGCATCATTTAACTTTGCTTCAGGTGACCATTTGACACCATGTTAACTACTATATTTCACACCACAGTCCTTTTGAACCAATACCCCAGCGTGTATTTATTTGATATTAATTAGTGTCCATGTTTGTCCTGTTGGTAAGGACAAATGGCAGAAGCAGCGGGAGAATTACGATGACAGTAGGGGGTTCCATGCCAATTCGGTTTGTACTTTTCCTCCTCGTGACTCCTTCCAGGTGATTCGAATGCCTCTGTGCTGTTGCTCCCAGTCTTCATGGCTCCAATTTGTAGTGAGAATATGTGTGTTTAAACACCAGTTCACCATGCTGCAGCGACTCAGTATTAATATATTTCTTTCCCCTTTCCTCTCAGTGTGATATTTTCCATTACTTTTTCTCTTGTTTTTGCAAATCTTTTTACAAAAGTGGACTCATGTGTCAGTGCTACTTCACAAAGAGTGTTAAGAATATGAGGCCATTTTCTGAGCTCGGACCGCTCGCCGTTCTCTCGCTGTAGCCTCGTTATGGGGACATCCAGCATAAGCCTCACAGGGTTTTGTTCACAGTCAGTCTATTCCTGTGTTCTTGTTTCCCTGCTGTAACTAAGGAGAGCTGAGCAGGCCGGTGCCGTGCCGGTGCCGGTGCCAATTCCAGTGGAATTTGAAGCCACAGGTGCCTCAGTGACAGGTCATGCAGTGCTTGCTGGGGACAGTGACATCAGACAGAGCGTTGACATTATAGTGCTGTGTCAGTGCTCTCCCTGTGTCTTCCCACAGCCGGGGCTGAGTGCTGATTGGCATCAGTCTCTTCTGAGATTGTGGCCAGTATTTTCTGTTTAATTTCCCCAGCGTTTTAGCAGATAGAGGGTAAACACCACCGTGTTTCCCACTTCCTGCTTCCTGTCCCAGCAGGAACTCTGCGTATCTACTTGCTGTTCCACCCACACACCATAATTATTTTGTTGGAGTCATTAGTTAGATGTCACACCACCTATATTTTCCCGATTCCTAATTGACTGATAATTAAAAGGTTCTGTAAAGACCAGCAGATGAATTTATACCTGCAGGATTCGCGCAGTGTGTGTCTGGCTTACAGGTCATACAGTTAAACACGTCTTTGTAGCATAAACTGTCCTTGTGGCCCCCGGGAGGGACACACCGCAGCGAGATGAAATCTGCATTCGTCTTTAGGCTGCGTCAGGTCTAAGCAAATTGCCAGCTTTGTTGGAAATGTATTGTGTATATCATGCATATTAATTGAGCCTTGATTTGCTCACCATCTCAGAATAGCCAGAAAGTGAAAAATGTTGTAACACCATTTTGTTCTGCTGAAACAGGCCAGTAATCAGAATATTAACGGGGTGCAGATGTGTTGTAATACATAAGAGGGGTTTGAAAGACTCTTCCTGGTGGAGGTAGTTTTGATGTTGGCTCTGATGGTCACTGGTTAGAATTGCCATTTTTTGAGCTCCAGTAACATAAGATGTTAGATGTCTGTCTGATCATGGGTCGGAAATGTCTGAATAGAGACAGATATGTCCTTTTGTGTCTTCCCTGCCTCTATGTGTAAAAGAATAGATGGATATTGAGTGGCAGGTAAAGATTAAGGGAAATAGAAGTTAATGGAAAAACGAACATGGCGGTACTAGTGTGAGATGCTGTGGGACCATAGTGCGGTCATGGTCTTTCATCCACCGGCTCTCAGGGTTAAACTAGGGATGAGTGAACAAAGTGATCCCTCTTCTCTAACGCTCACAGTTCTCCAGCCTTTAAGACAGACACCCGAGGCCATTCACTCTCCCACTGAGACTATGCGATCGCCTTTGTTCTGTATTCCTCAGTACTTAGAAATCACCTTTTAAATTCAAGTTCAAAATTTAAGCTATTGTCAGGCAAATATTAGCTCCAAAGTTGAATGCATTCATAAAATATCCAAAAACCAGAAGGGGTTTATATTATGATGAACACAAGCTCTACTGAAAGCTCAACAGAACTTTTGCAGGATGTCATTCTTTCGTTCTGTCTGCATTTGAACGTACTCCTTTTCCAGACGACGCGGCATGGATTCCCGTTCCAGCCCACCGCCCTCGCGTTCGACCCGATCCAGAAGGTTCTCGCCATCGGATGCCGGGCAGGTGGGATGAGGATGTATCCTTTTTCCGTGGGTTCGATGTGGCGTTTGGGTGACACTCGTTTTCTGTGGGACCTTCCTTGGGGTATTGCTGGGTTATCATCCTCATTATAGCATTTGATTTTTAGGGGTTTTGAGGAGGAAAAATATATTTTTAAGCTTCTGAAAGCATTGGTGGTGCATGTGTCACGGAAACCATTATGTGAGGAAAGGACAAAAATGGAAAAGAAAGAGAGAGAGAGTAAAGACAGAAAACACAGAAGAGAACGCAGCTCTGAAAAAAGCTAAGAAACCGCTAAATACTAGCATTGTCAAATCCTGGTTTGATCCTTGTTCTGCTGGCAGAAGGCTATGCTGAGCAACAGGTTCCTTCCAGGCTTGAAGTTTCTAAGAACACAAGAATAAGCTGAAGCAGGAGACAGTGGGAATGACCAAAAACCAGCCAGTTAGAGGGCGGAAGCAATTCACTAATGCCAGAGGTCAACTTATCTGGCAGGGCCTCATAAATCGGAGGATGACCTCAAGTGACCTTCAAAAGGAATGGGAAACATTAAGTGGTGCGAAGTGCACTGCTAGGACAGCTCGTATCAGGCTTCTAGAATTAGGACTAAAGTCTCATAAAACAAGGATGAAGCCCTTCATTAATGAGAAACAGAGGAGAGCCAGGTTGGAGTTTACAACAAAAGTTTACACAGTACCTTAACCATAAATTGAGAAATGAATGAAATTAGAAAATTTGCTGTGGATCCTTAATTTTTCCCAGAACTGTACATGTATATAGGTATATGTTTATTGTTGAGGAAAACAGTGTTCACTTTTTCTTAGTATTGGAAGCAGCATGAATTTTAGTCATGAACAAGAAGCCGCCCGCCATTGTCATTGAGCGAAAACTTAATGATGATACAGTCCTCTCCACTTTTATACCCTAAGCAGCTTACACACTTTTCACAAAGACAGAGTAAGTTGTACACATACAGTATAACAAAGAGGGAGTAAGTCGTACACATACAGTATGATAAAGACAGAGTAAGTCGTACACATACAGTATGACAAAGACGGAGTAAGTTGTACACGTGCAGTATGACAAAGACGGAGTAAGTGGTACACGTACAGTATAACAAAGACAAGGTAAGTCATACACATGGAAGACAGAGTAAGTCACACTGAGAGTAACAACTTCGGCTTTCTGTCAGATGTACCACCTTTTTTGTTACTTTTAAGAAGTTAACCTGTGGCTTACAGTTAAACTGTTTAACTGTAAGCCTGTTTAGATGAAGAGTTTCACCCTAAAAACTGACACCAGCTGAGGTTCAGTATCTATCTTTTTCAGAGTCTATGTATGAATATGTATTATAATAAAGTATTTTCTATGATGTGTTGCTGTCCTGTGATGGGCTGGCATCCCATCCATGGTGTCTTCTGCCTTGTGGCCTGTGTTTCCTGGGAAAGGCTCCAAGTTCACAGTGGTCCTCTATTGGATAAGAAGCTGGAAGATTGATGGATATAATACAGGTTTGGAAAAAATTCAGAGACCACTATATATTTTTTTTAATCTACATTTTTAAATCCTCGTATAATCCTGGTTCTGCTGGCAGAATGGTTACACTGTGAGGCAGGCTGCTTCCAGGCTCAAAGTTTCTAAGACAGCAGTACACAAGAAGAAGATGAAGCAGGAGACACTGGCACTGACCAAAAATCAGCAGGGTAGAGGGCGGAAGCAAGTTTCTAATGCCAAAGATGAACGTCAACTTATCCGACAGTGCCTCATGAATTGGAGGATGACCTCAAGTGACCTTCAAACAGAATGGTGAAAATTAAATGGTGAGCAGTGCACTGCTAGGACAGTTTGCAGGACTGAAGGCCCATAAAGCAAGGAAGAAACCCTTCATCAATGAGAAGCAGGCAAGAATCAGGCTGCAGTTTGCAAAAAATCAATCTATAGTTCACACAAAAGCCTATCCATAAATTGAGAAATGAGTGAAACAAATTCTTTTTGCTGTGGTCTCTTAATTTGTTCCAAAGCTGTATATAAAAATAAGAAGATATATAGTCAAAATACGCAAATGGCTGCTTGCTTCCTGGGGCTGTATCACAGGAAACTCTCCAGTCGTAGAACACACCTATAGTAGCTCTAGGAGAGGCCCAGCCTGTTGCAGCAGGATTCTGTCGAGATATTTCTGTGGCATTGCTGGGACAATGCTGTCATAATATTAGAAGATATAGCATTGATATAATATTGGGACAATGTCAGAATAAATTCCTGTAAAGTGAAAATCCAAACCAAACGAAGGCTCAATGATGAGGGCGTGCGTAAGGGGGAGGGGGTGGACAGTGTGTTCCTGGGTGTCTCTCTCCTGGTGATGCTGATGATGTCATTGATCTTGGCCCATGCAGAATACTGGTAGAGGAAGGTCCCTGCAGAGACTTGCTAAATACCTGGGTAATGTGGGTTGACCTTCTGGTTCAGTGGCGTGATGTAGCTGCTCTGAAACTCTGCACTTTAGCTGAGGGCTTCTGTGGGACCCGTCCTGCAGCCCGGAGTGTGGGGCACAGTCTGGTGCGGGTCATGCAGAGAAGACTGTAAGTCTTCTCTGGTCGTAACCTTTCCAGGTGGAACCAGCTGACCCCATGCTGAAAGGCCTTTGTCCCTCTCTCAGCATAGCAGGACTGGTGTTTAAGAAACAGGCCTGGGTTTCCCGTCGTGTTTTTTGTCTCGACTCATTTAGCCTTATCGACGGACATTTCGTTCTGTTATTCTGTTCGGCTCCCATCTGAAGGAGCTCTGCGGTGCCTGTATGGGGGTCTGTGGGGGTCAGGACTCACGCCGTCAGGCTGACCTGCCTGTCTGAGTCCCTCCAGCGGGGGCCTCTCTCTGTCCTCCATCTATCAGCGCCCGCAGCTTGACATTTTCCTGCCTCTGTACACTCTCATCACCCGCTGTCCTTCCCTCTATCCGCGGGCAGTTTGCAGTTGGAGTGACTCGACAACAGAGGCGAGGTCGTTTTCCACTGAGAAGTCAGTAGAATACAACCTCAATTCTTAAAGGCAGCCTCTATTTGGAATATAGACGTTAATCTACCAAGATTGCCCCTGTCTGTTCTTTCGATTGTGCGAATTTTACACTTTGTCTAAGAGTCTCTGGGAAGTTGGGCCACTAACCAGTACAAGCTGAAGCTCACGTGGAGCCCAGGCAAAGTTTGCTGCTGGCCCCCACAATGTAATATAAACATAATCCACACACACACGCGCGCGCACACACACACACACACACACACACACACACACGCATGCGTAGATGCATACACTCAGACTCATCTTGAACTATGCTGACCCTTTCGGATTTAGTTATTCAGCTGTTAAAGCTGAGATAGTGTTTTAATATTTAGTCTTTAATATTTATTAAAGCCCTTTAATAAAGACTTTTTTGTGGGATGGTTGAAAAATTCTCATTTTGTCCAGATGGAGGCTATGAGTGTTAGACTCATGCGGATATGCTTTTATTTATACCATAAATTCTTGTTTTTAAAATGTATTAATGTATTTTTTATCTGTGGGCTGTGTTGCCAGCCGGGTTCGACAGGCTGGTCTCCGCGGTCATCCGTGTTTCATCCATTCGCCTCGCTCACCAGCTTCTGTTGCTCTTCCCAATTTCTCTTCCAGTTCGATCCATTTTTCACTCCTGCTGTTTTCATAATGATAAGTCAGAGCTCCCTCTTGTACTGAAGGAGAGCTGTGTGTTTTCGTCTTACCTACACATCCAGTGAGGTGAGAGTGAGCCTGCCTCTCTGTGCTTGTCTGCACCATCTGCACATGTGTTCATGCGTCCTTGTTGTGTAAAGGCATACATTGTCAGGTATGTGTGAATGCTTCTCTTTTTGTATGGGGGACGGAGTATACTTCTGTCCACATGTACAGGCCTATCTGAAATATCGTTGCTGTCCAGTGAAAAACACCTATCTCCAAAAGCCCATTATCTCAGGAGCATGAAAAAAATGCCTTTTTCAGAAAGTACCTTACAAACCCAAAACAACACAATGAGACACCATTTGAATCACAAATAGAAACATATCTTTACACAGCTGTCAGTAAACAGTTTAATGCTATAAAAGAACATGGACTGTTGTCAGAGAGGCAAATATGTCAGTGTCAATTAGACTTAAACTAATCTTGCTTTATATTCTTGATGTTAATTAGCTAATTATCTATCTATCAATGTTAAGTTGTTAAAAGTAACAATATAAAGTAATCCACATAAATGACTAACATAAATAAAGATGGTAACTAGTACAAACATAAATACTAATTAAATCATTGTCTTCTTAAACCATTTTTTCATTGGTCAATGAGATGCCTAGATAGAGGGGAGTAGGCGTGTTCCGTCTATGGTAAAAAGTGGACATGCATGGTTTTTAATGGACGGCGACAATATGCTGGTTACAGACTGCTGTAGCAGGACTGAGACTCGACTGAGACTTTCATTCTTCTTTGGCTATGTTACCTGAGCTTTCTTCTCCTCATTCAGCCTAAATGCCTTCTCTCCGTGTCCACAATTCTCCCCCTGTATGTCTTGCCTGTTTGTATTCTGAGTTCAGCCCTGCCCTCAGTCAGTGTAAATGAACCTTCCTCTTCGAGAAATAGTAACGACTAAAGCAGCAGAGGAGCACAGCCAAAGGGGAATGAGAGCCAAAAGTAGACCCCAGCGATTTGTGATCCCTGGTATCCACTCCTTCTGTTTAGCGAAGGAGGTTTGCATTAATGGACTTGAACGCTGCCTCTTGCTTCTGGAACTGAGATTAGTCTGAGATTGGTGAACCTGAGTCCAAGTGTGTTGCAGATTGATGGGTCCGTGCTTCGGGCATCTTGAGGTGAGATGTATTTGAAGCTGGGCTGCTGAGTTCTGTTCCTCTGGCTTTTGGCCTTGGGGTAGTTTGAAGATTGCAGGCTATGGGGGGGTAGTGCTGATGAAAGGAAAGGTCATCAGTTATAGATAGCAGCACAAAGAATGCAAAAAATGGCTCAGTTCTGCTACTGCATGCGTTCCGTGTGCCTGGTCCATATTAATCACAAGCCAGGTTTTTCCCCTAACCCTAACTCAATCCTTTCACCGTCTCTGCCTTTTCCTTTCCCATTTGCTCATCTCCTATCTGCTTATTTCACTGTTTGTTCTTTCTCCCCTACCCTTTTAACCCAAGGAGAGTTTGGCACTGAAAGCTCATCAGATGCCACAAATCCTCTGCGCAATTTAGGCACGTCTCTGAAACTCATATAGGCTTGTACCTCCTGCACACCTCAGGCTAATTGACATCTTAGGTACATTTGACGAAACAAACATATCAGATACATTCAGTAATGGGCGGAAACAGTTTTCACCTGACGTGCGCCCCCAAAGACAGAGGATTTAGTGTCATTGAAGTGGGTTCACACGCCCGTCGAGCATTTTGGTGACATACGGGGACTGATAAATAATTGGAATAGCTGAGAAATATTCATTGCATTTCACAGAATTTCTGTCGCCCGTCACGGATGCGCAGGTGCAGCGGAGCCCTGTGCTGCGTGTAGCAGAGCTGCCGTCGTACTGCGGCGCAGTTCACCTGTTTCATAACTGTCATTCAGCGCTCTCTGTTTACACCCCCGTCGGTATAAAGACCCGAAAAGCTGCTTTCGAGTTGGCATGGATTTTAAAGAGCAAGCCGTGAGTCAGCCGCATGGCGGAAGGATGAGCGTGTTACCGTGGTGACCCAAACTTACATCATAGCCTGGTTAAGGGGGATTGCAGTTGAAGAATTCAATTGGTATCGATCCCCACTGGAGAAACTCGGCATTTTTTCATGGCTTATTCTGTAAAACTCTGTGAAAGTGTCCCCCTCCCCCCCCTCCCCCCAGCCCAACCATAAAGAGTTGAGTTATTAATATATGCCTGTCGTTAAAGGGCAGTAAATTACCATAATTGTTAATTATATCAAATAGTAATACAAATGTTGCTGGTTCAAGGGCCAGGAGGACTCTACAATTGTATCCTTCAGTTGGTACTCGATTTTTATTCCTGCTCCCTAAACAGTGAATTGCTCTGACGGGCAGCAATGGCTCAGAGAATAATCCTAAGCATCATGTCCATATGTAAGTGTGAGGCGTGAGTAGAGCTTAGTAATTCTTTGAAGGATGCTTGCCAGTAGCACAACTGTTGCTGCTTTTGTCCAAGTTGTAGGAGCGCACGCAAGCCTGGGGGAGCCCGGGTTCTGGGTCACCCAGCAGGAAAGGCTCCCTTGACACATTGATCAAGCCAGACTGGCACCTGTGTCTGCTTTATTAAAGCCCTGGGCACACTCTACCCACCCACAGAGAGCCGGGGCGGGGGCTAAGAATGGCTAAACACAGATCAAAGTGACAGAGGACATTCAGAACAGTGTGTGAATGTCACTTTACTTACACAAAAATGTTCTGAGGCCAGAAGAAAAAAATGATTGGTTTTGAGGGATAACCAATCAGATTGCAGAGGAGGTGGATCCAAGCAACTAGAGGAGGTGGGACCAACCAAATAGATGTCTTGGTCCTGCCTCCTCTAGTTGCTTGGAACATTTTTACAGAACATTTTTGTATATGAAAAACTCCCACGAGTGTGAATGCCATAGTGATGCCTTTGTACCATATAACATTTTGGACATCTTTGTCTATTTCCTCCTGAAACACCCTGGTCAGAGTGCCATATTATGTTCTGTAACCGTGAGGTTTATGAATGTTCAGATTATAATCTGCTGATCTCCTGTGATAAGGCTGAGGGGAAGCACACACACGTTCGCCCTGATTATTCCTACTCTGAGTGTGTCGCTCCCGGGCTGTGAGAAGATCGCTCCCTTTGTTAGGATGGAAAGGGAGATGCGTCACGTCGCGTTACCGTGCGAACTGTATAATTTCAGTCATGAGGAACTACTGGAGAGGCGCCAGCACAATGGCTCATGCCTGCCGGGCCCCTTTCCTTTTGAAAGGGTGATTATCATTTTAGAGGGACCCCGTCCAGATGTAGATTCCGTTTTCGCGCCTGGTCTTTATTTTATTAGTTGTTAAAGTGTTGCAGTATTCACATCTGTGGTGTTCGTCTTGGTATCAAGCTGTCAGTCAGTACGCTTTATAGTTTCTATCATGTGTCTAAAAAACAAATTCAATAAAGGTTCACCCTGTCGGCTCGTGCTCCTCTCCAGGGGTGTGTTTTATTGGCCAGGTGGGAAGAGAGAGACGTGCAGGAACGAGGCAGAGCGAATCCCTCCAAATGGGAGGTGATGAAGGGAGATTTACAGCCACCGGGAGTAATTTGGTTGTGTGGGATAACGTGGCGCGGCCCTTGCTCTGAAGGTGACGAGCGAGGAAACGAAGGACGGGGGGGGGGGGGCGCGAAGGGGATGAGGAGGAAAGCAGACAAGGAGAGCTGTCAGCAGTATTAAGGTCCAGCACTCTGTAATTACGAGAGACTGGATGTGTCTTTCTCACTGACGGCGAATTGCCAGCTGCGGCCCAACATAGCCGGCTCTTTCAAGCCAGCTGCAAAGAATGGCTGCCGAATCCAGGCACCAAACTCTGGAACATGTGGGCAGATTATGATAAAATAATGGAAGGATAGATTATCACCGTGTTACTGTCAGTCCTAGCAATTGTGCTCAGGGTGTTGTGGTATCGGTATAGGTTACTGCAATGTCGGTAAGAGAAGATGAGGAACTTCATTGATTTTCATTCCTGTGGGGTTTCTCCAAAGAAGGGTCTGCTTAAATGTGAAGGGTCTTCCAATAGATCGTGACTCTGAACGCTGTTGTAAGTGGCACCAAGTTAATCATCACGTCTATCGGTTAGGTCCGGTTAGGTAATCTGTCACTGATCAGATAACGGCCACACACGTGCTCCTAGGCATGTTAGTGTGGGTGTGTGGATTTTCAACCCACGTAATGACTCACCACTAGGCGGTTGTGTGGTCGGTGATGTTGGAGTCTGAGATGGGCTATGGAAGAGAGGAAGCAGGATGCCAGAGTCTCTGCATGAAGCGAACATTAATGCTGAGACTGATCGCTGAGCAGAGGTCATTCTACTGATCCATTGAAGCCAATGTAGTAACGTGTGCACTGAAGTAGGCCGCAGCTCCCAGTCTGGGTGTGTCAGTCATCCCAGTATCCCCTGTATGTGTCTTTCAGTTATACCTGTATCCGTATCTGTGTGTGTCAATCCATCATCTCATTGTGCATAATGTAACCTTTACATTTATTTATTTATATCCATTATGACATTTTTCAACTGGAATAATTAACATTCTGTACTTAAAGGCTTATTTATGTATCGGGACAAGTATTCACTATGGGCTTTCAAAGGATCAACTCACACAGGCTTTAAAAACACTCATTTCTTTTCACACTCCACTGTTTGGGCTGGTGTGTCATTTTTTTAAAAATGATTATGTGATTGTGTTTTCCAATTTCCTTTTCATGGATGGATGATTTAACAAGCTTTATTTTTTCTGTCTGAAATTCCTTCAACCTGCCGTGTAACAGTGTAATCATTCTGTCACCGTGGGTGAGGATGTTTTCAGCACTGTCAATGGGAGACGCGTCCCTCTTTACGAATTAGTTGCGTCAGACTGCATTGTATCTTGTAGGGCTGTCCAAATCAGGAGGTCCATAGTGTGCTTCTAGAATTGAAAATTAGCAGAGGTCATGTGAGGTTGAGCTTCTTAGTATTTGCCTTTATCAGAATCAGAATCATACGAGAAATTTAATTTGTGTCGTGCAGAACAAGCAAAGACAATCAAGACAATCAACAAAATAAATTATATATATTAAATAAAATAATTTGCCTAGTGCAGATAGTGTGAATAGTGCAATACAATCTAGCAGCAGGGTGTGTGGGGGTGGGGGTGGGGGTGGGGGTGGGGGGTTATATGCTTGGTGTGATGTGGAAACCGGTGGTTAGATGGAGGGGGTTGGACCAGATCAGTGGTTCTTGATGCCATAGGGAAACTGTTCTTTATTATTTTGTGCATGTGAATGAATATTACGTATGTATCAAACACCCCCCAACACTCTCCAAATCCACGGTGATCCAAATCCCCCGAAAAAAGGCAAGCGGGAACATTCAGTTCTAGAATCTAAAAAATGCCAGATGTGATTCCTCCTCCATCCTTCCTGCTTAGGTGAGACTCAGTCCATCCTGCCTTCCGCTTTTTATAGCAGCAACAGAACACGCACCAGGACAGCAGCCCCTCAACATTATTTGTTCAACACAGAGACGGAGGGGAGTGTAAGCAGACTAGGAGAAACATTAATTAACCATTAATGCTCTTCTATTATTAAATACATGTTGCCCATAGGTAATTATACAATTTTCCACCAATATGCACTGGATTATTAAACTACTTAAGTGCTGTTGGTGTTGATGAGTCTAACATCTTAATAAAGATCCTTAAACATCCTCCGATTCATTTGCATAACTGTGATGCATACACTTTGTACACTAATCACTACATTTGCAGTCAGGCATCACAAGGCTAATTAGTTAATTAGTTTCTTCTTTGGCCCCGTAGGTGTCTGTGCTGTTTTGAAGAAGTTCAGTGGATTCAAATACCTTTGCTGCAAACACTAACCACAGTGCCCCATGTTGCCCATATGGTTAAATTACATTATTTCGCAGACATTCATGTTTGGAGAGAAAATGGGGTCAGACAATCCCCGGAGCCCTTGGGATTAAGGGCCTATCAGGGAAATCACTCTGGTTTCCCAGGGATTTGAACTGGTGACCTTCTGATTGTCTAATCACATGCACAGCATTCCAACCCATTAAATCACACACTGCCTATGACGTTTCTCTTTTGACAACATTCAACAGACTACCCAGAAACATGCAATCACCCATTCACAGACAGT
>JAODKC010000001.1:43448352-43461239 GCA_026777985.1 Mormyrops attenuatus | reverse complement strand
AGGGGAGGGGAGGGGAGGGGGGGTGGGGCTTTTGCTCTACCCGGTTGCTGTGACAGCGCACTGCTCAGATTTTCATCAGGCCTGCAGGCCTCTCAGGGACATTAATAATTCATTCGGTACCAGACAGAACAAATCATTCATGTTAACCATGATTCACATGCGCTGGGACCGACTGGGGATTATTTTCCCAAAATTTAAATCTGCACACAGGTGCTGGTACTGCACCATCAGTGCTACACCTGCCTGGACTTACGACCAACCTGTCTGAGCGAACTGACAGTCCCTGTCTTTCCTGTGTTCCTGCTACTGCATGTAGTCCTTTCTGCTATATTTCATTACTTGTTTCTCTCTGCTCTCTGTTATATGCGTTTTGTAAAGTGTTCTGTGGCAAAATTTGACACAAAGTGAGGCTGTGGGGGGAAATTGCTGGGATGGGGCTCCATCCATCCAAGACATGATAAGCACAAATTCTGGTTGGGGGGGTGGTCTCCCTCAGAGGATTTTGTTGATAGGCCCCGACATTAAAATTTTAGGGCCCCCTCAATCTGCCAGGGAATCCAGACCCCTCCAACTCCCCTGCACCCTGCTGCTTTCCTGTGACTCTTTGCTAAGCTTCCTGGCAGCCTTGTAGTCCCAATAGAGCAACTTCCACTTGTTCACCCTGTGTCATGTGATCAGAAGCAGGAGAATTTTGCATGACTGAACTTTGTGCTGCAGCCTGAATAGTTGCTCAGCTGGCTATTCACAGACAATGTCCTTGAGGTTTCCTTTTAGGGTTGTGTACAGACGATCAGGTCAAAGTGTTCTGATGTGTTCCAATCTGAGACGCGCAGCTGTGTGTGGGAGTGAGGAGGGTAGGTCAACCAAAGAGACTAAAGAAAATTACAATAATTAGTGGTGGGGAAAAGTGGAAGTCCTGTCTCTTTCTCATCTGTTGATAAACGGACTTTGAAACTTCGGGCCATGCGACTGCTTGCTAAGGGAGTTAGAGTATGAGGTGCTGACTGATGAGGGTGATGGAGGAAGCGTATGGCATGCCGACTGAGGAAGATGATGGATACAAGCTGTGACGCTAATCTTCTTTCATCTCTCTTCGTTTCTCTTCAGTTCTCTCATGAACAGCTCCTTTCATCACTTCAATTTACTTTTTGTGTCATTATATCATGAAATCAGGGTCATTCCAAATAAACACACATTACCACAGTCAGAGTATTCTCCACTCTGACAGAGGAGGATACATTATTTATTATATTCTGTGGCTGTGGGATGATAGATTTTGCTTACTACGATTATGCAATATCTTGTGCTGTAATCACCAGATGAGCTAAACATAGTTTGCTCTGCAGTCTGAGGTCTGTTGGATGTTTTTCTGAATGCTGCCCAAAAATCACACCCATAAATAACACGTGTACCTCACAGATCCAACCCCCCCCCCCACATTTATATTTTCTGTCTGTAGAGTCACAATCAGCCTCATTTCTCCAGAATGATCTATCACTGTATGAGGAAGGTCCTGTGTGCGACACACGAAATTTATTTGAACACTCAAACATCTGTAAATCTCCCGGCATCAGAAGTGCAAGACCTGATGAGCCTTGACTGGCCCTGATCCCCTGTATAAATGAACAGGGGCCGGAAGTGTGTGTCTGGGGGAAAAGCAGCAAGCAGAGCCTCCTCACTGACAGATACCCCTCCCGCCACTCAGACAGGAATCCGTTTGGGGTAACAAACTCTGCAGCTGGCCTGCTGATGAATGGTTTTCCCCTCCGCTGTTTGGATGTTGAGAGTTGGAACTTGTATCCCCTCAGAGGTTTAACCAGCATGAACAGGAAACATCATAGAGGATCGGAGTCTGACTCCTGCACAGCAAACAGGCACAGTACAGGAAGATCTGCTTCTTCCAGCTTCGCAAATGAGCATTATTTACAAGACTTTAATTACCCAATACAGAGGTTAAACCAGAGCTACTTATTTACTCCAATTTAGCAAGCTTTTCATTTTATTTTGGTCCCCTATGTACCAGGGAGGGCTAAAAATATGAGGGGTAAAAATAATTAGAAGAGTAACATAATTGTTGCCTTCTTAATTACAAAACAGTAAGTGGAGGCTTTGGGGCTGAGCGTGGCTGAGCGCGGCTGAGCACGGAAACTGCTCTCCTGCCCCTTATTTTATGTGGCAGCAGCTGTGAGGCTAATAACTTTCTGTGACACTCGCGTGGCACATCTGTGATCCATCCAGGGAAGGTGCCCTCAAGTCTGCCTGGTTTTTCAAACACAGGGACATACACACTCTCTCTCTCTCTCTCTCTCACACACACACACACACACATTCTCTCTCTCTCTCTCCCTCTCTCTCAGAGAGATATCCACTCTCTCACAGACATACATTAAGAGAAATATACATTGACAGACTTTAAGAGACATACTTTGTCTATCATATTCAGAGACTAATGCACCGCACACACACACACACACACACAGACATGATTTTTCAAAGCTGCATTCTCAATTACAGTTGCAGGATCCTTTAATGCTTAGCAGGAAAAAAAAACATTTTTAAAAGATTATCAAGATAGTTGAGCTTCTGTCAGGAGGAGCCTTGACTGATGGCACATTTTTCTATTTTTATTTTTCCCCAAAGACTGTTTACAAGTGTTTCCTTCACAATTTAGAGCCCAGTTAATTGTCCATTGAATACTGCGCTCCTCTGACCAGCTCAGGAAGAAGACATTAAATCTGGTTATAGAGCAGTAACAATTGACGGCCAGTAAAATGAGACCAGGAACATGCTCTGTAACAGCCTTGGAAAAGTCTTCAGAATAATGGAACCATTCCCTGATCGTGTCAAAACATTCTTGCGAAAAAGGCTGATTATTAAAGGCAAGAACCATCTGTCAGATTCCCCTCTGCGCTTCTGAGAGAAGTTCACTCGTATTGAGTTATTTATGTTTTTTTGTCTATTTTTGCTGTGTTCTTATATTACATTTGTGTCATACTGGCTATGTATGTATCTCCTGATAATCATGTCTGCTAAGTGAATGACATCTCAAGCATACAGGAAAGTGAACAAACAGTAAGAGGTTTCCCTAACAGTGTTGTGACATTAGAGTGGAGAAGTGGATGATAACTGGAGAGTGGTTTTGTGTTCATCGCAGAGCAAAACAAGGATTTGTCCACAAGGGTTTTGAACTTAGTAAACAGAGGCAGTTGATCTGTGAAAACTCCAGTTTCCTGTGCAGTTTGACAAGTGCCGAGGAACCACTGCTATCCTCAACCTGTAGGGGTCAGTTTTATGTCGCAGGATGCCCCTCTTCCCGT
Organism: Mormyrops attenuatus; assembly: GCA_026777985.1. Lineage (NCBI taxonomy): Eukaryota > Metazoa > Chordata > Actinopteri > Osteoglossiformes > Mormyridae > Mormyrops > Mormyrops attenuatus. Next base: position 43,457,922 of record JAODKC010000001.1, on the reverse strand, counting down.
GAGTTACTGTTGGTTCCGTGACTCGGACCTAAAGACTCACCTCATTTTCGCTTCTGTTCCGCTCAACATCTTCTTCTCTCTCACCTCACAATTCCCATCACCTCTCAGCACTCCCTCACACTTCCTTTCTGTTACCTTCAATTTGTCTTTCCATCATTTCCCCCCTCATTCTCCTTTTCTCTCTATCCATCCTTTTTCTTTGTCCCCCTGCTCTGACTCACTGCCCATTTCTCCATCCCTGCTTCCACATCTTCCGCCTCTGAGGAAACCTGCTGGCATCTCACCTGACGTCAGCATCAGAATCAGACTGAAGAACGTGGGGCAGTTCTTCCGCACTGAGTCACTGGTTTATAAAAATGAACTGGTTATGGTATGATCATGTGGCAGCCGTGAAAAGTGCCCGAGAAGACTGAAAGGCAGAACCAGAGCGGAACTAACTGGGCAGATGAGGAGCCTGAGTTTTTAGCGTGATACTGATATAGAAACATCATCTAAACTCTGAGAAAGCGCAACTTCACTACTACATGAGGATTCATGAGTCTTAGGGGATGAGAATAAAATTCATCGAAGATTTCTGGCTTGTCCCATGAATCCCAGACTGCCCAGCTCTGTTGACTATTTATCTGCCTGCCTTGTGGATGCAGCTAGTCAGAGGGAGCGGTCACTGGGGATTCACTGCGGCCTGTGATTTCTGAATAATGAATGATGTTCACACAAGTAAGACTGGCACGTACGATCCGAGTGTGTGATTTTGCTGTCACGTACGCTTCAACAGTGTCTATTGAAAGTTTGTGAGTGAGTAAAAAGCCTTTTGTTTGCGGTCTCCACACAAAAACATGACAAAGCCGTTACTACATCAGTACCGCCTCAGTGTCTGACTTCAGTCAGCATTCAATTTCAATACAAGGCGATTCAAATCAGTAGTCTGTTTTCATGGTCATGAGATAGTGAGGAAGATCAGTTTGTATTTTAGTGATCTGGTATCTTCTTTACTGCCCACACACTTCACCGCTCCGAAGTAACGTTCCGCCTGTCATCTTCCCGTTATTTTGGCCATAATGTGCTCTGGCATTCAGATTTATCGTCATGAAGACTATCAAGCTGAAGGCAATTAGCAGGCATTCATGCATTGCAGGTTATTAACTCGGTGACCTCAGCCTCCATTCTGATAGGGATTATGTATGACTTCCTAATTCCTTAAACAAACGGTAATGTAAAATATTTTGGCAGACGTTTCCATTCATAGAATGCTGATTCACAACTACCCTGTGCAAAACAAACTTTTCTCTTCTTAATGTAACTTATATTCATGAAAACAATAATGATCACCCAAATAATTACATTTGAAGCTTCCTGAAGCTTTCATGCCTATTGGCTTAACATCCCATGCCCTCAGTCAAAGAAAACATTCATGTAAATGTCAGGGCATCAAGGTTGTACTTAAAACATTCCCTTTATTCATGTGTTCCATGTTATCTCAGTCAGGATGATAACATACATTAGTGGCGAGCCAATCAAAGACCCTTTTCTTGGTCACATGACTGTAGTGTAATATCTTCCCTGTAGCAGCTAAGACAGATTAGCCTTAGCGGGTGTCGATAAGCAGTCCTGCTAATAATGAGCGCCTTCATTTCATAATCCCCCTAAATGGATCAGTAACCATGCTGCTTTTGAAAGAATCGCTGCCTGTTCATGCTAAGACACCTACTAACAGAGTTCCTTCAGTGTTCGGCATGTTCCTCTGAAAGTTGGAAGATCTGGTTGAGGGACCAAAGCCATTGTCCGGGATAATAAAGCTATTGCGTCTGGAGCCTTCCCCGTTTGATACATGTGTAGAGGTCAGACTTCATTTTGATTATTTTGCTGTGTGGTAAGTACACCCTGGGCTCTCTCTGCACATATCTCTCTTTGTATGTTTTTGAGAACCAGTTTATCTAGTCTTTGCAATACGAAATCGATTGGATAACACTTTACTTGCGGGGAGTACAAATAACTTAGTTACTCAGTCACTACTCAAGAACAAATCATGACCTAATATAGTTCCTGTATGAAATACATGGACCGACATGATTGATTGACTGATTAATTAATGCATGACGTAAGCATGTAATACTTCATTATTGTTGCTCCCTCAAGAAAGTTTGTAAACAAAAAATGTCTGTATTAATTTTTGGAGTAGATCTCTTGGTTAAAATTTCATGTTCGGAATTGTGTGTTTGTAGTGTCCTACTGATGCAAACAGTGAAAAACAATGTTAATGGGTTAGAAAACAAGCTTCTCAGACTTTTCCTCAGGCATTGTTTTCTCAACAATAAAGGGGCCTCAGAGTGGAGGTGCTCTACAACCTTCAGACAGAGGTTAGGCATGAAGCTCTTGGATGAGCCCTATTATTTTCTTAATTCATGTTAGTGATGATCAGCCAGACTGCAGTTATTTTAGAAGCTTTTGGAGGGTTTGAGGTTAAGATAAGGTGAGGTGCAGAAGGAGTGGCTTGTTGGTGATGAAGATGAAATGCTTAGGATGAAGTTTTTTGCTTGACCACTGGCATAGTGTTCTGAGGATTTCTAAAAGCAGGCCAAGGCTTTGTGGCCAAGGCTTCAGTGGTGAGTCTGGCCTTCCCTGGGATACACCAGAGATAGATTTTAGAATTAGATAGTTAGGAATCTTGCTCTCCTATGAGACACAGGTCAGATCTGGGTGAGAGCTTAGGGTCGGCCATTTATCTGGTACCCCTGGGGGGGGGAGTTTAGGATCCTTGCTCCAGGTGGTACCCCAACCAGAGTAACTGGCCAGTCATATGATTACTCCTTTGTTGGCCTTTCAGATAGAGGCGCAGTGTCCAAACCCACAGAGCCACACAGCATGCCTGTGATTCCTGTTCCAATGTCATTGTCAGTCTTTGTAGTGGAGCTTTCATCACATAATGCTGAAAAGGTCAGAATAGTGAAGAGGACAATGTGTTTTAGAGAATAAAATTCCAAAGTATAATAGAAGAAAGTGCATGAATGGCAGTACTCAGACCCTGTCTCGTTTCACCACTTCATGTTTTTATTGCACATGTGGTTGTGGGAAACTCCTTAACTGGGAGATGTCATCAGACTGGGGAAGCCAGGTGTTGACTGTCACTGCCAGCATGAGAGTGGAGCTGCTGTCCTTCAGCTGCAGTTCCTCATCAACGAGGTGAGTAAGCATAGTGAGTAAGATAAGAGTATGGTGAGTATGGTCAGAGAGGTAAGATTAGAAGCATGTAGAATGAGGGGAGTAAGAATATGGGAATATTGAGTGAAGCTTAGAGTATGTAAGTGTAGTGGGCCACGTAAATGCACGAGTAAGTATGGGAAGTGAGGATAGAGAATTTAGTAAGTATGATGAGGGAGGTAACAATATGGAGGATAGTATAGTGTGGCAGGTAAGACTATGGGTAAGTATAGTAAATGAGGTAAGATTCTTCCATTGTCCATTTCAAAGGATTAAAAGAATTCCATGTCAGTCCATTGTTTCACAATGTTGCTATAGAGATAGAAGCTCTACAATGGATAAATTAGACCGTTTGTCAGGGTCAGGTCCTGTTCCCAGTCTTTCGTGTCCCTTCCCCGTTTGGCCAGCAGGTATCGCTGGCCATCCTGTCCCTCCTGTCAGCCTTTGTATTTTTCCCTGCTCCCTGTCAGATGCATGGCTCAATGGGTTGAGCCATGTGGCTACCTACAACTCCCTTTGTTGTGTATTCCAATCCCACCTCCTCTGTTTTTGTAGATTGTGTTTCAATTGTATCAGTTTTCTAGTCCCTGTGTTTTCATTTGTACTCGGTTTTGGTTTTTTGCCCTTGTGCCCTTGATTGTGTTTTACCGGTCTGTCATCCCCATTGTTAGATTCTGTTTCCTAGTTTGAGTTTCATGTTTTAGTTTATTAGTTTCACCTGTTGCCTGTTTTACTAGTCCTTCTTAATTAGTCTCACCTGTCCTGTGTTAGTCTCGTTACCCCTTGGTTTTAAATTCCCTGCCTCAGTTCAGTTCCCCAGTGGTTTATTGTTTGTATGTTGTCATAGTTTTGCTGTTAGATGTATGAAGTTCAGATGTTCTGTTATCTGTAACCTACCCACCCCTTTGTTGCCCTGACCTGTTTGGAGATTAGTCTTTGTTTTACTTTGACCCCTTGTGGTCTGATTTTGTTTTTGTGGTGTTTCCCAGTGTTTTCTGTTTTTCGTTTAATAAACCCCTGTCTGGTTAGCCGCAAGTGGGTCGTCCACATTTCCTGTTCAGCCTGCATCATGCCTCGCCATCGCGCCAAATGCGCCTGAGTCCCCGACACCGTTCCCTTTAACATGAAGGAAAGCAACATGCGCTGTAGTGCCTTCATAACTGGCTGGTTATTTAAAGCATAGGCTCCAGAGCTCCCTGTTGAGCCTCTGCCTTCCCAATGGTGCAGTTTGATGGTGCTACTGGTTCATCCAGCTACCCCCCCCCCCCCAATTCACCGTTGTTATCTATCAGCAGCCAACAGACGCTCGAAGAGTATGCTTTTGTGATCACATGAAAATGCAAATGACGGCATGGCTCGAAACTGTATTAATTACTGTGCGTTAGAAGGGAAATGATTGTCCCTGCACAGAAGCATGCATCTGTCCCTCTGGCACCTGTACACATTACAAGCACCTTATGTTCTACTCATGTCTTACTCACACATCATTCATACCTCCTAATACCTTACACACATGGGCAGGTTTGTTGGGGAGGGGGGCAAACCTCACCTATTCTGCTTCTCACCCCTTGCACCCATACTTTACAAGTACAACTCACACTTAACACTCCGCCACTTAACACAAAAGATACTGATTCACCCTGTGTGTGACTAGTGTTTTATTTTAATCTATTAGAAGGAGACAGATGTTTTTAGTGATTCTTTTACACCCTTGCTGATTATTTATCAGCTGTACTTATCAGCAGCTAACGACCCTGCTCACATAAACAGACCCGTGTGTCGGTAGCATCATGTAGGAGAGGTGCTGCGAAAGGATGTGAGCTCCAACATAGCCAGGCTGATTCTGGAGGAAATAAAACCAGACATACCATCAAATCAAAATCCTGAAGCTCCTCTCAAAGCTGGCTTTCATCTGCATTAATGCGCAATGTGCAGTCACTCAAATGTGAATTGTGCTGTGGCAGCTAAAGCCAAACAAAACTATACCTGCTAACCTGAAAACTGAGAGCTGTTTACTTAGCAGGTACATAGATCCTCAAAGAAAAGAGAACTGCCCAGAAATCTTTCTTCCATTATTTCAGCCTAGCAAACACACATGAACACACACAGACACATACACACACTCACAACCACACACCCACACGTCTGCAAAGATAAAGAGACCTCCAGATTATCAGACCTTGTTTAGAAGGGTACCATTCACTGCTGTATTGTACTATACAGTGCTCTACGGGGGTGTGCTGTCCAGAAGGTTGTGGGTTCCAAGTCCATCTGTGGTAGGTCAGTCATATCTCTATTGGACCCTTGAGAATGGCCCTTAAGTCCAAATGCTTCAGGGATGCTGTCCAACCCTGCTCTCTACACCCGTTGACTGCTTTTGGAAAATGTGTCTGCTAAATAATCAAATGTTCCTGTTCACTGAGAGAATAGGCTTTTGTCAAAAATAAATACTATGACATTTTCTTTCTCTTCACCTATAGGGGGCACTAGTCACGGTGTGTGCTGACGACACACTTCACCTGTGGAACTTGCGGCAAAAACATCCTGCAGTTCTACACTCTCTGAAGTTTAATAGAGAGCGGTGAGTCAATGAGTTCACACAAGTGCACACACATGGTCGTGTGACATTTTCAGAAGGCTCTGTGAAATTTTAGCATATGTCCTTGTCTTATCTTTTTTGCACGGTGGCCAGATCCTCAGTTTCTGAATGGCATCTTCTGGAAAACTTTTATACTTGTATGTGTGCTTTGTGCATCATGTTGGGATTTGGCCCTTTATATAGAAATCCATCACCGGAGGGCGCTCAGGAGGCTGCACATCCAACACAAAAGACTTCTCTCTTTTTAATATGGTGATTCTTCTGGAGAAAAAAAGTTGCTTTCATTTTCCAGGTGAAGCAAAAGAATGAGAGAGTCCTTGCCGCTCTTGCTGTGTGGGTTGGCCTCTGACTGCTTTGCACAGTCAAGGTTCACACATAGAATTCTGTGATGTTTAGAAATATGTTTTGCTCAGGAAATATGAAGAACAGCCTTGTTGCTTTCTGTATTGATTCCTTAGCTAGAGAAGGGGGAAAATATTGATGGAAACATCTAACAATATATGAATATCAAGCAATTAATAATTATTCTATTCTGAAGTCACCTTTGCCTTCAGGACAGAATAATACTTTATTCATCTCTGTGGGAAAATTGGGTAGTTTTTGCACAGCCCATCTTACAGTCCATGTGATTCACAGACATATAGACATGAAAGAGCAAGTTTTGTGGTCAGAAAGCAGTCAGCCAGCAGCCTTGGAGCAAATGGGATCACGGGCCCAATGCTGACATTACTTTGTGACAGTGGCCTTGTGCCAGTCAATATAGGCAGGCACATGCCTACCCAACATTTCGTAAAAATGTAGAGTATGAATTAGTTATTCAGTCAGCCAATAACAGGCCTGCATTGATTGTGCAAGTTGTTGCAGTAAACTCGCAGTCAGGTTAATCTGGCCAGTGAGAGAGCTTTCTCTGTCAGATTGCATCTTAATCCCCTCCCCCTTCCGCAATAATTCCCATCATCTACGATAATTCTACACATCATCAACAAGTCGTCATGCCGTGACATTCACGACTCACATCTCAGTGGCAGTAAACAAGGTTAGCTATCTTTAGCTGCATGCAATTGCTAGCCAAGTAAATGTTCTACTGCAATTATAAGAAGGGAGCTGAATTGTTTCTGTGTTTCTGTGTGTTGTTCCGCAGATACATGCTGCGTAAGCCTAAAACTGTCAAAATATATTACATACATCTGCTTGGGTAGATATATGTTTAATGTGCTATCACACACATACTGTGAAACTGCGTTATGAACTTATGTTAAGGCAGGGTTGCCAACTTTAGTCAGCTGGCTGGAGTGAGATTTTCAATTTGAGGCAAGTCTGCGCACACATTTACGCGTACGTAACAGTTTTATTACCTTGTAAATAGTCTGTAGGGTTTGCAAACTACCCCAACACATTATAAGTAGCTAATTTTAGATTTATAATGGAATAATATAGATTTGCTGTAAGATTTCTTGTGTGAGCATGAGAGTCTGAAAGCGTGAGTGTCACGCCAGATACGTGAGAGCTGGCAACCCTAGTTAATGTTAGTCCACTAATGTTAGCCAGCAAGATAGATGACAGACCAGCTCAGTTTGTAGTTTTGCCTGTACAAATCACACTGTCCTTCACTATTTGCTAGCCAGCTACAAACACCAACACAACATAGACTTTTCCATCTCCATGTCACATATTTTGAATACAACTAGCAAACTATTTCCTGACTGACACTAACTAGGCTAGTCTTGTAGCTAAAGGTAACACTGTCAGTAGTGGTTGTCCTTTGCTGGACATAATATACGAGTTTGATATGAAAGAGAGGGCAAATAAGAGTATAGTGGCTGGGTACCAAACTGACATCATGCTGCTGATTCTGTTCAGTCCAATTCATATCTGAGCTAAAGAGTTTTCACTTTTCTGCCAAGGGCAACAATTTCATGTTTCTGGCTACCAATTAGAACATTTGCATAAGATCCTCACTTTTTGCATTCAACCTTTTAATTCCTTCCTCCTCAGGTTAATTTAAACTTGACAAATTGAGGCTGAAGGCACAAGGTGAGGACAGGTTCTGCTTGTTGGCTGGGATTTCAGTACAGCATTGTTGAACATTAATAGGCAGCTGCTGAGGATGGGTATGGGGCCAGAAGGTTTTACCAAATCATAGTGCTCTGCCCTGTAGGCAGGGATGGATCCCCAACTGAATACTTAGTCACAACAAACTTTTGGCTGGTTACTCAGGTTGAGTTAAGCCATGCAAGTGTGACTCTTTTGAGTCTAAAAAGTGAGCCTTTTTAGGTGTGCAAAGCTACCATACAGGGGAGTGATGCTGATGATTTTGATACATTTAATTTCCATGTGTGTGCTTTGATATACTGAACGTTTCATACCTGCTTTATGAAACTTGCATATATTTGTTAGGAGTGTCCCAGAGGTCCTTACACTATTATATTCTACATTTATTTAGCAGATACATTTCTTCTGAGCAATACATGCATTTGCAAAGGCAGGGTCAGACAGTTGCTGGAGTAATTGGGAATTAAGGGCCCAAAGGGGAAATCACTTTGCTAGGTAGTAGATTTGAGCCAGTGACCTTCTAATCACAAGCACAGTATCCTAACCTACTGACCCACACACCACCCTGTGTTTTACAGCCCAAACTAACCTGCCCCCATAGCCCTTTGGTGCCAGTGCTCTTCCATCCTCTGATGCATCCTCTCTTTTTTTCCTCTCTCCCCAGCATCACTTTCTGCCATGTCCCGTTCCAGAGTAAATGGCTGTACGTGGGGACGGAGCGTGGAAACACACACATTGTCAACATAGAGTCCTTCATCCTCTCCGGATATGTCATCATGTGGAACAAGGCCATAGAACTGTGAGTAAAGTCGTAGTTAATAACAATAATGTTAGTGGTTTTGAAAATGCATTTCACTATAAATGACTCATGACGGTCCTGATTGCCCTGCTATTCAATCACAGCTGATCGGCATCACAAAAAAGCATTTAACTGATTTAATTGAAGGCCGTTACTCGTTAGCGACATCACACTCAACAAAAAACAGGCTGATGTATTATACTCAGTGTTTTGTGTAAGAGAACAATTTCGGAATGTGGAATCACTGTCAAAGCCAAGATCACGACTGAACTTGTAAGGAAAGCACTGAAAGATGTTGTTTTGTCGCAAGGTTTCTCTGATGCCATTCCTCATTTGCACAGTATTTGCGTTTTCCAGTATTTCATTATAATTATTACAGCAGAACGTACAAACTGCTGTGACCCATGTTAAATTATGTTTATGGAGATTTTTACTGTATGCGGGCTTTGCAAGCAGCAAGTAGTTTTTCCTCAAGATATGGGAGTAGAGTGGCAAACTAGTGGGAATGGCCTGATGAATTACGTCTTTTTAAATGTTTTTTTCTAAAAGTTAAAGGGAACCCCTCTTGTAGAAACACTGAAGTAAATGCAGGATCTGTCTATAAGTCATTGGGAATCCCTCTTGACAAATACTGAATTGATGTGTACTCTCTTTTTAGGTAACATGCCTAATATTTGGCTAATTTTCTTTATTTAACAAAATTACTTGGGGTACATAGTGAAATTTCTCATAACTTCTTAGCATGAGGGGGAAATCTGAGTGATGGCTGCCCCTGGTCTGTTACAGTAGCGTTTCTGATCACGGTCCCCCCAGATGCTCCACCGCTTTGCTCCCTCCTAGCTCCCAGCAAAAACGTGGACTGTCTGGGGGTGGGGGGGGGGGGGCCTGCAGACTGGGTTGGGAAAAACTTTGCTACAGGAGT